>OZ018397.1:16539882-17109910 GCA_963969525.1 Ontholestes murinus
ATATCAAAGCAGTGACACTTGTAGGAAAATTTTATTTAATAATAATAATAATAATAATAATAATAATAATTAATTCATATTATAACTAAGGTTTTACACTCATCAGAAACATGATACATAAAGTGCTTGAATAAATAAATTTACTGGATAAGTAATTAAAAATATAATAATACAAATTATCTATTAGAATAAATCACGCATTCTACAATTATTCGAGTTAATTTACGTGTGTATATTAATGTAAAATAATATAAAACAGAAACAGAGGTTCCCACAAATGTATTTAAATTAATTCACCGTGTAAAAATTCATCGATATTATAAAAGGCTTGACGTAGTAAAAATTTTTTAACAACAGATCTAAAGCGCTCCGGTGGAAGTTCTCTTGTTTGTGGAGATATTTTATTAAATAAATGTATTCCAAATTAGTTGGTCCCAGTGTGTGATCTGGTAAGCCTAAGTCTTTCTTGGTT
Organism: Ontholestes murinus; assembly: GCA_963969525.1. Taxonomy (NCBI): domain Eukaryota; kingdom Metazoa; phylum Arthropoda; class Insecta; order Coleoptera; family Staphylinidae; genus Ontholestes; species Ontholestes murinus. The sequence continues at coordinate 16,540,355 of OZ018397.1, forward strand.
TAAATCTTTTTTGTAGCGAGTAGCATAGTTGTGATGATTGTGTAGTGGATAGTCAGTTTGATTTATTTTAATGTGACAAAAACACTCCAGGATAAATACGCACGGAAACGTCAGTATGTTTAACGTAGTAAACCAAAACTTGCAATCACTTCGATATCCAATACCTGCAATTATTCGCAAAGCACGTCTTTGCAAGGCAAAAATTATGTGGCGACAGGTGGAATGCCCCCAAACTAGAATGCCATAACGAATATGTGTTTCTATGAGCCTAAAATATGCAGTACGGAGCACATCGGACGAGGCCTTCCTTGCTAGGTTTCTTAAACAAAAAATATTTTTGGACAAGATTTTGGCTACTTCATCCCCGTGATTAATCCAAGAAAGAGACGAATCCATGTAAAGCCCTAAAAAATTTATTGGTGCATCGGTATCAGTTGTACTGGAAATTGAAAATGTAATGCTTCTTGTTTTACTCTCATTAAGAACCAATTTGTTATTAGAGCACCAGGAGGCGGCAGCACAAAGACTATCGCTGTTAATTTGAAGAGCTTCTTCCTCTGTACTTCCCACGCTCACCACAGTCGTATCATCCGCAAATAATAATACACGTGAATTATCGATAAACCTAGGAAGGTCGTTTATAAAGATTAGAAAACCCACAGGGCCCAGAACTGAGCTCTGTGGTACACCGTGCAGTACTGGCAGCAGAGATGGACTATTATTATCAATATCAACTGCTTAAAATCTATTGGATACATACGATAACATTAAATCTAGACTTTGTTGATCGAAATTGTATTTTTCCAGATTTTTTATTAGTAAACATGTGAAACACAATCGAAGGCTTTACTCAAGTCTAAAAATGAGCCAATACAATGAGTTTTATTTTCAAAACAACCTATGATTATATCACATAAATTTAGAAGGGCATTAACGGTATTATGTTTGCATCTGAAACCAAACTGCCTGGCATAAAATAGTTTATATTTTTCAAAATATTCCACAATTTGTACTTTCAAAATGTATTCGAAAATCTTGCATATAATTGGCAAGATATATATCGGTCTATAATTTATAGCTTCCTTGCGATCGCCTTTCTTAAAAATTGGAACGAATTTTGCCTGTTTTAACTCATTTGGAAAAGTAGAAGATATTATAGAAATATTTATGAGTTTCGTAAGCGATTCGACTAGAATTTCTTTAATGCATACTGCATTAAAAAAACTACCTTTTTTAATGCAGTACTTTAATTTTTTTTTAAATAAGCTGTAATGAGGTGAGAGACATTATGAAAATAATTCTGTCTCGAGATATTTATGGAATGATTGTAGAACTACTTGAAGGGGTTATACGCAGTTGCGGGACTCAAACAAGTCGTATTTTTATGATTTTTTATAGAAACAGTTTTTATTTATCAATTACAAGTGATGGTAATTCAAGTAGAGTCTACTTTTATGAATATAATAGCGCATCGATCATGTAAAAATATTGATGTTCACCGAGGTATCGAACGACCTCCAAAAAAGGCGCTTGGCGGTGATCTCCATTTCGGCGGTTTGGATTATCTGAAATCAAAAACTATGGTGGATTCTTTTAAAGAATAGATTAATGCAGGTATTGAATGAAGGAATAATAAAAAAATTGACAAAATGACGTCTATTTGAAAGAAAAATTTCGACTGAAATTTTCGATCCAAACTGTTAAAAAAATAGTAATATTTTTTTTATATTTTATTCCTCCGTTTAATAGCTGAGGAATATATCTAAGAAGATTGTGTGAAAATTTGAGACCGATCAGTTAAGCCATTTCTGAGAAATCGAAATCACCGACTTTGAAAATACGGTTTTGAGAAAAATGCGTTTAAAGTTTCAGAAGTAGTTTACACATAGTTAAAAAAAAATTCTTCAACTTACTTGGTATCATCTATTCTAGGGCTATAAGAAGGACCTTCTGAAGTATCGGTAGCTTCTAATAAGTTCAGCTGGTGTTGTTTGTTGTCGTCGAGTCATTCTTCTCTCTTGCGTCAGAGATCATCACACGCTCTTCGTCCACTTTGTCGACATAAGCATGAGCTGCGGTGCCTAATGAAAGTCCGAATGCACTCATAAAGTACAATAATGATTTTGTACCTTCATTAAACATTGCATCTGCAATGTAAGCCGCTTTTTCAACAAGTTTAAAGCCACATGGAATAATTATTGGTGTTATTTTCTATATTAACTGATTATAACTCTCATTATTGTTTTGTGTAAATCCACCAGCACACCTTTTCAATAATTTTACGTTGCTAAGGTCTTTATAAATTGGATATATAGCATCAGCAACATCAGCTGGTATAGTTGCATAATCATGAGCGTAAGAAGTTAATGTGTGTGCTAGCGCTTGCTGCCAAATACACCATGAACCTTCTCACCTAAGCACGTTTCGTGATGAGGCTCCTCATCAGTCGAACAATAGTGATAATATGTTCCCCAAATTGCATTATACATATTATCTACAGAATCACAATTTCTCCTTATTTGCAAACTATAGTAAACTGTCAGCTTATCTATTAGCTTGGCCGTGAGTTTACTTTTTTGCATTTTTTTCCGCCTTTTTCAACCGTTTTTTGTATTTTTTTACTAGCTCACAGATTCGTGAACCCATTCTCTTCTGAACATGCCCGATACATTATTTTTTGACAACTTCAACTTCACCATAAGGAGCAGCTTTCAGAATCCCAGAATATGTTTTTGAATCGCCATCACCTATTTAGTTTTTATAACGAACTTTGAATTTTTCTATTGAACGCTTAAGCATTTCAATAACCGCATGGACTTCCATTTTACCTGAAGAGTCCTGGTGATTTGCAGAGGAAGCATATTTGTGTTCATTATACCAATCATTATACTCTTCATTTTTAGGTTTCCAAACCTCACACTGTTTACAGTATGAAGTTTTTACAATTATATCAATGATTTTTCCACTGTAATATCCAATCAATGATATCACTCCATACAAAGAATTGAACCCTCGCTTCTTCCAGGTTCCGTCACCCGAAACTCTTATTTCTTCATTATTTTCAGCAGTCCCTTCTTTTAATAATATAATATAATAATAATAATATCTTTATTTACGGAGGCCATTAAACAATTACATAAAAATATACAATAAAATTACAGCTTAGTATACATATTAAGATATAAAATTAAAATTAAATTAAAATTACAGCTATAAATAAAATACGGATTAAAATATAAAATTAAAACAGAGTTTGCCTAATCCTGTTTTTAAAACATAACCGTGATTGTTCTAAAATATTAACTTCTTTACAAACACTATTACAATGACGCACTACCCTACTGAGAGCATAATTACAGTTTGTCCGCCTAAATACGGGCTCTAAAAATATTTTGTTTCTCGTATGATATTGCGGAACATGTATATGCATTAATAAATTTGATAATGGTATACAATCAATTTTACTATTAATGACATTGTAAGCTAAACATACATCAAAGAAAATGCGTCGATCCGAGAGAAGTTGCAGACCTAAATATTTTACCAATAAGTGATAATTTTCACTAGAATACATTATGTTACACTTGTAACAAACGTACTTCACAAAAACCTTTTGTACACGTTCAATGCGATCACAGAGGTATTTATAATTAGGTGACCAAATGACACAGCAGTAATCAAGAACTGACCGGACTAGTGAAACAAATAAATTAATAAAGCACCGCATTTCTTTAAAATCATGTGTTGTTCTTTTTATAAATTATAAAATTTTAAATGATCTATTTACAATGGCATCTATGAGGAAATGAAATTTGAAATTCTGATCAAAAATCACGCCAAGATCCTGAATTTGCGAGACTCTCTCTAATTCAATGTTATTTAAGGTGAATTGAAAATTAGTGCTATTTGATATTTTCCTAGTAAATTTTATGTATTTACATTTACTAACATTAAATTCCATCCCATTATCGGAACACCAATCTTGTAAAATCGAAATATCATTTTGAAGTACCAAGCAATCTGCTGTAGATTCAATACGACGGTAAATTTTGAGGTCATCAGCAAAAAGTAGATATGGTGATTTAAGATGAGAACCAATATCGTTCACATATAAAAGAAACAGTATTGGTCCAAGATGGGAGCCTTGCGGTACCCCTGTCTTGGCACAAATTGGATTAAATAGAGAATTTTTATATTTAACAAACTGTAAGCGCTTTGTAATAAAAGATTTAGTCCAAAGAGCTAAAGAACCACCTAAACCATATTGAATCAATTTCAAAATCAGCCGATCGTGGTTTACTCGGTCGAACGCTTTACGGAAGTCAGTCTAGATGGAATCCACTTCCACGTTTCTGTCTATGGCTTCGCTGATATATGAACTATACCTTAATAAATTAAAATCCATGCTGATGGTGAACTATAGCATGCTTAAAATTAGCTAGAAAAATTTGACTCATTAATTTATCAAAAATTTTTGGAATGATTGACTGAATTGAAATTGGTCTTTAGTTTGTGACAAGATTTTTATTGCCAGATTTGAAAACAGGTATTACATAGGAGGACTTCCATTTTTCAGGAAAATATCCTATCAATAATGACCTATTGAAAAGGAGAGTTAAGGGTTCAGATAGCTCAGTGGAACAGTTTTTTAATATGTAAACATTTATCTCATCAGGACCAGATCACGTCTTTTGGTCTAGAGTGTTTAACGCATGCAGAACTGATTTCTTAGACAAAACGTATGAACAAAAGTTATTTCCTACGTGGGTAGTGGAAAATGAGGATGAACAGTTGCTGTCCGATTCATACACTTGATTAAAATTGACTGCAAATAAATTTGCAATGTCATCGGGCTTGGATTTGGAGGTAATATCCTGCATGTTATTTTTGAAATGAGACGGTAATATATTATTATTATTAGAATCATTTTTGTTGTTCACAAATTTCCAAAAATATTTTGGGTTATTAATTAAATTATCCTCCATGTTATTGACATAGTGTTGATAATCAATAGCTAGCCTACATTTACATTGATTTCTCAAGGATGAAAATCTTGAATAATCTGCGTCATTGCCAGATTTTTCCTCGGTACAGGCTTTTTCAAACAGTTTTTTAGATGCTACTTTCACACAAGAGTGAATGTTGTCAATAATCCAATTATAAGTGTTTTGTGTTAAAAAAGGAGGCATATCCATCAAGCCACAAAATTTAGCTGCGCCTTTTCATCCTAGTCCCATAATTCTCATCACAAATATAAATCGTCTGTTTATTTCGTAAGAATGCTTCAAAAAAGGACTGAAGTTTATAACACGATTTTCACACTAATCACACACTTCAACAATTTTAAAACCAAGTCCACGGGGAGAAGCAGTTTCAAATTTAATTTTTCCGTCACTATAGTTACATTTCACAGAATCACTTATCACAGCAAATACAGTAATAAAATTTAAAATTCTATATTCAATAGAAGGATCACGTGAAACTAAAATCCCTTTCTGCATTTTATTTTTTTAGCGGATACACTAATTATACTCATATCAGTCTCAGCAGTCTTTGGATTAAAAGCCTGTGTTTTCTTTTTACCTTTAGAAATTTGGATTTTTTCAGTACTTCTAAGTAATCTTAAACATTTACGGGGCATTTTTATAACTTTTAAATAAAATTTAATCCAATATAAAACAAAAAATCACGAAAAATAAGTTTGAACTGAACGCACCACTTTACAACGTCACAGAGCTCTTTAGAATGACGAAATACTTTTATTTTAGGTTATAATTGAACGTAACCTTAATTATAAGTGCGTAGTGGACCTACTATACTCGCCTTCTACTATAAAAGTACAATAGAAAATGGAACCTTAAGTAGGCTTTACAAATTCAGGTATATCTCCGTAAATATTTATCGGATTGGGTTCAAACTTTCAGAGAATATATACAAATATATGTACATTCCGAAAATGCAAACAAAACAATCGATTCTTTGAAAATTCTAACTGCGTATAACCCCCGAAAGCTCAACTGATGTTATATTTACTACTTTAAATAGTTTAATTAATTAATGCATTAGAATGAGCACAATCCATAATTCTTTAAATCTAACATGTATAGTATAATTATCTTATATCTTTGGTTCAATTATACCAATATTAAAACAAGGCTACCAAATAACTATAGAACAATAGCAATCGCAGTGATTTCCAAAATATTGGAGAAAGTATTATTCAAGCAAATTGTTCAGACTTGATTGTTTTGCCCACGATCTTCTTTTTCTTCCATTAAGTTATTAATGTATAATTTTTTTTTTTATCGAATCGATACCAAATAGTAAAATGTAATGATCTTCTAATGCTAATTCAATATGAAGCCCCTCAACAATCAATATAGAGGCCACTACTTTTACTAACATTTAATGACACTCCTCATCAACTCGAAGTAATAATAAAAGTTTAAAATATCCTTTTCTTCACTGTGTGTTTATTTAAATTCTAAATGCACATTTAGAACACAATATCTTCATTATTAATAGTTAAACTGACAGTAAAAATTATAATAATGTTGGGCAACTTAATTATTTTGTTCATTAAAATAAATGGAAATTTCGGGAAGTGTGCATCAAAGGCTATGGTTTGGGAAAATTTATACTTGGAAAATTTGAAGTAATGGGTTTTCTAATGGACTAAGATCAAAATTCAATAAATCATTTTTATGTTTTTTCTACTCTATTGCTTCCAACATATTCAATCTTTTGTTGGTTGAGTATTTTAATAATTTGAGTAATTTAATAATGAGGTTAGATTGATTAAACAATTAGTTAAATTTTTGATAAGTATTGTCTATATTCTAGTCTAATATTTTCGCAAATATCTCCGTTAGGTATATGTCTTGAAGCACAAAATACGGCAAGTCACACAAGAAATGTTAAAAAAATATTAGATATGCATGTTATCATCAAATTGCACTTTGCCAAGAAAGAAACGGTGCCCATTTTAAACATTTGTTGCATCAAATAATATTCAAGTTATAAATTTGGTTTTCATTTTTATCACGTGGACTATGAAAATATTCAAGAAATAAATAGCGGGTTGTATTCCTTGCGAAGAGAACAGATAAACAAACTGCATATACATAGAAATGAGGGCAATAAAAAACAATACTTCGCGTGTTTCGGGATTTTTTGCAAAAACCGCCTATACCGATGTTATGAATTTTATGCCAGTTAAAGTTTCTATCCTGTTTAAATAATGTTAACCACGTTTTAGAATCAAGCCCCTATAAACAATTATCAAAAAATTCACTTGATAATTATATTAAAATTATCAATAACGCTTCAAAACTTCCAACATCTTTAATCAAAGATAATCATTACCAATTAACAATTATAAATCCTAACTTACCGATAATTTATTGTCTACCTACATTCATAAGCCAGAAACAAATTCAGACCAATAGTTTCTAACATAAATTAGCCCTTGTATAAACTACCAAAATGGCTCGTTAATAAATTTAAAATATCATACAAATAATAAATAATGATCACTCATTAAAACTCAATAGACCTAAATACAAATTAAAACACCTCCAATTAAACTAATTTATTTTGATATTAAATTGATGAGGCGGATACATGATGAAACTCCATAACACATTGAAATAAAACAACACAGTTGGGAGAATTTCACATTTATCGTTGTACACAGTGGCGAACTGTGTTGTTTTATTTCAATAATTTCTTTTGATGTATAACCCCTATTTCCATTAATATATAATCAAATCCCAAATGAAGAGATTACAGAATACATAAGACTTACAGAAATAGTTATGAATTGTAACTTATTTCAATTTAATAACAAATTTTATAAATAAGCGTTCGGCATCGTAATGGACAACCTTTTATCACCCTTTTAAGCAAACATCTTTTTAAACTATCCTGAAACTGTAGCCATGAACACAATATCTAATTTCCCAAAAATTTGATTCCGTTACATAGATGATATTCTTGCAATAATAGAAAAGGAGTTCAACATAGATTTAGATATTATTATTAGATATATTTTCTGTCAATTTAACTATTAATAATGAACACGATGTGTTCTAAAAGTACATGTAGAATTTAAAGAAACAAAGTGAAGAAATTGATATTTTAATCTTTTAATATTAATTGTACTCTTCACGCACTCAAATATTTGCATAGAAAAATACTATAACTAAGTTCAATTTTTTTTTATATGCGGATGTTATATTTTTCAAATCTTCTGGGATATAAGATCAGCACAAATGATGAATGAACTGTTACTAAGTAATATCAAATTGGTTCATATTCAACAGACTCGCATTCAATGATGAAATGTTTGCTAATTTGTTAATCTCACTATCACCCATAATAATTCCTCACTGTTAAATTTTTGGGTGTACACCTCGATTCCAAGTGAGTTTGGACAAATCATGGCGATGCAATATGCAAAATGTGCAGAAACATTTACTACTTAGATCTGTATATTTCTCATTTTATCACTATCTAGCACTAGCATATTATACATCATCTCTTTCGACTGAAAAGAAGAATCATACGAGTCGTATCACAAGTTGGTTACAGGGAGGACTGTAGGGCTCTCTAGACAAACAAGAATACTTACATTGCCCTTACTGTATATAATAGAATGTCTTGTACACGTTTATAAATACAGAAAAAATTATACTAGGCATGGCGAGCTGCATAACCATTTAACAAGAAGTACAGCTAATATCTACCCAAACAGTGAAAGATTCTGTAAAATTACTTTGGTATTAAGCATTTGAACCTATTGCCAAATCACATTAAAAATCTTCCTTTAAAATCTTTTAAGACATCAATCATAGTATTTCTTATAACAAAATTGAGTGAGTAGAAATAGGTCAAGAAAATAAAAAAAGAAGTTACTTTTCTAAATGTTAAAGTATTTTAAATGATCAGTAAAAAAATATTTATTGTTAAAAAATATTTTTAAGTATTTGAATTTCCGTGTTCTTTCTCTATTATTTCTTTTAAAATAATTTTTGAATTTTTAGCTTGCCTCTCAATCGTTTCTTTTTTCAAGGGGAAGTTCAAAAATATTTAGTGAAATGATTTTTCAAATGTTATTTTAGAACGAAGAAGCCGTAGTTTTACATTATTACAATGTTTTTACATTCAATTTTTAATTTGCATTAAAAAAAAATTATTGGCGAAAACATTTCGAAATGAAAAATCAGACTTTTTTTCGGTTGTTTTTTTGTTTGTAAACTTTTCTTTTCAGAATTCTCGTTTTTGACAATTATAGGACGTTTTTCATAATAAGTTATTTCTCTATTGTTTTAACAGTTTTCGATTGTTTGACATTTGTAATTTTTTTAGGTAAAGTTTTTGAAAATTTTAATAATTTCAAATTGTTTTCACTAAGTATTGTTTAAATTATTTTCAAATAATAACAAATAATTCTTAATTTAAAACCATTAACAAAAAGTTTGTGAACTTTAAAATGTTTATTTTTACCAATTCTACGTGCTATTGTTTTGAACAGTTTAATTATTTTTGGATTGAGTACCTGTTCTTGTTTTTGTAATAATCCCTTCTATTCTTAAAAAAATTGTGACTTTTTTTTTCAACTTGTTTGACAATATATTTTTGGGTGCTAATTACAAATGGAACATATTTGCTTAAAAATAATTAAAAAGAACTCCGTAAATGGCGAAAGTGTGTCACCTGTCTACGAAAGAACGTGGGTTTGAATGGAAGAACATTGGTAAACAGTGAACTCCGCCCGTAACTCCTGTGTCCTAAATTATTTGTATATTTTATATTGACTTTATGTATATTATATATATTTTTTTGTAATTTGTAAGTAGCAAAGATAATAATAAAGAATAAATATTTTGTACAAATTTCATCAGCAACTTTATTCTTACGAATTTTTTCAACAATCTATCTAATCAATATTTCTATTAGGAATTTTCTAAAAATTTTGAATAAAATAATTTTAAGCTGTCCTTTTTAAAATAAATTTTCTTATGTAAAATTTTTCAATTTCTGTTGATCTTTTTAAAGTCAAAAGTTTTCTTCCAAAATTTTAAAACAAAATTTGGGCGCCAAATTAATTTCTGCTACCTTCACTGAAAGGCAATAATTAAATTAAGTTATCTCTTTCTAAATATATTTATTTGCAAATTTTTAATAAAATTTAAACTGTTCTATATAATGATATTTAAAACAATTTTATTTTATTTTCATTACAGTTTTCAACGGTCCATTGATTTTCTTGGTGAGCTTCAATTATTTTCTTGTTTTTTTGATAAAACTCGAATTGTTGTCAATCTTTCCTTTAATTTAATTTGTTCTGTAAATAGATTTTAAACTGCTTTTAAGAAAATTTTTACAATTATTATTAATCAGAAATAAAACTCCTTTTTTTGAAATTCCAATTATTTTAAGTAGATTTGATTCAAATGTGTCTTTTTTTATTTATGATTGTTTTTTCGAAAAATTTCAATTCATTTTTCAATTAGAATTTTTTAAATTTTTAAGAAAACTTTAACTGTACCTTTTTAAAATCGATTTTCTAGAAATATTTTAATGTCTGCTAGTCTTCTTTAAATCAAGAGTTTTTTTGTAAAAACAATTAAGCAAATTTCACCTTTTCTCAGTTATATTAACATAAATATAACTGCCCTACTTTGGGTACCAGATTAATTTCTGCTACCTACGCTGAAAGACATAATTTGGTTACTAATAATCACAAGGAATGATTGAATGGGGCTCGCTCATTCGCTTGTTGCAGAGTTTCATCGTGTTAATTCAAAATCAGAGAGAGACAATGAACAGATGTTAATAGTTTTTCATGCCAGATTTTATTAATAGTTTTTTCAGAAAAAATATTATTCCTAATTGAACACAATAATACAAAACACATCTAAATAGGAATTTAGTTTAGATTTATTTATAAAGGAGAGAACGGAGAAACTAAATGGGATAATTATACTCATCTCTTATAGAGTTATTATAGTCCCATTTTGAGTACCAAATTGATTTCTATTATTACGACTACATTAGGACCTTTTCTGCATTGCTTTAAAGCATTTAATCACGTTGATTTTTTTTTCAGTAAAACCAGCGGGTTGTTGTCAGCGAATCTATGGCGAAGTGAATAGTCGACCGGCTTGAATTCTTGCACTAGTTGAACCTGGTAAAGCTTCAAACGCAAAAATCGCCATGTGGTCGTTATGGATAACCACAATTGTTAAGAACAACGAGGAATTGAAAGTTAGAATTTTCTTCAACATTGTGGCCCTCGGCTGCGATGTTTTTACTTAAACGGCCCGGTCGAACATGCGTTGGTTAATACAAACCGAGCCTTTTGACTCAAATTTATCGACCAAATTCTTAATATCAGTCCCAGAATGACGATTATGTTGTCCAAAAATATCACAAATTTTATGAAATATAACTTTTTTAGATCCACCATTTCTATAGTAAATTTTTATTATTTTAATGAAAACTTCGAACAAAATTGAATTCATTGTACTAATTGCCAAATTTTTATTATTGATATGTCATAAAACTTAATGAGAAAACTGTCACGTTATTCAGATTTACCCCTGTTGAAATACATAGTTCTTGTTGAAAAACCCAATATAATAAATAAAGTAGTAATTTAAAAATACGAAAATTTATCGTAAATCTACAACATAAAGTATTGGCTAAGGTTAAAAGTATGCTACGAAATTGATAAATTTATTAGAATAGGTCAAGAGTAAACTGAGGCAATGGTTAATTCATTATGCTAAATTAAGTATATACTAGTGTAATAGTAAATTTATTAGCCAAGCTAGTTTAATAAATAACATAGTATATAGGTTAAGAGCACGCTCAGACAATAAATAATTTATTAGGCTAAGTCAAGGGAACACAATGTCAATCAATAATTTATTGAAGTACTCTAGGACAAGAGAAATTAATTTGCAATGATTTAATTAATGAGATAGGTCAGGCCTACGCTATGGTAATAAATAATGTATGAGCTTGGGTCAAAAGTTCCAATTGGTAACGAATTGTTTATTGGAATACGTGAAGAGTAAGATATTTACTTGAATAGTTGTAGTAGCTACGACAAAAAAATATTATTGCGGTTGGTCAAAATTCAAATGAGTTTTCCAATTTCTGCGTTTTTGACCGGAAATTTCAAATGCTCTTTTATGAATTTGTTAGTGTTTTACTCAATCAGTTTAAAAGATGTGCTCACTAATTATTTAAAATATTTTCAAGATATGTAATTATATAAGATTTCATTTTATATCTAAAATAATTATTGTTTAATGTTTGCAAAATAGTTCTTTACGAATTGTAAATTGTCATTAAAAAGTACTCCAGAACGTACTTTTCTTTATGTAACTGAAACATTGAAATATCTCAAATTTATCTTTAAATAGAAATTATTAAAATCATAATTTGCTGTAATTTTTTAACCGCTAGTATTTAATTGAATTTTATGAAAACAGAAAAATATCTTTAAAAACGTTAAAATTTTTAAATAAAAATTAGTTTATTGATTAAAAACTGCAAGATCTGCCAAGAAAGTTCAATATTTGTTAAGATTAGGTATAAAAGTAAATTTCAGCTAAAAATGTACGAATATTTTATCATTTTTCTATTAAAGTCTTATTCTATCCGAATGTATATTTTTTGTTTTTGTTTTTCATGATCCTCATGTTTCTAAATAAATTATACATTGCCTTAGCGAAATCTTGACCTACCCCAATTTACTATTTATTGTTCTAGAGTGCTCTTAGCCTAATTCAATAAATTATTTATGATGGTGGCATCCCCTTGATCTGATCTAATAAATTATGTATTACCTTTAGGTACCCTTGGCATATTTCAATATATCATGCACTGCACTGGCGCATTTTTGACATTAGCTAACTAATAATTTATTTCTCTAACATACCTCAATAAATTATCAACCGATCAACCGTTCTTTTGACCTATATATAATACCATAAATAATTAGATGGAAATGCCGTAAAATGCATATTTTTAAAATAATTGAACAATTCAAAATAAGGTTATCAAAGAAAAATATAAATATTACTAAACTCTAATTGCGAGGTTCCTAACACCATTGTGACTACTAAAATACAGTTACTGGCGACTTAAGACACCTAATTGTAGTTAATGTAGTTTATAAAATCAAATGCACAAATGATGAAAACGAAGGTCGTATTGAAGATAGTATAATAAACTAATAGTGAATCATTAATACTTAACGTTTACAAATACAAATTTAGACAACAATACATCGAGTAATACTGTATAGTTTTTGGCGTATCAATAAATTCATTAAATAATTCTAGTGTTAATGGTAGTGATTACAGTCGGAGACATGGTGAACCAATTTGAAAAAATGCAAAATTTTAACCTGATTAAGTTACAATTAGCACCACTGTTTCGATAAAAAAGAAATTATTTAATGCTTTATATTTCTTTAGGGTTTACAGATTAAAATTATAGAACAGTCAAATGAAAATAGACACGATTTATTTATCAAAACTGCTGTCACGAGTAGAAATAAAAGTATGATACTAAAAAAGTTACTTGCATAATTTGTTTGATAGGTAAAGTGAAAGATGTGAATTCAGCCAACTAATAACGTTTCGAAATTCAAAATTAGTAAAGCAGGATACCTTATTTGCAGATAGGGAAAAGTAAGTAGATCATTGATATACAACAAAATTAATACAGAAACAAAGTAAGACCCTTGAGGAATACCTAGAAGAGAGCCATGTTAAAAAATTAACTTTTCATTTACAACATGCGACCCATCTTGCGTAAACAACTGCGGTGGATAAAAGTTGTTCCTCGCCTACAAAGCACGAAGCCACTGAATAGACATTAGAGCATAATGTCGATCGTTATTTGAAAACGGCATAATCACGCCTCGTGTTTGTAAATTAGCAACATGCGTATAAATAAGTGGGATTCACCTACCGAACATAATCACTGTTACTACGTAGGCAAATTGCATCGCCTGATAGTACCGCACGAAATAATTGCATCTGCGGGTTTATTATATAATATATTAAATACATAGTAATAGTTAACATGTAGCGTCGGTAATATTAGAATCTAAAAGTTTTATAGCCGTGATGTTGCATGCAGAGTGTGCAAGAATATTTGAAAAAGTAGTTAAAATTCAACTAGCAGAACCGGGGGCATTAACGCGTTCGTTAGCGCGAAGTGTAATGCAGGAGCCAAAGTGAAAGTATTAAAATTCAGCGAATAAAGTGGAAAGGTTCGTAGAATATTTGATCTAGCTGGAAATAAAGTGGCAGCAAAGGATGAGCAATCATCGGGGTATCAAGGCATCAAGGCGAGCGAGTGAAAAACAAATCTAAAAGCAATCTTGAACGAACAATTAGCCCTTAGTTTCACGTTGCTGCGAGCGTGATCAATAATGCAGAATGTTTGAATTCCGCGCTCCGGGGCCACTTGTTCTTTTGCCTGTCATTCACCCACACACGAGTGCATACGAGCTGAACCGATCGACGAAAATGTGTATCGTACTTTCCTGTCAGCTGCTTGCTTTCACAGCGTTGCGACGTTTCGCTTGCTTAGTAAAACTTTAGTTTCAATTTTTAATTTGTTTATGTGTCCTGCTACTTGTGTGCCGTGTGAACTGTTTGTTGAATCCACGCATTTAACCTGCATACCGATTGGAACTAGACGAGAGCTTAACAGGTAAAAACTAGCACGCGTTCCTCTCGTTTGCTTTTTAGTGTAGGTTAGAGAAGGACACGAGGTTATGCACCCTAGCCGATAAGCCACGCCCATATCGCTGCCTTTCTAGCCTAGACAACCGCTGACAATTAGCAAAACTCCGAATGACACTGCTGGCACGGCATTTAGCTATCGCTTCGATTTATTTACGCCAAGCAATGTTTTTGTTATTGTTAGTATGCCGTGTGTGTGTGTGTGTGTGTGCGCGCTGTCCGTCTCGCTCCCACCATTGACCGGCGCACGAGGTCCCCCGATGCCGGCCCGAACGCACACTCACAACAGTCAAAGCTTGTTTTACACCATGCTTCCGCCAAAAATAGAACAATTATTCCATTAACCCTTTAATAACCAAATACACTTAACATCAAGCGCTGTATTCATCAAGAACATCATGTAAACACCTAATAACCAATGATATACATGTTGATTCGTGTTTTGTTTTTATTTCGATCGTTCGCAAAAACTTATCTTATACATATGGTTTAAATATAAAAATGCTTTCTACAAACACCAAATGATTACAGCCAAAATCGAGATAGTACTACTGCAGCATTGTTAGCCCAGATCAGCAATTAGATGGGTGTTAACTAGGATATAATTAACCCATATTAATCGAGAGAAAAAAAATACCAACAATATGACTCAAACGACAAAAAAAATCAAAATTTTTGTTGGTACTAAATGAACTACTAAAAAGATTTGTTGTATACATGTCTCTATTACATTTAATTTATAATATACGTTTTAATTCACATACATATATTAGTAATAATAATAAGTTTATTAACGGAATCTCTGTTTTTACAAAAAGTACATATACAGGGTGACTGACGAAAAACCTTTGGTGCTGTATCTCGCTTATAACAATAATAACATCAAATTAAACCATTTTTAAAAGACTTTAATAGGATCTGAACTGTTATTTTTTCTCGCACCCAGTTTTTGACAAAATACGATCAACATTTTTTTTTTAAATTGCACTGTATATATATTTTTATTGATTCGCAAGTAGATTTCTGAATTTAAAATTGTAGACAAATTTATCCATACATCAAACTTAAGTCGAGAAATTGAGGAAAAAAAAATAAATAAAAAGTCAAGTATTCATTGTAAACAATATACAGACCCTATTTTAAATGTCAAAAGTGACTGTGACAGCCATTGATACAATACTGCAACGATTTTTAATTATTTCATAATTAAAATGTTGCAATATTTCAAACACTGTACTAGAATTTTGAATCTTGCAACATTTTTATTATGAAATTATTAAAAATCATTGCAGTATTGTACCAATGACTGACACTGTCACTTTTGACATTTGGAATAGGCTCTGTATATTGTTTACTATGGGTATTTGATTTTTAATTTTTTTTTAATCCTCAATTTCTCGACTTTGGTTTGATGAATGGATAAAATCGTTTACAAATTTAGATTCAGAAAAAAATCTCCTTGTGGATCAGTACAAAATATATATACAGTGCAATTTGAAAAAAAAAGTTGATCGTCTTTTGTCAAAAACTGGATACAAGAAAAAATATCAGTACACTTCATATTAAAGTCTTTTAAAAATCATTTAATTTGATGTTTTATTTATTCAAATCGGATCAAAAATAAGCGAGATACAGCACCAAAGGTTTTTCGTCAGTCACCCTGTATACAAATATGTTATATACATATTTAATGTTTAGAATAACTAACATTAAACATTATTCATTAACCATATATAATAAAATAACCAGACATTTGAAATTCACATAAATAGTGTTTTATTTACATCGAAATAATTCAACGATTAAAAACTAAACTAAATATACTATATTAACAAATAGTCATTAATTTATAATAAATGGAACTGAGAAAAAATAAAGACTTCTACATACTTAATGAATTATTTCAAATTTTAAATTTAGAATTTGAGATCATGATAGATGCATATTTGACCTTGGATCGAACAAGACTATAATATAAAATTTTTAATGTATCATAACTAAAATATCTATTATTAAACTTTGTATTTACCGACGTTTAATGGGAGTTCACTGTAATTTTACCAGTTGATATCTCTCATAGCTTTCTATGAGAGATATCAACTGGGGGATACAATTTTAAGTCATCTGCAAATAAAAAACATCTAGCATCATTGACGAAATTAGAAAAGAAATGGGTCCAAGGTGTGAACCTTATGGCACACCCTTATGGCACATTAGAAGGCATATGGTTATTGATTTTCACTATTAGAATGTTATCAGAAATAATAAACAACTTTATTAATTAAAATGCCTTTGAGAAATCAGTGTACACTGTGCCTACCTGCATGTGATCTTCAAAGGAATTCAACAAAAACACTTCAAATTCCAACAAATTTGTTACAATGGTCTTTTTTTGTATAGATCCATGTTGTTGCTATCGTAATACTCTTTTAGATAACCAAGCAAACTGTTTACTGACTAGTTTATTCATAATTTTATGTATTATAGACTGAAGAGCAACACCTCAATAGTTTTCTATGTTTGTATGGTCGTCACTTTTAAAAATTGTATTAAATTAACATAATACTCAACTTCTAAAAATCGAAAAATTTTACTTCCTGAAAGGATGATGTAAATAGTATATGTATTGGAATTCTTAATGAATAAACACAGTTAAATAGAAAATGTCTCGTAATATCATCCGGACCATAGCTTAAATTATTTTTTTAGTAATATTAATTCATTAAAAACATCCTCAAGAGACATATATACATTATCTATATTAACTGTTACGAGCTTTGGGTTTATTTCTAAAATTGGCATTAGATGTTCTACTAGTAACATAGATAAAATAAACCATTCATCCATAATTATTTTATTCTTGAAAGTCATTGATGATGGTAGTACAGACGTATTCCTCACATCATTTATAAATCTCCAAACTTCAGATGGATTCCTATGGACATTGCGCTGAATATGGACACAGTATGAATTATATAATTGTTTGATGAATGGTTGAGGCGTTAACTTCGCAAAACAAAAACGCTTTTTTATATATAATTGTTTACTTAATAAAGAGCACTCCTGCCGAATACGATTAAAAATTCAGGATCGCCCTAGGATTTATATTTAGTATGCGGTACTTTTTTATCAGTAGTACGTTTAATCAAGGTTTTATTAAACCACTTTGGATAATTAAGTGATTTTCTCAATTTTAGCCGAACAAACATTGCAAGTGTTATAAAAGTAGCTTACTTTTTTGATCAATATCATAATTATAAAACATCATGTCCCAATCAACATTGCAAAATTTACTAATACATATATGAGTAATTACAGTTTTTGAAATTATACCATGCTTTACTAAAATATAAAGAGTTCAGCAATACGAAATTACATAACCATTATGATGGATTGTGTTAACAAATTTATTATCTGCAGTCATAACAATTGATACATCGCGAATGGCAGAAAAACGAAGGTATATATATAAAAAAAAAAACAACCTCTACTGTTAGGAATTGTATTATCCTGAAATATATTTAAAAAACTACAAGTGTCCAGAATTATATCATTTGAAATATTGGCTCTAATAATATTTAGTTCACAAAAATAATTATTTGTCCCTTAATATAATAATAATAGTAAACTATTGATGATAGTTTACTATTATTTTTATATTAAGTGATAATGGATTTTCAAAATATAAGTGCCTCAACAATCAACGAAATTATTTGTCCAATAAAAGTCTGGCATATTCATTATAAGCTAAAATAATACAAACAATATTTCAAGCATAATGATTCTTTTTTGACGCTTTATCTTAATCGTGTAATTTTGGCAAGTTTTGCAAGGTTTTCCTTTTCTGGATGACTAAAGAGTTTATATATATATCGCTCTTCTTCTGAGTGTAATTATTTTCTAAAATATATTTTAAACTTGTTCATGTATAACACAATAAAATGTAAAAAAAACTTTGAAAATTGTCTAATTTTTCATTTTTTCATCTTGTCATTTTCAATACTTGACGTCTACTATTAATAAAAACGAATATAACATAACTCTAATTGAAAACAACTTTATAATGTTTTTTATATTTGACTAATTTCTCACTTAACCCCTAGGTGAAACTTTTTTTTTTGATTATATTGATTGATAACACACTTGGTTTTAAGAATAAAGAAAACCCTTTTACTTTTTTATACCACTTTAAGTTTTATTTTCAGTGACTAGTTTCGACTACACGGTAATCATTATCAAACTAAGTACTTAAATTACGAATAACAACTGTTTAAAAACTTAAAGTGGTATAAAAAAGTAAAAGGGTTTTCTTTATTCTTAATATTGAAATGTACCACCAAGTGAACGCCGTTAAGATCCACACTTGGTTTTGTTTTAATCAATCAACATTATAATCTTTTGTTTTATTTACTATATTTTATATATGTTACTACTATATTTTCGACGGTGGAAACGTGGTTTTGAGAGTTAAGTGAAGATGGATTTTGTAATTACACAGAAAATAATGGTAAGACTTTCTTTCACAAAATATTTTTTATTCGCTAAATGTATACATTTCGAGTGCAAAGCTTACTAACTAAATTACAAAATTGTGGCCTAATTTATACCTAGATGAACAAGTGCGGGTAGTACCTGGTAACGGGATTATTGGGCAAATCCTAATCAGGATGGCGCAACAACTGTGACGAGGAAGATTGTAGGGATTAATTCTAACAAAGGGTTATTTAGCGGGGATAAATCAAAGTTGAGTAATTTGTTTTATGTTCCATTGCCTCCAATATATTTAAGTTTGTTCTAGACGTGGATTTTAAAATTCTACTTTTGTATATCGAAAATTTATTCCCAGTTGCTATTGTGTGATGTGCTACGGCTGATTTTTCTGAATTTTGATTTTAGCCGTGATAAATGTGTTCTTTAAACCTGGTTGCTAAGTTTCTTTGGGTTTGCCCGATATAAATTTTGTCACAGTTGTTACGATTAATCGAATAAATTCCTGATTTTTCGTTATAGCAATGTTTTTAATTGCTTGTTGGTATACAGAGCTGGATAAAAATTATAAAAAAAAATAATTTTGAATGTTTCTTTTTAGTTTTTTAGACTTTGTTATATTTAACATCAAACTTTTTAAAACAGTGTTTAAAGAACAATATGTGTCCCAAATTTATAGTGAAGAAAACGGGAAAAGTCGATAAGATTCATTCTAAACTAGTGCACAACTTTAGGGAAAAGGGTATTAAATTTGAAATCGGTCGTTTATATTAAAAACGTGCCAACCTAGAACTTGACGCCTACGAACTCTACCTCAAACTAAGTAAAGAAAGTCCACCTCATATTTGGGACCAACATCAAACCGGAATGTACATATCCATAAATTCCAAAATCAGATCAAAATCGCACAAGATCTAGAAGCAACTTAAATACCTCCTAAATAAACACCGATAGAGATCCAAAATTCAAACACGTAAATTCATCAAACGTTGGTTCATAACAAAAGTGATTAAGTTTTTTCGGAAAAAAAAATTAGACCTTTTAAAAAAAGGCTTAAAACACACTATCGAACTCAGAGCTGTCCTGTTAGAAGAGATGATCAACGGCATTAAAATTGCCTCCACACAACTAAGTCAAGAAAAAGCACGCTGTTTCCGTCAAACATCAAACGACTTATTAGAAAAAAATGAAAAACCGCAATCCAAGGACACGCAGGACGAAACATCAAGACTACACAACGCTCAAATTACTGAAACAAAAGGACTGTTTTTATCTTAAATCGGACAAAGGTAACGCCAGTGTGATTTTTAAAATCAGACTACATCAGAGACGTAAATCTGTTATTAGATTCCGGCCCTTACATTGTACTAAAAAATCCTTTAAAAACTTACACAAGAAACAACAATAATATTTTGAACACTTCAACATCCTTATTTGACAAAAAAATCTTTCTGGAAATTAAAAGCAAACATCCGAAATAACCTAAGCTCTATTGTCTGCCGAAAATTCATAAACCTGGAAACAAATACAGGCCGATTGTATCAAACATAAATTCACCAACTGACAACATTGCTAAATGTCTTGCACGAAAATTCAATAATTTAACTATTAAAAATGATAATTCCGTCAAAAATTTAATTCATATAACACAATTATTAAAGGATGTTAAAATAGAACGAGATGAAATGTTAATATCTTTCGATGTAGTTTCTCTTTTACCGAATATACCAGTAGACGAAAACATTAAATTACTTCAGGACATTTTAGAGGACAAGGACATTCCGAAAGATGAAATAGACCAATATATTCAATTAACTGAATTAGTCGAAGTATTTAAATGCTTTCGAATTTAATAATAAGTTTTACAAACTTTTAGAACTGCTATTGGCAACCCACTATCACCTTTTTTGGCAAATATTTTTCTAAATAAATTAGAACAGAAATCAAAAAAGTCAATACCCAACTTTCCAAGAGTCTGGTTAAATCATAAGTTAAATGATCAATATGAATCAATTAAATTCACAACGGAATCAGAAATTAACAGCACACTCAATTTTCTTAATTTATTAGTTCATAAAATTGACAACAGATTAGAATTCAGTGTACATAGAAAAGACACACACACACCTTCAATTACATTCAATCTGAGTCCAATAGTCCGTGGAAACACAAAATGGCAACTTTTAATTCCATGATATACAGAGCCATCAACTTACCACTCTCAGATATAAACAGAGAAGAAGAATTTAGTTTAATTTTAAATATAGCAAAGTCCCTAAGTACAATACAAATCTAATAATAAAACTAATTAACAAACACTCAAATAAACACAAAATAAAACTAACCAGTAGTTTAATACCTGTTACAGAAAAAAACTAAAAAGAAATATTCAAAATTAATTTTTTCTCAATCCTCAAACACAAAATTAAACAAATTGTTTAAACACATATTGAAACATATTGAATTGACGAGGCGGATACATGATGAAACTCCATAACAAATTGAAATAAAACAACACAGTTTCACATTTATTGTTGAACACTGCAACATATTTCGCCACACAGTGGCTTCATCAGGCAGATGAATAATATTTTGAAGTCACTGTGTGACGAAACATATTGCAGTGTTCAACAATAAATGTGAAACCCTCCCAACTGTGTTGTTTTATTTCAACATATTGAAACACATCAAAATCAAAATTTTTGCAACTGTAAAATTATGCCTTCTTTAGTAGTTATAATTTTCTTGATTAGAAAATGTTTATTAAAGTAACGCCGGAACTTGTTCATGAAAATTTAGTTTATTTTTACACCTATATCTTCTGTGATTGATGGTTGATGCCATTACTATGTGATATGTTTTGAATGAGGAGATTAATAAAATATATTTGGTTGTTGGTTGACTTTATAAAGCTTGAAACCGATCTACAACAACCAAGTACATATTATTAACCTACCTGCCTTTATCTTCACCCGAAGACCAATAGATACTTATTTGAGTGTGTGGTGCTCCACTTAATACTTCCAATAAAATGTATAGAGAAGTAATAAATTTAGTACTTCATCATTACAATTTAAAAAACCTGTAGTTTTACCTACCAATAAATTTTCTAATTTTAGAAGATTCTGGGATTCCGAAATTATTGTTATACCCATATTCCAATTTTCCAATCTACTTGCTTCTCTTTTCGAGAAATCATAATCTTGTATATTGGGAATTTGTTGGTTTATTTCAATTTCGTATGTGCCAACAATATTTGTATTGTTATATTGAGTCATAGTCAAATATTTCCTCATTCGTTATTTCATTAACATGACACATTAGCATTGACACATAATTTATTTTAATAAAATGCATTTTTCTATAAACATTTTAATTTTGTTTATCTTATCTTATCAGTTGGAAGATGACTCGAATCTAATAAAAGTTGCTCGGCACAAAATACTTCCGAGCAAATGGTCGCATGTTGTTTTGACAGTTAATTTTGAATTCTTTGTCAGAAATCTTCGGAAAAATAAGGGAACCAATCGCTGAAAACGCATTATTTTATACCAGGACAATGCGAGCTATACCATACATCAGGTCAATTAAAAAGCTGCTAGAAAACTGAAAAAATCAAACTGATATGTTATCTGCCGTACAGTCCTGATTCAACATTTTTTGACGGCTGAAGAAGCGGTTGATACATTCTAAATGTATGTTATTGGAGGTATTTCAATTCGAATGTTTAAAAAATTGGTTCAAGCTCATGCAATAATCTATTAATCTTCATAGAGAATATTTTGGAAATCAATAAACTTATGTAAAATCTTTAATCTTTTTTGTTCTCTATTCCCAAAATATAAGACAGTTCTTGTCGATCAATCAAGTAATGAATATATAATGAATTATATAGTCCGCCTATCGTGAAAAAGAGAGTTACAATTAGCAAGAACAAAAACTGGTTGTCTAATGTAAGATGAAATTCGTAGAGGTAGAAAATTTGTAGTGAAATTTACAATTG
This sequence comes from Ontholestes murinus, assembly GCA_963969525.1. NCBI lineage: Eukaryota > Metazoa > Arthropoda > Insecta > Coleoptera > Staphylinidae > Ontholestes > Ontholestes murinus. Next base: position 16,563,623 of record OZ018397.1, read on the forward strand.
ATCTTTTTTCATATATCCATCCTAACGAGTAGTAATAAATGAACAAATTTTATATGCATAACTTTACAAGTAAAGATTTTAAATAATTTTGAGAAATTGTTCGCAGTAGAAATAGGTTAATAATTCGAAATATCTGCTTTGTCACCACTCCGGTTATAATGCTACATTTTTAATCATTATTCCCTGTTAACAAACCGGTCTATTTTGAATCTTTCTAGCCTGTAAGTTGCAGTTATTTATGAATAATCATCTCCAAACAATTGAATTTTAAGGCGCGCAATTGTGCTCGTGGTTCACGTGGAATTTGTGAAATATAAATTAAGTATTCGTGGATACATTCTTCATTACAATTATTAACTTCTTCTCACGGACTCACCGACTCATGTGAATCGTGAAACTTACTCCGTGCGGGAAATCAAGAAGTTACACGATGATGCTCCAAACTCTTGTCTCTTTATTATTTATGACGGTAATAAATGATCTGTGTATTACACAAAGGAAGCTTTTTTATTCACATGATATTTTCTGCCATATAATATTACTACAATTATTTAATAGAAAAACAACAATTGAAAACAGCGCTCGAAATTCGGAGGAACTATTGTTGATGAAGGGTTGCGATAGAGCGAGTAGGTTAATTACATATCATCTAACTCAGTTGTGTGTATTTTGTCATATTAAAATTAAGAAACTGTCTACAGAGGGGTTCGTTAATAAACATCTATTACGCTTTGGCTTATTCGCACATGACATGTTTAGGGGAGTGTAGATACCGGAGTATGGTAATATCAAACTCGTGTTATTAAACATTAAAAAATATATCTGAAGGTAATGCCATTTAAGAATCAATTTAAATATATAGGCATTATATAAATATGATAATAAATTTAAAAAGATAATATTTTAATAGAAAATCTCAGACTAAAATATTGTTTGTTTCTGCACTTAATGTGTTAATTTAAATTGCGCTGATTTATAGTTTAACAATTCCTTCTTCAATTTTGCCAGTTAATTTTAATTGTGATGATTTTTAATCTATTTTGGATTCCTTCTAGAATTTCTTTGTTTGAGGGATTCAAATCCGAAAGAGAGAATGAGAGACAGGAAAAAGAGAAAGATAAATCAAATAGATTTCATTAATAATAATAAATAATAATAATAAATATTTATTTCCCAACGGTCAATTTCAGCCCAATTACAGAGAAAAATTAGGAATACATAGTAATATATACAGGGGTGGAACCAAGTAAATATCTATAAAACTAAGAGGACAATATCTTTGAAATTTTACAGGTAAGTCCAATGGGGTAAAATGCATTTAATGTAATTTTTTGTTAATATTATACTTCCGGTTTAACAGGAAATGCCCTTAACTTTTTTAAATTTATATGGGACATCATTTATATTTCTGATTTTTAAAGAGTATGTTATTTCGAATTGGTTCATACTGGGTTTAGTGTAAAAAATGTAAAATTGGAATTGAAAATATTGGAACTGAAAAAGGAATTAATAGAAAGAATTATTGACGAATGTGATCTTTAAACTAAACCCAGTATGTACAAATTCGAAATAGCATGCTCTTTAAAAATTTGAAGAAATATACAGGATGCCCCATTTAAATTAAAAAAGTTTATGGTATTTTAGGTCAAATCATTAGTATGTTATTAACAAGAACATGTACATCAGATGCTTTTTATCCTATTGCAAATAAATAATTAATAAATTATAACATCCTAGTCATAGACTTGATTCCAAATAAAGCGATTTGACCGAAACAAAATAAATTAAACAGTAGTAACACTTTTTATCCACAAAAAAACTATTCCGTAAGTCAATATTCAATTGCTTCAAATTATTGCAAAAAATATGAACGCTATACTGGACTTCGTGGTAATACCTAAACATTTTATTCAATGGAGATCTGACATGATTATCAGTAGGTGGTGTTAAATATGAGAATATATGAGTACAAATCTTCTTTGAAGTCACTCCAACATGATAATATATTTTGTGTAACATGAAGACCAGACACGCCACAATAGTTCAATATACTAAGTACTAGTAAGTATATATTGTGATTATTCGTGCAACTGTTTTATACTCATGTCCATTGCGAATAATAAAACCCAATAAGTTATATGCGTAATTGGTCACTAAATGTAAGATTGTTATCAAAAAGTATTCCAAAGTCTTTAAATTCTGGAACTGTATCAAATGATAAATAAAACTTACTTTGTTAATATCACACACGGAATTTATTTATACTGTACGTTTGATAATGGCCTTGTAAGGTTGAAACTATAGTTACGAAATAAATTCCGTGTGTGATATTAACAAAGTAAGTTTTATTTATCATTTGATAAAGTTCCTGATTCAATATGTATCAAAGTTATGGCTACAAGCATCCAACATCTTTAAATTCTATCAACAGTTCTATAATATTCAATATGTATCACAAAGTTATGGCTACAAGCATCCAACATCTTTAAATTCTATCAACAGTTCTATAATTACGAGAGTAATTAAATAAAATTGGATTCTTCAACCTGTAATAAGACACAATGGAACGTTTAAAGCTAATACATTGCTATCAAACCAGTTACCAAGGTGGTCTAGGTTATTCTGTGAAATTCTCGCTAAAGCTTAATCTCATTCGCATACATCAAGTAGTCACATTTAAGAAATTTATATACCACATTAATAAAAAATAAAAACAGTACATGACCTAAATTGGAGCCTCGAGGGACCCCACTAGAAACTGTGGAAACATTTGATATATAGCCCATGTATGTTACATAGAGTTTACGGCTTGCTAGATAACAATGCTCTTATAATATTTAAACTGTTATTACATTCCTTCATATTCACTATAAGTGCATTATGAGGGATCCGGACAAAAGTCTTTGTAAGATCCGAATATATCGAATGAAAATGATCGTAGAGACCGTTATTATGTGATAGTTCATTTTAAAAAGAGTAACTGAAAATAATTTTGACGTTTTCATACCACTATTTATTGTACACATATACACAAACACAGTTTACAATACCGGGTGTCTCAAACCACCCGTACCAGCCTTTTATTTCGACAACGCTTGGTCGAATGTGACTAGGACAATTTTTTTTATTACCAAAGTGAACCCAAGGAATCCACTGATGAGTTTATTTTTTACCGGAAAAATCCGGAAGTACAAGGAACCGGAAGTAACTTTAAAATTTCAAATGGCAACATAGCTCGAGTATGGTATTAATTGATAGGTCTTTTTAAAAGAAACAACTTTTATTAAAATGTTTTTTTAATATTTTGCATATTTACAAAAATAAACGAAAAAATGTTGATGTGACCATCATAGTACTTTCCCTATATTTTTCTCAAAAACTATGAGATTTACGGAAAAAGGCTATTCTTAATAATTTATTTATTTTTTAATTCTCTACAATTTTTTGTTATATAAGTTTCATGTAACTCCAACAGTTAATTAGCAATTGGCAAAAAATATCTAAATTTTCATTTTTTATTTTTTTTTCTCAAAAGTTAAAAGTTTTATGAAAAATACGTTTAAATAAAACTTGTTCAGTTTTTTATTCTCTTTAACTTTGTTTGAATCGTTTTTTAAAATGTTTTATATTTAGAAAAATATCACCAAAAAACTAAAAAACGTCTCGAGTAAACATCCACTTCCGGTCTATGAATGTTTACCAAAAGCTTTTCAGTTCCAGTTTTTAATGATAAAACCTTAAGTTTAAAGTTTCATCTCAAACAGATCATTCGTTTTTGAGATACAACGCCCACCGACAGACAGACAGACAGACAGACAGACACACACACAGACACAATTTTTTTTTCCAGAAATTAATGTAATGGGTTCAGGGGACCCCAAAACGGATATTTCCGAAGAAAATAAAAAAAAAATCACGATCACAATACTTCCCCTATATTTCATATAGGGAAAGTAAAAAACAAAATTGAAAATTAGTTATCCATTCAACACTAAATTTTCTCAAGTAGGCTTTGCTTTTTTGTTAGAATAACAATTTGTATATGTGTTAATATTGCAAATATTCATGATTCTTCGTATTGTTCCTCAATACTTTCCTTGGGTAATATGATATTTTCTAAACTCAGGTGAGAAGAGTTGCTCTTATTCCAAACTGAAATATTATTTTATTATTATTTTGAAATGGATGGCTTCTATAGTACGGATGTCTCAGACTACCCGTACCAGCCTTTTATTTCGACAAACAAAAAATACCATTTGTTTGAAAGTTGTTTATTTAATAATTCAAATAAGAGTGTGAAATTAAAGAAAATGATAATTAAAACAACTATTCATTTATTTATGGTATGTTCAAATTGAATTCCTTCTTGATCAATGCATCTTTGTAGCCGATTTCGAACGTCGTTGACGGCCCGTAGTATCTCATCTTCACTAAGTGAACGGCGACATTCCATATCCTCTTGTTCATATTATCATTCGTAGTTGGAAACTCTTTATAGAGTAGGTCTTTGAAACGTCCCCACAAGAAGAAGTCAAGAGGCGTTATGTCAGGAGAACGAGGTGGCCATGGAAATGGTCCTGGCCTTCCAATCCAACGATCAGGGAAAAGGCGATCAACGATTTAACGAGATACTCGTGCGTAATGAGCTGGGCAACCATCTTGTTGCAAATACATTGTTAATCGTGTTGCATATGGAACGTCATCTAGAAGATCAAAAAGATTATTTTCTAAAAAATCAGCGTATTTAACTCCGTTTAATGAACCATCGAAAAATGCGGACCAATTATTTCATTTCCGAAAATACCACACCAAACATTAAGGGTCCACACGTTTTGATTTCTTCTTCTCTTAACCAATGAGGGTTTTTATTACTCCAGTAGTGAGCATTATGTAAATTAACAACTCCATTGCTTTCGAATGTCTCCTCATCTGTATATACAATTTTGTGATAGAAATTATAATTTTTATGAGACAACCATTCACAAAAATTCAACCTATCTTGAAAATCCGGCTCTTCAAGTATCTGGTGTAGAGAGATATGATATGGACGGAATTTGTTTGTTTTTAAAACTCTCCAAGCAGTGGAGAGACTTATTCCAGCAATTTCAATTCTTCTAATAGAAATGTTCAGGTCCAGAGCAATTGCTGCAAGAATATCTGATGTTCTTTCATCTTGTACACGTTTTCTGATACTTCGACCTTTGTTGTGGCTGGGCTGTAGCTTACCAGTTGTCTTAACTTGTTCTGTAAGGCGCCGAAAAAAATTTTTTGACTGATTGACTCGTTGAGGGTATCGTTCAGCATAAATTCGCTTATCAGCACGATAGTTTTGGCTGCATTGATCTAATATCACATCAAAACCTTTGAGGTTTATAAAAATCATGTTGACACATTCAATACTTTTATAATAATAATTTATTTTACTTCAAATATTCACGAACGTCAATTATTTTGACATAAGAAAAAAACAAAGCCTACTTGAGGAAATTTAGTGTTGAATGGATAACTAATTTTCAATTTAGTTTTTTTCGTTTATTTTTGTAAATATGCAAAATATTAAAAAAACATTTTAATAAAAGTTGTTTCTTTTAAAAAGACCTATCAATTAATACCATACTCGACCTATGTTGCCATTTGAAATTTTAAAGATACTTCCGGTTCCGGGTACTTCCGGATTATTCCGGTAAAAAATAAATTCATCAGTGGATTCTTTGGATTCACTTTGGTAATAAATATTTTTGTCCCAGTCACATTCCACCAAGCGTTGTCGAAATAAAAGGCTGGTACGGGTGGTCTGAGACACCCGGTATATTATCAATTTTTGACACAACTATAGTTTCGACCTTCACAGGTCATTATCAAATGTTGAATGAAGAAGAGTACAGGATGTTAACAATTCATAGGTGAGATGAATCTTTAATGAACCTAATTGGAACGAGAAGATTTATCACAATATAAGAGCTAAAATAATGGCGAAGAACTTAGATCGGTCTGCTCATTAAGCAGCTTATTATTAATATTCTTGTTTTGGCGGTATGTCTCTAATGACTCCAAAAGATTAAGCCTTTATTGCAAAAATGTGAAAGTTTTAACTTATCAATATGTGGAAATGAATGATTACACTCTAAGATATGATTTGAAAAAGAACTTGTTGTATGTCTAAGTCTGAATTTTCTATAATGTTCATTGTATCTCTTCTCAAAACACCTAGCTGTCTGTCCTACATATGTGTTGTTACATTGAGAACATGAAATTTGGTATACTTCCGATTTTTTAATTGATTGAATTATGTCTTCCGCGTTAAAAAGTATATTTGAAAGTTTGCTCGCTCGTCTAAATGCATTTTGATGATTTTGTTTTTTGAAGATATTCAATATTTTATTTATTTATTTACTTGCCTAAAATATGTGAATGTTATAAAAATGTTGTATTTGTTTGGTCTGATAAATATGAGGCCTGGTTTTTTGTGAATTAAATTTTGAATTAGACTACCTGGAAAACCATTGTCCTTTGTTATTGATATAATTTTGTCTAGTTCCGTGGTTCTACTTGAATCAGATAGAGGAATTATGAATGCTCTATGTATCATGAAATGAAATGCAGCTTACTTGTGAGATAGAGGATGATTTGAATTATAGGCGATTGTAGAGATAACCTTAGTAGGTTTTCTAAATATTTCGAATTTAATTGTATTATTCTGATGAATTAATGTAAGGGCTAAAAAAATTTATTTTATTCTCATTTTATCTCTCTACTGTGATTTGTATTTTTGGGTGAACATTATTGATTTAGTTTAAAAATTGATCTAACTGGCGTGTAGTACCAATAAAGCATGCATGATAACATCATCTACGTATCTAAACCAAAATGTGTGTTTTTGTGAAATTTGAACTGAAAATTTTTCCTCAATATTTGACATAAACATTTCCGTTAACAATGGTCTGAGAGGAAATCCCATCGCTAATCCGTTAGTTTATTAAAAATATTTATTGTCAAATTGTAAGTAATTTTGATTTAATGAAAGTTCTAATGCGTCTAATAATTCTGTTTTTACAACCTGTAGGAATATTAGAAAACATACTAGTAACTTCAAAAGAGACTAATTTTGAGTTCTTGGATGTAGTAATGGATTTTAGTTTTTGGGATAATTGAGGGAAACTTTTGACAGAATATTGAGAAGTGAAATTCGTATTTTTTTGTGGGAGTGTTATGTATGAAAATACTGGCCGGATTGGTTGATTGGATTTATGAGTTTTTATTAGTCCATAGAGACGAGGTGCTAGATGATTTTTATTGAGAATTAAGAATTTTTCTAATTTGGCAAATAATAATATTAGACAATAAAATAAATTTTCTAGATCGTACATTAATTCATCAGAATTATAAAATTAAATTTGAAATATTTAGAAAACCTATTTACGTCAAGTCTACAATTCCCTATAATTCAAATCATCCTCTATCTTTCAAATTAGCTCCATTCCATTCCATGATACATAGAACATTCATAATCTTCTATCTGATTCAAGTAGAACGACGGAACTAGACAAAATTATATCAATAACAAAGGACAATGGTTTTCCAGTTAGTCTTATTCGAAATTTAATTCACAAAAAACAGGGCTCATCTTTATCAAGACCGAACAAATACAAAATTTATAACATTTACTTATTTTGGGCACGTATCAAATAAAATATCGAATATCTTCGAAAAACAAAATCATGAAATAGCATTTAGACCAGCGAGCAAACTTTCAAATATATTTTTTTACGCGAAAGACAAAATTCAATAAATTAAAAAATCGGGAGTATACCAAATTTCATGTAATCCACTGTAATAAATCTTCTCTTTCTAATTAGGTTAATAAAAATTCATTTCTCACCTATAAATTGTTAACAGACTATATTCTTCTTCATTTAACACTTGATAAGATAAACCTTTGAAGATCGAAACTATAGTTGTGTCAAAAATTAATAATAATATAATAAAAATCGAAATAGGGCGATAGTTCTTAATGTTATTATTATTTCCCTTTTTGAATATTGGACACACATTAGTAATTTTCCAACACTTTTCAAAATTAAATTTAAAATGTACTCGAAGGGCTTGGCAAGGTAATATCTGCAATCTTTGACAAAGGATGATAGAATTTAGTCGGCTCTCATTGCCAATTTATGTTTAAGTTTACGAAATTCGGCGAATACTATGTCTTCACTAATTATAAAATTACCAATGGTATCTTCAACATAACTCAGATTCGAATTTACACCATTATTAACATAAACTTCACTAAAATAATAAGCGAAACTGTTCACAAACGACAACGGCGACTCAAGAACATTTTCACCAAAATGCATGCGTCCAGAAATCCGTGAGTTTCTTCTTCTATTGTTAATATAAGATCAAAATTCCTGAGGATGTCTTGTTCTATTTTATATAGGTAATTTAAATAAGCGTCCCTCATCTTTATTTTCAGTAGTTTCCTAGCATCATTGAATTTAGTAAGATTAATAGCGTTATTATTTCTCTTTGGAATACGATGAAGACGATTTATTACGTATTGTCTTTGAAATTTCATTACTGAACCATGGTGGTAGTGTATTAAAATTATTATGTCTTTTCCTTCTAGGTATATAATAGTTATTTAAGGTACAAGTGTAAAAAGTGATGCTTTTTTGCACGAACTGGCGTTTAAAAACACGAGCGAGGAACGAGTGAGTTTTTTTTAAAGCCAGGAGTGCAATAAAGCATCACTTTTTACACGTGTGCCTTACAAAATTTTATCTTCGATCGTAAAAGATTTCAAAGAATATATTCATATGAGTAATATTTTAATGTCATTTCAATAATTCAATTAATGCAAACATATTTTACAGGCAGTGCACTAATGAAAGCGTTACTTAGCAACCAGTAAACAAGTTGCACAAATGTCAGCCGCCATTATTATTTATGGAAAAAATGTTCGCTTTATTGTAATCGCTTCGACTTGCATTAAATGAAATCTTCGGAGTTATTAAATCTGCCATTTCGTTTGTATTATATATTTTATTTATAGTTTATTAGTTATTTGTATCAAGTAATAAAAAATTAAGTTTTTCGTCGAAAATTTGTGCTATAATATATTCATCTGTCAAATTTAACATTTCTGTGCAATAAAAATAGTTTGACATTACCGTGCAATAAAAACGTAAAAAAGCACTAGTGCTTTAAAAAGCCACTTTACAATGAAAAATGATGCAAAAAGCGTCTACTTTCTGTATGATCGTAGATAATAGTTATTTAAGGTACAAGTGTAAAAAGTGATGCTTTAAAAAACTCGCTCGTTCCTCGCTCGTGTTTTTAAACGCCAGTTCGTGCAATAAAGAAACTTTTTACACGCGTGCCTTACAAAATTTTATCTTCGATCGTAAAGGATTTCCAAGAATATATTCTTATGAGTAATATTTTAATGGCATTTCAATAATTCAATTAATGAAAACATATTTTACCCGCAGTGCACTAATGAAAGCGTTACTTAGCAACCAGTAAACAAGTTGCACAAATGTCGGCCGCCATTATTATTTATGGAAAAAATGTTCGCTTTATTGTAATCGCTTCGAATTGCATTAAATGAAATCTTCAGAGTTTTTAAATCTGCCATTTGGTTTGTATTATATATTTTATTTATAGTTTATTAGTTATTTGTATAAATTAATAAAATTAAGTTTTTCGTCGAAATATATTCATCTGTCAAATTCGACAATTCTGTGCAATAAAAACAGTTTGACATTACCGTGAAATAAAAACGTGAAAAAGCACTAGTGCTTTAAAAAGCCACTTTTACAATGAAAAATGATGCAAAAAGCGTATACTTTCTGTACGATCGTAGATAAATTAATTTTTGAAACCTCACGCTATACCAGTGTTTTATTAAGTCATTATAATCACTTAATAAAACACTGGTATAAACTGGAGTTTCAACAAGTAACGGCCTCGTCTATTCAATATGCCTTTTCGTTTTAGATACATCTTTATCCAAGACACTGTGTAGTTTAATATACAGTATATTACAAACTGCAACAGCAGTCAAATGTGAGTATAAACCGGATCAATCCAGTTCTACTATTGGATTACATACCGGTATTAAATTCGCACCTAAAGATTTTGAAGTAGACTCTATTCTATTAATATTAACAGAGCGAGTAAGCGAGTAGTCAAAGCATATTACTGAGTGGTGAGAACTAATATGTCTATTGCTCTAATAACGTTACAGCTAGAGGGAGGTGGTGCCAGGACAAGATCAAGATTATTAGCTTTAGTTATGATATTAAATTGTCCGCTATCGTTCAGCGTCATAGTTTAAAAAAGTGGAGGAGAAAAGGCATTTTTTCTTAATGACTTTCGAGTCAGAATAATTAGTTAAAATCGCCGACGAAGACTGCCAGATTTGAATTAGTTTCTATAAATTCAAAAAGCACATCGTAATTCTTTTGATGAGTATTGAAAGGAATATATACACAAACAATTATTATAGATGAATGCTGAAAAGACACAAGTAGAGTAAGAAATTTATATGTATATGCATTCCATGATAAGGCAATTTCATCACATTTAAAAATGCTCTTCACTGCAATAAGAAGTCCTCTCCCTTTTTTCAATTATCTGTCACATCGAAATACACTGTAACTTTCAGAAAACAGCTCTTTTTCTATTACGCCACCTTTAGACAGGTTTCAGTTAATGTGATAATATCACAATCACATTATGTAGAATTTATTGGTTTTAGAGTTGAGTATGTCCTTAGATCTTTGTTATATTTTAACGTATTTCTTTGAATAATAATTAAGTTAGACCAAACAATCCAAAAAGTTTCATTATAATGATTGCGATATAAATAATTGAATTCGTAGGACATTGAAATTTCTTAATAAATAAACTAAAAGGTGCACTTTGTATAATACTAACATTATTTAACGATAAGTAAATATTAACGCTGTATATATTAGATAATAACAAAGACGGTTTTGTCAATTCAATCTAAATTCCAAGTGAAATTCAAATTTAATTGACAAGACTGCGCCCGTTTGTGCCGCATTCTATTTTTAAGGCTTGCATAATAATTCGCGCTTCTAAATATATTCAAATATTCCAGTACTGCATGAACTCCATTCATCACGATAAAGAATTTAACTTGGTCGCCACATGCTCGGCCCGAGAGCACTCACGAGGGCAAAACAAATATGCACCTCGAAATACCGAATTAATTAAGTGTATAGATTTCCATGACGTGTCCCAGCTGTGTACTTCCTTTGTAGACTTTGCATTTCAGTTCCGTTTTTGGCCGACGCTTATTATTTGCATTTACATTCAACCACGTGCTCGCATCGACTTCCTTGTTTTTATTACCCGCGCTTTGTCGAGGGCTTCGGCTGGGCACGAGTTTGTTGCTAAATGACAGGGCTTTGCTCGATTCACGATAATTTCTAGCCTTTGGCTGTGGGCAATGCGCTATGCTTCCTTTGTTGCTAGATTCTAATAAGAAAGTGAAAGTTTCACGTTTCCAAACTCCGGCCGTCTACTCCACAAAGGAAACTGGATTCAATTTATGGCACAGCGCAATTGATTATAAACAATAACTTTTTATTACTCCATCAAGGTTATATTGTTTATATTCGGTTATACGCTTCGTTAATTTCGATAAATAATACAACGCATTTTAATTTGCTTACGATTGCCTGATTGATTAAAATTTTTGCAATTTCATGTAATGATAAACTCATAACTGTTTCTCTTTTTTAGGGTCCTGCGGTCTATTGTCGCCAGATTATCGATTCCGTTTAATATAAATATGTGGAAAATCATAAAATTATTAGTAGTATATAATAAACTTTAATCTATACAACCATTCATGTTTTTATTCAAAATTTTAACATTTTAACAGGTCTTTATAAATAATTGCAGGATGGGAGTTAGTAACTGATTTGAATTAAAAATTAAAAGTATATTATATCAGTAATAATAAATTAATTGTTCATTATTAATCAGATTCGATTATAGTGTAAATGCATAATGCAGTGGTTGCTATTTGTATAATATATTGTCATACGTTTTTAAGAGAATAATATCTTTATTCAAACACTTACAATTTTGGGAAATATATACAAATGATTAACAATAATGGTTAGTCTGTCCGTTTGGGCTATCGACCATCGGTCTTTCTGCCCTGTCTTGACTCTAAGTTGTATGTAGAAAAAATAAATTAAGTTGCTACCTATACGTTTCTATTAATTTCTATTTGGATTTAATTAACATCTTGTTATTAAAGTCGTTTTAGTTTAAAGTAAATTCAATCAAATTAATAAAAAAAAAGTTATTATCATTTCTCTATTTTTGACATAATTTTAGTCCAGTCATTTTACCGGGGAGAGAATTTGACGATCTTTTCGTTATAGAAGTCGAGGGCTAGTTCATTTTGCCAAATAATTAGCAATTTTCTTGGCGTTACTATCTGTTTTCATCCGTTTTCCGTCTAAATATTCTTGAAGTTTTGTAAGACTTGATATGGCTATAAGGTAGGTTGAGATACATATTTTCATTTATACTACTACTGAAAGGAGTATGAGGTGACAGAATAATGAAGAAAGCGTGTTTCACTAGTGAGTAGTAGCCACTTCAGTTGATTCGACTTGAGGTATAAACTCTAGAAGCAGTATGCTCCAATTTATTACTGCCATCGCTTTTAAGGTGGAAATTTCCTATTTGATTATTCTTGATTTTGTTGGACTCTCGAGAGACTTTCGCTAAATCAAAGCGTGTCATAATCGGGCCCAAGAATTCCTCTACTTTCTTGTTCGTTTCGTACATTTTTATTTATAGAATGCAAGTGGTTTCTGGTATTTCCATAGAGAATACATTGGGAAATATCATAAAAATTGATAGTGAAGTGGTGAAGGATTGATAAATTATAATTCGATAAAAAATATTTTTGTAAGTTGAAGCATAATAATAATACGCTTGCCTATCTTCTAAAGTTTGGATTGTAGCTTACAGGTCTATACCACCCTCCAATTATTAAAATTTAACGTTAGGTTAATTTTCTTATTCTTTTCTCTCTGATAGCCTCTATCAACTGCTCTAAAATTGAAGTGTAGTACTCTCCGGTTATAGAAACACCCTTTTCCTTATAATCAATTAGAACCTTAAAAATGGTTGTTTCAGATACTATAAGAATTTCTGCGCGTTTTTTCTTCAAACGTGTTCATCTTAAAATATTATTTTTTTATTTTTTCGATCAGATCTGTGGCGACGTCAACAGACCCCACAAACCGGGAATCGGCTTCAATTGATTCCCTGTTTTGCTTAAAGAGGTGGTGCTACTTGTATACCTTGGTTAACCTGAACAAGATTCACCGTAAACAAATGACATCTCTTTCAATATGGTTTGAAACTTTTTCCTTGCTTGGTAAGGAACTTCATAATAGGCGGAACTATTTTCTCTATTCTTCACAATTCCTTCTGTATTGAGTTGCTTGATCGACGATAGTTCAAAGACTACTGACTTCGTTCTGATAGTAGTGATTAGTAACTGAACACGTTAGGACATGCGCGAGCATCCCCACCACCCAACCCCGCCATTCCGCGAACTTAAAAACGCACCCTCGTACATCTTTACTCATCCTGAAATTACGCTTTAGTTTTCCAAAAAAACATCATCTCAATTACTACATTTAATTCTGATAATCAATCCATTGGTTTAGATTGTATTAACATTGTATATATAGGGTGGGTGAGTGGCCTATATCCCACCCTCCAATTATTAAAATTCAACGATTTCTTTCGAAGAAAAACTAAATTGATTAAAACTTTATTCCACCCACTAATTATATAGAGTCAATGTGATGGTATGGAAAATATTCCATACATCTCTTTTATATCTATTAGAGGTTAGATTGTGAATTAGATGCCACACACCCACTGTACATATACATCTTTAAGCATCCTGAAAATGTGCTTTAGCCTTCCAACAAAATCATCCGAATTATTACAATTATTTCTGCATTTTACTCCAGTATTATAGCTTGTTTTATATTGTATATGTAGGATGGGCGGGTATCCTCTATTTCACCTTACAGTTATTAAAATTCAACGAGTGTTTTTATACAAGCTGGCGTATTTTCCACATTTTGAATTGTAGAATTATTGTAGAAATTATTTAAATTCAACGAGTTTGTACAGAATATTTGCAATACATCTCTTTTGTATCTTTACAAAGTTGAATTGTGGTTTACATACCACAAACCTACCCTACATTTAAATCTTTACTAAACATTCTGGATCTTAATCCATCGTCTTAGATTGTGTTAATGTTGTGTGTTGGGTGGGTGGGTGTCCTCTATCCTAACCTCCAATTATTAAAATTGAACGAGTGCTTTTGTAGAAAAACAAAATTGCTTAATACTTTGTTCCAATTACTTAAATTCAGCGAGTTTTACAGAATATATTAAATATCATTCAAAGATTGGATTGTGGATTACAGATCACCCACTCACGCCGTATATATAGTATGTACTCGTCATGAATTAATTCAATATTTTAAAATTGAACGAGTGTTTTATACAAGCTGGCGTATTTTCAACATTTTGAATTGTAGAATGGTGGTCACACACGCGCTTTCCATTTACTTATTAACTCCAACTGAAAATACAGTCTAAATTACCAGAAGCAATATCAGAAATTTTTGGGAACCAATACCTGATTTTAACTAATATAAACATAGAATATATAGGCAGGATTATTTAAATTCAATGAGCAAAAAAGATAAATACAACTCACCGAAATTTTAATAAAGGTGGCTGGGATAGTACATTTTCCCATTGTCTTCAAATGTTAAATTGATATAAGAAAGGGTGCTTTTATGGTTTCCTTGACTTCTGTTGAATTGATTTTTATGTAATTAGGCTTCATTTTTTCTTTCAAAACAATTTTATTGAAGATTATATGGTTGTTTGCTCTTAAAAATTTGATGAGGTTTCTTTTGTACATGGTAATGAGTTTTGCTTCACCAGCAGATTTATTGATTGAAGATCCCTATGGTCTTACAGGTTTATTTATTTTATTTTATTTATTTTACTTTACAATGCCTTGTAGGTATTGGATATAAGATAAACTTTAAAATATATACAGAAAAAAAATTACAAAAATTTAGCTCACAGGACTTGCAGGCGGAGTTCACTGCGTGTTCTTCCACTCAGACCTTTTTTTCTGCTTTATGTGTTCGAATTTTGTGTCGACGCTGCATGTTCACCATTCTTTAATATTTTAGGCATTATAGGGATATTTAGGTCCATATTACATGGAGTTATTTTAATGACATTTGATTGTCATATAGACGTGCACATATAGGTTGTAGATCATTTTGAGGTGAGTTAACCTATCGTGGACTGCGACCTAACATATCTATTGTTCTGCCCTTCTCCAATCACTTCCCAAGCAGTCCCAGGCGTACTTAAACTTTCTTAGGGGTGATGCTGCTGACTTCTTCATAGGATAATCGATCTCTGCCAAAGTGTCAAAAAATTGTATACAGATACTTCACTTCATTGGAGAGGTTTAGTGCAATGCTATTCGGCGAGGGAGCCTATATATGCAGCTTCCTGCGACTCGTGAGTGGGAACTATGATCGTTTTATTCGGGTTGACACTTATTTCTACCCGAATACACAAAGTATTGATGATATTCAGTGCTTGTTGCATTAGAATTGTCAGAATGCCTTCATGCTTGCCCCAGATTTTACGGCGGTGTCATCTGCATAGCCTCTGCCTATGGTCTTATAATCATTGTCGACTTATACGACGTATATTTGTGTATACTTTTTATAGGAGAGTATGTTAATCTGTTATTTATAACATTTTTAAAGATTTTGGTCAAATTGAATATAAGGGGGATTTCTTAATGCTTATTGCTTCGACTTCTTATACCCTCGGCCTGGTTATAGCCTATAGTAGTAATATAAAATTGTTAAATGGGTCTACAATTTATTAAGGTGATATTTTACATTCGCCACCAAAACGAATTCAATTTATTTTTTCGTGAATGAGAATGTCTGTGAGCGCTGTATCTCAAAAACGAATGTTCCGTTTGAGATGAAACTTTAATCTTACGATTTTCGCATTAAAAGCTGGAACTGAATAGCTTTTGGTAAACATTCATAAACCGGAAGTGAATTTGAAAAATATTACATAACTTTTCAAACAAAAGTTAAAGGGAATGAGAAACTGAACAAGTTTAATTAAAACATGTTTTTCGTATAGTTCTTAATTTGTGAGAAAAAAAAATAAAAATTAAAAATTTTGACGTTTTTGCCTATTGCTAATAAACTATATAAACAATTAATTGTAAAGAATCCAAATTTGAGCAAATTAATAAGAAAAGCCTTTTTCCATAAATCTCATAGTTTTCGAGAAAAATGTAAGGAAAATACTATCATGGCCACATCACCATTTTTTATGTTTCTTTACATTTTACAACTTTTAATTAAAACCCTTGCTTATGATTTACTGATTGGGTGGGTGGCCTCAATGTCAGTAAAACATCATCAAAAATTATTTGCAATATTTATGTGAATACATCAATTAACAAATGCCACTATTTTGTGTTTGCTTACTTTTTACAACCTCTAACTAAAACCCCCGATTGTGTTTAACTGCTTGGAGAGTGGGATAGAGGCCACCCACCCACCCTACATAAGCTAGATCTTAACATTAGTAAGTGTAAGTGCATGTCATTCTCTCGCAAGACCCAAGTTTTATTATATAATTATGTTCTTAATAATACAATTGTTGATCGAGTGTATACTTATCGTGATCTGGGTGTGTTGTTTGATAATAAATTGACTTTTGTACCGCATATTAATAATATGGTACAAGATGCGTTGAGGTTACTTGGATTTATAAGAAGAATAACTTTACCATTTAATGATATTAATGTAATTAAAACCTTGTATATAGCATATGTACGATCTAAACTTGAATATGGCTCTGTAATCTGGTCACCATATTATCACGTACACATCGCTGCTATTGAACGAGTTCAGAGAATATTTTTAAGGTATTTATATTTTAAGCTCACAGGTGCATATCCTGATAATTCCATACATTACAGTGACTTGTTGTACATGTTTCAATTAAAACCCTTAACTTGTCGCCGTGAATTAATATTGGTAACACTATTATTTAAGATTATAAATTACGGAATTGATGATCCAAATTTATTGTCATTAATTAATATTCGTGTTCCCAGATTTGCAAGCAGAAATACATTAACATTTACATGTAACAAGTCACAAACTAACATCCGATATAATTCGCCTATTAATAACATGTTTAAGGTGTATGCTTTCGTGCAGCATTCTGTTGATATTTTTAATGTTAGTCTAAATGTTTTTTCCAGTGTAATATCTGAAATACTTTAGTTGCGTTATAACATAGTGTATTTTTTCATATACTTATTTAGCTGTTAATTTCAATTTTTTACTATTTAGTTCTAGTTCTAATATTAAATTTATAGCTATTGATAAGATTTCCCTGTAATTAGATGTATTGTCTGTTGGGAAATAAATCTATTATTATTATTATTATTATTATTATTACATGATAACTTTAATGTTTAATCGTTGATGATTTTTCTGCTAAAAATAATAAAACCCTTTATGTAATAAAAAATGAAACGAAATCAAAATTAAGTTTAAATATAAATGACTTTCTATAGCTAATCTTATCTAATTTAGATTTAGAGTCTGCCCACCCATCATGTATAAAATTTTTACTAATTTACTTATTCAAAAATTTAACCTTTTTATTTTTCTTTTGTATTCAAAAAGTTTTGTAATTAATTTCATTGGATTCAGCAAGACGATAAGAAAGTACCATGATGGTCACATCACGATTTTGTTGGATTGTTTTGAAGATAAACCTGATCAATATCTGATTGTAGTTCATAACTATTTTGCATTTCCATTACTTATGTCAATTTTAAGGTGATAATATTCTCATCTGGCTCTGTGAATCTATTTTTGTACTATAATTTTAATTTTTTTAACATCCTTATTGCCCTATTTCTTTATAAAATTTGTGTATAGTTTTTATTTCTATAATAACGGTCCCGACCATATTGTTTGTACCCAATATGTAAAATGTAATTTAAAAATTTCGACAATTTTGTGTAGTAAATACATGTTTATTATATTATATTGGTGAGTAACGCCTTTATATTTAGGTCAATTGATTTAATTTTGGAAATATTCATATTGGTTTTCGTAAATTTTAGATAGGAATCATTTAGATTCAAGTGTATCACTTTTGCAAGTGATGTTATTTTTTAAAGTTATGTTTTTGTAGAAACTGGTAGATCACAAAAACGCTACAATATCCAATCAGTATTTGCAGCTACATCAACTTTAGATCTAAGTATTGATGCCTTGATATTTTACGGTCAGAAAATATTCTAATTCGATAACGATTGACACAATTCTGCATAACCACGCGAATAAGATTAATACTGAGCAAGTTCTATCAATTACACATATAGTAAGAGGATTGAGAAAGAATAAACGGATCTATAGGAAATAAGGCGAGGAAATTATTTTTCCACTACGGTGAATTGTTGACACTATTTACTCTATGCTTAACCCTAATACCAATCGTAGCATAAAGAAAATATGGTATTTACTTGCTTGTGTTGTGCGTCTGTGATATTCGACTCATAGCGACATTGCCAAAAAGACTATCCTCAAAAAGCTATGTGGTTTCTCTCGACGATTGAAAAGAAAAACAAAAATTAAGAATTGTTGTTCAGAAGATACATTATTTCGGATTGAAGCTTAGCTAAAGAATCCTCCGTTCTAGTAAAAAAATATAGTTCCTAGCATATATTGTCTCGAGTGGCGATACTGTAATCTAAGTTATAGTTTTTATGACAAGAATAGCCTGCCTATACATTAACTTCGAAGTGATTTCTATTATGAACTAATTATCGAAGAAAAGCAAAGGATTTTATGGAACAAGGCATTCGCTCACCTAATTTAAGCTACCTAAAGAGATACCCTTCAACTTTCAAAAAGCCAGGTCTCCTCCAATTGTTGATACTTGAGAGTTCGTTATACATTTTGAAATAAAACACTTGCTTGAAAGAAAAAATCTTTAAAATGTAAATAATTTTTAAAAATATTTTAAAAACAGTGTTTTGATTAAAGTTTAAATATGTATCTAGCGTGGGTAGGTGGCCACTATCATGTCCTCTGATTTTGAGATTATCAACAAGAATTTTCTGTGGTAAAGACACGCACAAGACTTAAGATTATTTCAAGTTTTAATTATATTAAGTTAAAGGGTTAATGTTAAAGAAATTAGAGGATTTCTTTCAGGGCACCGACCCACCCTGCATATTTATTTAGTTGTCAATTACATACACTGTTCACTTGGAAAAAATGAAAATCTAAAAAGTGCGAATATGTCAGATATGATATAACTAATATAATCGAAGTCCTCTCTTCAGAGGAATATAAGCCAAACGTGGCAAGAAAGTGGTGGAACAACCTCCACCAAAGAGACCTTATGTGGCAGCTGTATCAAAAAAGCAAAAGCAGGCAAGAGTGAAAGATCATATTTTTATGAACTCGAGCCTTTCCATGTGCAATCAAAATGTTTGTAAGAACGTATTGTTATATAGTATTTTGAATTTTATTTTGTAAGTACAGTGGATAAATAAATACTATTTATATATCTATTTCTAGTTTAAAGTTTTTGTCAAGGTTTAAATATGTTTCTAGGGTGAGGGGTAGTAGCAATTCCACCCCTAAAATTTCATTATTATCAACAAGAGTTTATTCTGGTATACAGGGTACCCGTTTTTAGGGCTCAAGCATATACAAGGTCGGTTAAATTGGGCAAAGTGACATAATCTGAAGTATAACATAATGCCGTTTTGAAACATAAAATATTCCGACTACTTCCGAAGATATCCGAAGAAAATCGAAATTTTCAAAAAATGTTTTAATTTTTTTGCGAGACTATTTAAAGATATACTTCAAAACAATTGGTGCTTTATAATTGCCACTTTGTACGTTCTACAACGTGGTGATATAATAATAAAAATTCGACGTTTCGATTTTCGGCATCATCAACTTTATTTTTTCTTATGCCATCTTGGATTTTCGCGTTTTCAAATACATTTTCTTTTTCTGATTACGGTGATGTGTCATGTGTTGGGGTTTGGTCTAGAAGTTTAATGGATGTGCCTGTTTTTGCAAAGAGAGAATATTACATAAATCAAGAACCACAGCAAATATTTAAAAAGAAATTACTTAGAAATTTACTAAATAATATACAATACACATGGACGTATTAAAATTAGTTGTATAATAAAATTGGAGACCAAGAAATGTACATATTAAAATAATTGTAAATATAAAATTAAATTATGTGAGGAACTTTGTATATGTATTAAAAATTATAAATAAAATTAAAATAAAATTGTAGACTAACAAATGTACAAATTAAGATAATTGTAAATATAAAACAAAATATAAATGTAACTCACAGATAAAGTAGTAAATATCAAAAATATAGAAGACTCAAAAATAAAAAAAACACGATCCCTTAGTAAAATGATTAAAAGATGATACTTAGTTGATAGAGATATCTGCCAAACCACTTGACAAACATTCCGATATCTGATAGAAAGCTTTCTGACTTAAGAAGACTTTAATCGCCTTTCTAAATTTTGTGATTGTGGGGGATCTATCTATAGTTTGGGACCATAATAGTTTATGCAATTTCGCGTTTTAGATAGGCGAGTATAAGATGGGCATAAAATATTAGCTGATCTGGTGTTATGTTCGTGTAAGTAGTTTGGAGTAGTGTAACTACTAATGTTTGTGTACGTAGCACAGACATTCTAAAATATAAAGAGACGGTAGTGTGAGTAAACCCAGTTTAATAAAAGAGCTTCTACAGTCGTCTCTATATTTAAGATTAAGAACAATTCTAATTGCTTTTTGTTATAGAAAAACAATCTGGTAATTATAGAAGAGTGGACCCATGCTAAAATAGCGTACGATAAGTGACTCTCTACCAGTACTAAGTTTGATGGTATCAAGCAGAATTTAGGCAGATAATTTTTGAGCATGTTTAATAAATAAATATTACTGCAAACCTTACTTAACAGTTCACATTCATGCACTTTACATGTTAATTTGGAGGCAAGATGCACCTCTAAAAATTTCGTAGAACTCCACATCAGTTTGCAAGGTGAACAACACAGTTTTATACTATTCTGGATTCACTAATAATCTGTTAGCGCTAAACCATTGAGTAACTCTCAGTACTGACGATTGATTTCCACATAATGCGCTTTTCTGTTCAACGGATGTGGTTTTTACAGTTATGTCGTCAGCAAATAAAGTCATAGAACAATCAAGAAATTGAGAAGGTAGATCGTGGATATATATTAGAAATAGTAAAGGACCGAGAACTGAACCTTGAGACACCCCATGATATAGATTAAGACGCCTTCTTTTAATTTTGCCCTCTGAGACATGCTGTCGGTTATAAGTTAAAGCAGTACAGCTTCCATAGAAGGATCTCATGGGAGGCGCAATCAAAAGCCTTGGTTAGAATCATAAAGGTTGATACAGAACAGGAGCCTGTTTCATAACCTTTGTAGATTTCCTCTGTAAAACCATACTATCTGACCGTCAGTAAATCGTGTTTTACAAGTAATTGTTGGAACAACACTCTTTCCAACACTTAAGCGATTATAGGTAGATCGAGAGATCGAAACACGTGTCTGCAGACGGTTAGAAATTGAGTATTGAATTATTTAATTGCTTTTGCTAATTTATTTCTAATTACATCAACCTAAATTAATTTCTTGTTCCAAATTTATCATAATATAGTCACTCACAAATTATTTAACGTACATTCAATCATTTTTAGTTCATTTTACAGAAAGAAATACGTTCCAACTAGTGTTGCTTTGATAGCCTTGCTATTTTGTAACACGCAAATTACTTTTGTATTATTCAATGTCTGTCAAAGTATTAGCTAGAGAAGTAGTTGTTTCAAAAGTGGTTTGTTCTTGTAGTCTTAATAAGACTCATTTGTTATAGATTTTACGAAATGTTTTCGTGTTTTTTCTAATTATTAAGTATCGAATTTATTAATTACATTTATTACCGTTTATTAATTTTCAGAAGGTTTTAACATTTTATTCACTGCTTGTAAAATTTCTATTTCATTTCCATTGGGCGTAGGAACACGTATTCTAGGCTTTGAGAATGCATCAAACTCATCTAAATTTCTATGAAGAATCAGAAAATAATTTTCAGCAGGTTGTTGACTTTCTGATGGCGCATAAGAAAAAACAAAGTTGATGATGTTTACCGAAAATTTAAAGGGTCGAATTTTTAAATGATAAAGTATTAATTGTTTTGAAGTATATCTTTAAATGGTCTCGCAAAAAAATGAAAACCTATTTTTTTCGGATATCTTATATTTTATGTTTCAAAACGGCTTTATATTATACTCCAGATTGGCAACTTTGCCTTAATTTAACCGACCTTGTATTTTTTCAAATAACCCACACCCCTATACTTGAGCTCCACCCTGTATATCCAGAATTTTTTGTGACCTACTTAAAAAAATCCATAAGATAATGAATTAAACCATCGATAAAAAATGTATACATTGAATTAGCTTACTAGAAAGTATCCACGATATTTTATAATAATTTATAATTCCGTGCAGTTATTATTAAAAAAAAATAGTGTTTTGAACAAATTAGATAGTGGGCTGTAGGTACACATAAAACTATTTTATATAAATAAACGACAAAGCGGAAAAGAGTTCATATACCATATTATAATTGAAGCTGCATTTACACGAGACGACCTAGATATAATAGGTAGAAAAGAAGATGCTTTAAAAATTGTACTGCAAAGGGTCATCAATTAGAGGAAAAATGCACTGATAATAAATTACTACTCTTTTGCTTTCAACTTTAAATTTTAAATTAAATTATATTTTGATTGAATGAATGCGTTCTTTGTATATACAGTATTTATTAATTGTTTTTTTTATTTCAAATTGTAATTATCATATATAAAGGAACTAAAAACTAGCATTGTTATATTAATAAAATAAAATACTCAAAGTCCTTTACATCGCTTAGAATAATTATTACATATTAAGGTACAGACAGTACTGTCTGATAATACATACATTAACGCATACCTAGACATAACATGGCTCCTATTTGCATAAATAAAACGAATACACGACATGCAGTGAATATTGATAATGATTCGAGGTCGAACAGTGCTGGAGTTGTTTGGCCTAGGATATATAACGTCAAGTTGTAATTATATCCCACACATAGAAGTACAGGTATGTTTTAAGCGCAAGTGTAATACGTAAAATGGAAGATATTTAATGAATTCATATTTAGAAATTCATGTGAGGGATAATTCCACAGCCAATATTTTCCAATATACAACTAGATGTAAAAGTTATTATTAATTCCGAGAATTAGTTTCGTTATGACCGTATAAAATAATTCGTCCTGGAAACTAATTTCCATCTATGTATTTAACAAAATTGACGGCCATGAAACTATGAAAACATCAAAGTAAAATCCAGGACTTACGGTGCTCTGCTTATAATCTAAATTAATTTTATATTTTAGTGTAGAAATGCGAATGAATACAGTTTATTGTTATATGGACTGTGATGGTTTAAAATTGAAGAATTTATTAAATATCTGATGTGTATGATTGTAAATATACGCAGTAATATGGAAATCGCAATACTAAAAAGTGGTAGGTAATTTTTTATTGATTAAAATTTAATTCTTGTGGATCAAGTGGTAATAATTTATTTGTCAAATTTTTCAGTTTTTTCTAATAATTTTATCAGGTGAATATTTTGTAAAAATGTGTCGATTCTTTGCTGTTTTTGCTACTCATCGTATGTTTTGCTAGTGTGATTATGCCATCTAGGTAGGACAGAGGTCGTTCGTTGGTCTTGCGCCAAGGTGGTTTTTGTTTAACTTCGACTTATAGTAATAAGAGACGAATTATCTAGTACTAGATCAATTGCCGATCTATGGTTAGATAACGCAAGTAATCCTGTAACTCTTCGAACAGTTTACCCATTCATCTAGCGCAGTGGTTCCCAAATTTCTTTGGCATACCGTCCCTTTTCCAGAATTTTTTTTTTCTGCGCACCATGAAAATTATTTAAAAAAAAGTTCAATAGCAATTCAACTTATATCTTCTTTTGTAAAATACAGTAAAGAAAGGTGCAAACTAGAAATATTGAAGTTTGAAATTATTAATCTATTTCTTCTTCTTCTTGTTCTAAGGCATTTGCCCTGTACTCTCTCTGCTAGAGTCGCAGCTGGAATGATGAACTCCAGCTTTCACACCATTATATGGGTGGGCATCCAGGAAGCCTGTTAGATCTTGGGAGACCGTCCCTTGCAATCTTCGGCAATCTGCTGCCATCCATCCGCTCAACATGATACCTCCATTGGAGACGTCTGTTTCTGGACCATCTTACAATATCTAGGACGTCGCAAAACTCTCGGATGTCTTAGTATCTTTTATCGCCCCTTAAGGTATCCTACTATAGATCTCAATGTTCTCATCTCAGCTGTTCGGATTCTCTTTGTTGTCGAGTTTTAGGCTCTTGTTTCCACAGCATATGTCATATCGGGTTGTACACAGGTCTTATACATGCGGACTTTACTTTGTATGGTGATATGTTTGTTCCGCCATACTACATTTCGCAAGTATCCAGATATTAAGGCTGCTTTGGTTGTGTGAGCCTTAACTTCTTCTTATCTCTGCTGTTCGTGATGTTGACACCGAGATATTTGAACCTCAAGACTTGTTCTACTGGTGCGTTGTTTATTGCCAGTTTACATCTTTTCGGTTCACTCGATATGGTAAGTGCTTTGGATTTGTCCACCGATATCACCATATGTATCTGGCGGTTGTGTTTTCAAATTGAAAGAGCATTCTCTGCAGATTGTCCTCATCTTCCGACTATTTTCAAATATGTCGGACGTCGATAGCATCGAATCTGACCTCTCGGTGAAAAAGAAGACAAAATCAAACAGTAGTGGACCTAAACGGTGTTCATGTGGTTCCTTTGCTAAGTCAGGTGAATAGTGTGTTAAATGTGAAAGTTCCTACCATACCAACTGCGTAAATCACGTAAAAGTGTGCTGCAATATTCCGTTGCCTGTAAATAACCTACAAGTAACATCCTCGGATATAAACAATGCTGGATTCGTGCATAAATTGAGTACTTAGAACACTTATTTAGTGCATGTACAGATCTAATAAAAGAACTCAAAACGTCTAATAAGTTATTGTTAAATCAACTGAAGTATGTGGAAAATGAAAATATAGAATTAAAAGCCATTATAAAATCCCATAATGAGAATCCTAAAAATTCCAAAACTATACAAAGCGAAAATTCTATAGACAACCCATTAAACTCTCAAGCGACAAAACTTTTAAATAACATTGTAAACGATGGCGATGCACAAACCGTTTCCGTTGCCATAGCCGGCCAACAAGACATCCCGATTGTACACCCAAATGAAGACACGAGTGCATGGACCGAAGTTGTACGGAAAAGTCGCAACGGTCGCACCACGAAACCAAGCGAATTAAAAAATATAAACTCAAATGTACCAAACTCAAGAATTAAAGAATGTCAACTCAAATGTATCCAATACAAATAGAAAAAAACAAATTATTAGAGGCAAAGCAACGTGGGGAGATGATAATTTTAGTGCAGCTACACAAAAGCATGGCTACATATCGGCCGTGCGAGGCCAGATGCAACTGTTGAGAATATAACCAACTTTTTAACAACAAGGTTTCCATCAAGACAACTTACGGTTGAGAAATTGGAATCTATCAAGCAACAAATAACTGCCTGGTTTAAACTCGGTGCTGATTTTGACTTATTAGAAAAACTCACTATACCAGACTTGTGACCATCAGGCATATCAGTCAGACGTTTTAATTTTTTTCGAAACTACACAACAAGAGACAAAAATAAAATCTAAAAAGTCGCGTGTAACACTTTTCCACATAAATATGCAATCGGCCAGAAATAAACTGAACGAATTCCAATTTTTTTTTTAAAGCCCAGCCGCTGGTCCTGGATATTCTATGCATCACGGAACACTGGTTACTATTAGAACAAATTAAATATTTTTCACTCGAAAATTACGTTACTGCCTCAAGTTTCTGCAGAAAGCGGCTTATGGAGGATCTATGATTCTACTACGGCAAAATTTATCCTTTAAAGTGATTGACACTGTCCAGAAACTTTCTACAGAAAATCTGTGCGAACTATGTGCGGTCGAAATACCATCATTAAAAATGAGTATGTGTTGCGTATATAGAGTACCAAATTCTGACTTTTCTAATTTCTTGTTTATTATATCTCAGGCGCTTGAACTGTTAAAGCAAAAATATATTATTATTGCAGGTGACTTCAATGTAAAGTTTTATACAACTGATATTCAAACTAAAAAATTCAACGATCTAGTTAATTCTTTTGGCTACAAAATCACTATTAGCGATTTCACTAGAAACATATATTGTTTGGATAATATATTAATCAATAATTATATTAATGAAAATATCACCTATACAAGTAATGTCATTAATACAGAATTTTCTGACCACAATGGACAAAAAATAGAACTGAATTTATTTAACGACTTTGAAACCAGCCCAAAAATTACAAGATTTATAGACCAAAAAGGTTTAATTTTACTATATCAGATACTTGACACTGCAGATTGGGATACTGTTCATGAAAATAGTGATATAGATGTATGTTTTGATAGATTTTTATTAATACTACAAGATGCAGCAAAATTAGCATTTCCTTTAAAATTACATAATATTCATAATCCGTCTGATAAATTAAACTGGTTTACTAACAAATTAAAAGAAATGCGCTACACATTACTTTTCCTTATTGACATGAATAAAAATCACCCGCATCTAAATTTAACTGAATCAATTAAAAAACTCAAAAAAAATATAAGGCCGAAATTCTAAAACAGAAAAAACTAAAAAATGATAAATATATCACTCACTCCAATAATTATGCAAAAGCAATGTGAAACATTGTAAATACAAATAAAATGCGTAATACGACTTCTGAAATAAAACCAGATACTTTTAACGAATATTTTGCCAATGTTGGAAATGTGGTAGCAAATTTATTGGGTAATGAAAGTACTACAATCAATGTTAATAGAAAATCTACCCTACAAACTCCAAATACCATTCAAACACCATTTAACAAATTTAACTTAACGAAATTATCCGAATCCGAAGTTAGGGACATAATAAATAGACTTAGTAATTCACATAGTTTCGATGCATACGGTTTAAATACCCAGATTATAAAACAAGTATAATTATACCTCACTTAACAAAATTAATTAACAAAGCAATAGATGCAAAATTATTTCCGCGGTCGCTAAAAATTTCTAGAATAGTTCCTATTTTCAAAAAAGGCGACAAATTAAATGTTAGTAATTATCGTCCCATAGCTATCATTTCAATTATTAGCAAAATATTTGAAATTGCAATAATGACTAAATTAACACAATATTTCGAAAAAAATAATCTTTTAACAAGTGTCCAATATGGTATTCGCGAAAATAAGAGTACAGTATCTGCTTTAGTTGACTTCTTGAATTTCATTTATACAAATATTGAAGATGGAAAATATGTAAGTGCTTTACTCTGTGACCTAACGAAGGCCTTTGACTGTATTTCTCACAACATTCTTTTGCATAAACTTAAACAATACAAAATTGATGACAATGCAATTGAATTTTTTAGTTTAAAATTTTTTGAACGGCAGCAATATGTTGAATCAAACAGCCTATCGTCAAAAATTTTACCATTAAATCGAGGGGTTTTTCAAGGATCTATACTGGGGCCTCTACTTTTCATTATTTACATAAATGATATAGATCAACACGTAAATGAAACAAACTTAATTCTGTTTGCAGATGATACGTCGGTGTTAAATAGTTAAAAAAATCTGGAAACATTATTATCTGCAACAACTAACATTAAAAATCGGTTAAAGTATTGGTTTTCAGCAAACGAATTAACACTAAATGAAACTAAAACCCAGACAATTATTCTTGGAACTGGAAATTTAGATGAATAATTTAAAGCAAAAAAAGGTAAACTTCTAGGGATTTATTTTGAACCAACATTGACCTGGTTTGAACATTGCGATAAAATTGCAAACCATTTATCATCGTTAATTTACATTTTCCGAAATATTTCGGCGTCTAAAAAAGTTTCAATTGCTGCGTACCATGCTTTATTTTCTGCAAAAATGAACTATCCCATTATAATCTGGGGACCCTCGGCATCAGCTGCTAGAATCTTTAGTCTACAGAGAAACATTGTACGTATAATTGAAGGTGCTCATTACAGGCAAAATACAGAACATATTTTTATTAAATATAATTTATTAACTCTTCCAGCACAATATATTCTTCAATCATTATTGTATATCAAGCAAAATATAACAAAATACGAAACTGTAAATGAGGTTCACAGTTATAAAACGAGATCAACTCACAATTTAAATATTCCTTTCAGTCGACTTAAAAAAACTCGATGCAGTGTCAATTATTTTGGATTAAAATATTTCAACTATCTTCCAACATGGATCAGACATTTAAGTTTCAATGAATATAAACATTGTATAAACAGGTCCTTATTATGAAATGTCCTTTCAATATAAATGATTTCTTTACTTACACATTTTAGTTTACTTAAATTTCTAATTTCTAAAATTATGTAGTATGAAGTATTTTTCTTTTAATAAATTTAAAAATACGAAAACATTTCGTGAATCTACAACAATGAGTCTTACTAAGACTACAAAACAAATTAATTTGAAACAACTACTTCTCTAGCTAATACTTCGACAGACATTGAATGATACAAATTAATTTGCGTGTTACAAATAGTACAACTATTAAAGCAACACTAATTTGAACGAAATTAATAGTTGTACTATTTGTAACACGCAAATTAATTTGTATCATTCAATGTCTGTCGAAGTATTAGCTAGAGAAGTAGTTGTTTCAAATTAATTTGTTTTGTAGTCTTAGTAAGACTCATTGTTGTAGATTCACGAAATGTTTTCGTATTTTTAAATTTATTATTTAATTTACTACAACAAACTAAAGGATTTTAATACATTTTATTATTTTTCTTTTGTTGACGAGTGTAAATATTTATTTGTAAATGTTTTAACACAATAAATATTATTATTATTATTATTAAAACAACGCGGCATCGTCCGCATAGCATATCATTTTTATTTCTTTGTCCCCAAATAGGTTTCCCTTTCCAACCTTTCTTTCTTCGGATATTATCTCGTACATAATGAGATTGAAAAGGATAGAACTTAAGCTTTCGCCTTACCTTATTTCTGTCTGCATGTCTGTTTTTCTGCCCTATACCTGTATTTGGTACCAGTTGTCAGTTTAATACAATTATGATGTTTTGCGTACTTTTTTTCTTATTTAGAAGCCTCACAACATCCGAAAGTCTCACGCGATCAAAAGTCTTTGTAAGATCAATGAAACACTGTATACTGTTTTGTTGTATTCTATTGATTTTCAGCAATTTATCTAATTTCTGAAGCCTTGTTGTTATTCGCATAGCCTATAGAAAGATATTTTTTCTTCCAGAATTTTGGTGAATAGCTTTAGCACTGTTTTTAGTAGCGTGATTCCACAGTAGTTTGATGGGTCTTTTTTACTTCCATTTTTTAAAAATTTTCATTCAATTCTACAGGTATTTTGTTGGAGTCGACGATTTTGTTGAAAAGTACGCACAGTTTATTTGCTAGTGCATCGCCTACATACTTCAGCAGCTTGTTAGATATTTCATCTACTCCAGGCGACTTGCGATTTTTTAATTTCGTGATTAATTATTTCAGTTTCTCATCAGAAACGGTATACGGTTCTTGAGTATTATTATCATTCTGTTCTAGGTCAGGATTTACTGAGTTAATGCCAGCACTCTAAAGTTGCCAGAAATGTTGTTCCCAATCATTGTTTTAGTCATTTTTATATATTCGTTGATTGTTTTTTCCCTGTTGCTTAACATGTTTCAGATCTTCTCTGACCTCCATAAAGGTCGTGTTCCATGTCTGATGAAAACTTTTCCCAATGTGCTATTTTAATATATTGGATTTTGTTGTTGACTTCATGCTTCACGTTTTTCATTTGCTAGTTCTTTAACCTCTTCTGTAAGCAACGGTTTTGTGTTTGGTTTTGTAGATTTGTTAGATATTTTTCTTCCTACAGCTTCTTTGGCTTTGAGTATGTTAGATCTTATTTTTATTCAGGCAGCTTCAACGTTGTTACTTTCCACAATGTGATTATTATTTAATTTTCTAATAAGTTTTTGTTGGTAGAGTAATTTTGTTGTTGGAACTGTAAAGTGATTTTATGTTTAGTTTGCTTACTTTGATAGGTCTTCGCTTTTTGGTATATTGAGTTTTGAAGATAATTTTTGCCATTACTAGCTTATGGTTATTTCCAGCGTTTGCAGATGTTAATACTCTGACGTCTTGAATTCTTTTTGGGTGGATATGTTTGTTTGTTATTATGCAATCTATCACTGATTTTCCAGTTGTGAATTTATGCTGTGGTTTGTGTGGGAAGTAAGTGTTATTAATTCTTAACTCGTTGCTTGCACCATGTATTATATTGTTTCCAATTTGAGCGTTAAGGTCTTCCAAGTATGATCATGTCCTGGGATGTTATCCAGAACTGCCAGAAGGTTCTGATAGAATAGTGCTATTTCATCTTTTGACTTGCTAACATCTGGAGCGTAGACACTTATAAATGAGTTAGTTTTGACTTTTGCAAGCTTGCAGTACTCTATCGGAAATATTTTTAATATTAAGGGTTTTTATAGAAAGGCAACTCGTAAATAATTGTGAAACCGACCAAGTGCCTTTCTATAAACAACCCTTAATATCGAAAATATGTTTTGTCTCATAGATTTGAAATCTCTTATGTATGAGTAATCCGACACCAGATACTGCTGTTTCGTTTTTGTCTTTGTCATTGTAGATTAAGATGTACTTACCGTATGTTTTCTTTGCCTTTCTTTTTAGTTACTGAAAAGGCCGATGTTATGTCTTTTCACTTCCAACAACACTTCTTAAACTTTGTTGTTCATGGATGCCACGTTCCAGCAGCCAAGTCTGAGTAGTTTCGATATTTAATAAATTATTGTAAATACCTTTTTATATATCACACACTTTTTATCTTTACTGTAACTATAGTTTCGACAGATTTTCTGTCATTTTCAAAAACTGTACTTTGAAAATGACAGATAGTCTGTCGAAACTATAGTCACAATAAAGATAAAAATGTGTGACATTTATTTATTTATTTATTCAGTACTTTGGTCTTCTTTCATTAAAAGAATACATATAAAAACCATTTTATTACAAAAATCATACTTAAAATTTTGGACGAAAGAAGCACGGGTGGAGTTCACAATGACAAATTATGTTCTTCCACTCTAACCCTTCTTGTTCCATGATGTTTGGAAGGTAGCAATCCTTATGCACATCTAGAATCTTTTATATGTCCTTTAATATGGTTTTTTGTCCAGTTTTTTTTTTTTGGATGAACTTTCTGGCAGTTTATGTCTGCATGACAGATATATATATATATATATATATATATATATATATATATATATATATATATAAGCATTTACAATCATTTATTAATAATAATGTATCACAAAGAGGCCTCCACAATTACCTGTTTCGATATTTGATTTCTTTTCCGTACCGGGTCGTCAACTTTTTTTCCTGTCCTGTCCGAGGCATTGTTATATATTTTCTGTGAGCATTTTGTTATACTCAGGCAGGACCGACTGCAAGTCAAATGGGCTACTCGGTACAGCCACTCTTCTTGCAGGCAGAGTTATGAATCTATTTATTGAAAGGTAATACAAGTTAAAACATTCGAAAACATCTTAATAAGGAAGATGACCCTGGTACCTGTTACTGATACCAATTTAGTTATCCTCGCCTCTATTTTCGTCAGATTTAATCTAAAATAACCGCTATTGCAATTTAAAATATGACGAAAAAAATTAATTTAATTATGGACCATGTTTTAGGATGTCATTATTTGTAGTTACTTCTATTAGTTATCATTGTAACTGTAGAGATTCTTCCGTGTTTGCACTGAAAATTGATCCAAAATCCAATCAAGTATGTACATTTTCAAAATATCATCAAATCGTTGATTGACTCGTCCAAAATTTTGATTAAACAGAAAATGTTTTATCACAAATGCAGCTATGACAGATTTTGTTTTTATTAAATCATTGTTCTTTGAACTGTTTTATTACTCAACAAAATTTTCTATATAATATAAGAATCTGACTTTTGTAGCACAGTACGTATTACTTTACGTATAGTCGGTGTAATTAGTTCTTCCCCAATAGAATGAGGTTTTCCCGATTTAGCAATCATTATCGAAATATTGTAGGACCCAAGCAAGCCACCGCCATCTTGTGTGGTTGTGGTGAAAAGAGTTTTGCCAATGTCACTTGTGTGATTAATTCTTTTTAGTGTTCGAAAATAAGGTAAATAGTTATATTTTTATACAGACCACATCTGTGTTTGATAAAACTTGATACATTTGTAATAAATTATTTACAGGCGACTCAATAAACGCAAGAATATTACATACATATCCTTGTAGTCTGGAAAGCTTTATAGCTGTGTTTCATAAAACTATTTTCCAAATCAGGCACATTTGTAATGTATTATTTCAAATATTCGATATTATATTATCTACATTCCAGTATTAATTACAGGAAGTCTCCTGATTCATAGTGTGCTCCAAAATCTGCTGGTAGTACTGCAGTAGCAAGTACTACTGCTGCAGTTCCAGCCTTTGGCTTTGCATGAGTGGTAATTGCTCGTAGTAATGCTTGTAGTGCTCTTGTGATTTGGAACGATAATTTACTGGCACCACATGGACGGTAGAAGTAAGTTATTCAAAGAAAAATTAAGGCTTATGAGCTGAATCCATAAATCATTTTTTCTTTTCTTTCTTGTATGTTTTTACCGTTCCCTTACAGTTATTCATCGCGCTAAATACACCTGTGGCCATTACCGCCCACTTTCGAAGTCACTACACTTACAGCTCAACATCGATAACAACGTTGAGTGATGTAGGTTGCGAATGCATTGGGATCTAAAATGGTATAGGGGTGTATCAGGTGCTATACATTAATTAGGACTTGTTTGGTAGTCACCAGAGGTAATTTGTTCGTCCAGCGATATGTGGATGAGGTGATGGAACCCTATATTTGTCACTTCTTTGGAAGATCTACTTTTCCGGCAAGACAATACTCACCCTTATATTTCAAGAGTTCCTATGGACCTATATGCGGTGGATAATCTCAATACCTTGCCATGGTCACAAGGTTCAACTGATCTGCATATACTGAGCTTAATGGGGAAAAGACTAAAGAACTTATAGCATCCTTTACAAACTCTGCAATGTCAATTATAGGTTGCTTGGTATATAACACCTCAAGAGATTATCGATTACCAGCTAGAATAGATACAACGAGGAGGAAAATGGGAGTGTGTTACTAATAGGGTCAGTAAAAACTATTATTTGTAAAACATATGATTATTTTTGCATGGGTAAGATGGCAGTGTTCGTGTTGGCCACCCTACAGCAGCTGGCCATGTGCCATCAAAGTTGAAGTCTTCTTCGATGGCCCATACAGAAAGATGAGGAAATACTGAAGTCCAACATCGTCGCCGGAACACCAGAGAGGATACTGGCGCTTGTCCGCTGCAAAAAGCCCAAACTCAAATATCTCAAACATTTCATCCTAGATGAATATGACAACATGTTTAAATTATTAGATATGAGACGTGACGTACAAGACATCAACAGTGCGACACTCGGCAAAGAAATACGTCCGGTCTGCAAAACATGTATGCAAGAATCTATGAAGGTGTACGTGGATGATGAGGCCAAGTTGACTTCGCACGGTTTACAAGAGCATTATGTGAAATCGAAGAAAAAAATTATAATTAAAAATTATATTAACTGATGAAGCTTTTATATGTTGAAAATTCACATTCACTTGTTTGGTTGTTGAAGTAAAAACACTTAAATTTTCAAAACACTTTATTATTGCTTTTTTTAAACGCAACAATTGTTTCGCCACATTTCACCATTTCTTCGCCTGAAGAAGCCACAATGTGGCGAAACAATTAAAAAAGCAATAATAAAGTGTTTTGAAAATTTCAATAAATAAATAAGTGAATTAAAAATTAAATCACGCACGTACCTTCACAGAGTCAATGCCTGGATATAACCTTCGTGTTTGAAGAAAGTGAAAGATTCTCAATAAAGTGCAGGACAGATTCGACGTTAATATCACAGAATTTCCGGATGAAATCGATTTAAGTTCTTAAGATATCTTGGTGGTATTTTTAACATTAAGTTTATTTTATTTTGTTAAACTTTAACATATCATTCAAAACGAAAAATTGCCTATCAAAAATAATAAAAAACAATTAAGATACAACAGTTAAAAATAAACACAGTGGAGTGTATTAGCTAAGATATATGAACTGCCCTAAAGTTTACGTAGTTCAAACCGGACGAGCTTTTGAAGAGAGGATAGGAGAGCATCACAAATGTTTTATCAATCAAAAAGCGACATCGACATATGCGAATCACCTGATAGAGCATACATTCAACCCCGAACGTAAGATCCTGCATACAGAGAGAAAAGGACAAAAACTAAATGAAAATCTAGAAATAAATAGATATTTCCACACCGGCCATCTACTCAACGACCAAATAGAATTGTCTAACTCCCCTCTCTTAAAAATTTTCACTCCCCCACTTATAACAACATAGTATATAAGAAATGATTTGTATTTTATTTGTATATTTTCTACACCTGAAGAAGCCACAATGTGGCGAAACATATGTAGTGTTTACAATTTCAAATTTAATTAATTGTTATCATTTAATAGCCTAACGTTTTTGTCCAATTTCTTTAAATAATCCTACTTCCAACTAAAATAAATATCTTCTTTTCTTTGAATTCTTAAGATTGATAATCTAAATGGAGTATGGTGCATTTTAGTGCGCAAATATTTCTAATTTTGTCGAAAATAAAGTCAAAATAATTTTTAAAACTAAAAACGTCGTTCTAAATATTCTGCATTGTATTTTTGGTTACAATGGGTTACCATATAATATTTCATGAAAATATTTTCGTAAAATCTACAACAAATGAGTCTTATTAATACTACAAGAACAGATCACGTTTGAAACAACTACTTCTCTAGCTAATACCTCGACAGACATTGAATGATACAAAAGTAATTTGTGTATTACAAAATAGCAAGGCTATCAAAGCAACACTAGTTTGAACGTATTCCTTTCTGTAAAATGAACTAAAAATCATTGGATGTACGTTAAATAGTTTGTGAGTGAGTATACTATGGTAATTTGGAACAAGAAATGAATTTAGGTTGATGTAATTAAAAATAAATTAGCAAAAGCAATTAATACTTCAATACTCAATTTTATAACTATCTGTAGACACGTGTTTCGATATTTCAATCTCTTCAGTACAGCTTTATTATAAAAATTGATTTCAAACATAAATAAAAACGTTTACTAAAATAAAAATAATGAAATATAAATGGATTATTCAGGTATGTACGGCAACTGACACAATAATGAAATATAATCGACTGAAGGTCTTATTTATATCTGAAATGGATTACTGAATTCTACGGAAATAATTACGTTTGGGATTAAGGAAATACCATATAAAGTTTTAAATGTAGATGATTCAATCTTGAATCTGTTGTTTTAAAGATAACACTATTGATCTTGTACACATTTTTCGGGGAGAGCAGAATTTATTGAGAAGGATTAAATTTAAGGGATTGCTGACAATTTTGACATTTTGCTTTCGTGAAGAAAAACATTGGAAGGATAGTGAAGTCACCTTTCGGCGACGTTAAAGTGTTGAACAGTAGGGCAGATTTGGTTCAAATGGATATTATTATAATTAATAAGAGATCGACAAATCGATGTATATATACTCAGGGATGTTTTGGTGTAAATGTCTTGATTTTTTGTGTTAATGAACTAAAGGGACGAGTTCTAGTTGTATTTTTGGTTTTTATTGATCGTGCATCGGCTGAAAATTTGGAATCGAATAAAGGTTTATGTCTAGCTTTAATTTAATTGATCTAATATTTGGCTACAATTAACTAACCCATTTACCAACTTGTATATGATCGATATATGTAGAAATATGTTATCGGTGGACGCGGAAGACGTCCTCGTGGTGGACTGGCAAGGAAGTAGCACTGCGGTACTCTCTTGAACCAACACGCGCTGGAGGCGGCCCAGGGGTCCCTGGCGAGGCTCACCATCGATTAACAGTCGCGGGCTTCGATTAAACAGTTTCCCGCAAGTGATACTTGCTTGAGCTTCCACGCCACGTCAACGGATGGGCACCGGCTAGCTGTGGAAACAAAATAAAAGAACAGTAGAAAAGTGTGTAAATTAAAACATGGAGCCGGAGAAGAAGAAAATATATTACAAAAGATAGACAGAGTTATATACATAAATAGAATGGTTGCGACCGTTACTACGTGGTAATCCATACTTACACTGAATTGAAAAATTCACCATGTTTTAACCACAAATAATTATTGTAAAAATATTATATAACGTGTAGGCACAATTATATAAATTATGCAAGATTTTTAGATTATTTATATCCGGGAATTGGTGTTTGCATTCTAAACAATGATTTGAAAAAGAGCTAGTGTCTTGATTAAGACGAAAAGCACGATGATGTTCGGAAAAACGAGTTGATACACTTCGTCCTGTTTGACCTACATACACACTATTGCATTCTGAACAACGGATCTCATACACACCAGATTTTTTAAGAGGATCGACTTTATCTTTGGCATTTAATAGCATGTTTGATAATTTTCCAGGAGGTTTAAACGCTACTTGATGATTCTCTTTTCGAAAAAATATTAGCAATCTGTTCGCTGGTTTTTCCAAAGTATGTGAGCGGAATGAACGATGTATTTAAATTATCTATTTTCGGATATATTAAAACCCTTGTGGTTTGATGACGTTTTTTGTTTATTAGGTTTTGAATGAGGTTAGTGAGGAAACCATTGTCACTGGCAATTGAAATTATTTTATTTAATTCTGTGGCTCTTCTGTCAGTAGGGGATGGAGAAAGCTCTATGTATCATTGAGTGATATGCAGCTAGTTTGTGTGACAACGGGTGATTTGAGACAAATGGGATTGTTGAGTTGACGTTAGTAGGCTTCCTGTATATATCAAATTCAGTTTTATTATTTTGGTGAATTAACGTTAAATCCAAAAAGTTAATTTTGTTGTCATTTTCTATTTCGAGAGTGAATTTAATTTTAGGGTGAATGCTGTTAATTAGATTGAGAAACTGATCTAATTGGCGTGTTGTGCCACTGAAACACGCTATTACATCATCAACATATCTATACCAGAAGGAAATGTGTTTTTTTGCAAAATCCAGCGAGAAAATCTTTTCTTCGATATTGGACATGAATATTTCAGCTAAGAGAGGACTTAATGGAGATCCCATTGGAAGACCTGTGGTTTGTTGGTAAAATTCATTATTGAATTTGAAATAATTTCGGTTTACACAAGTTTCTAAACATTGATAGAGTTCTAATCTAATCAAGTAATTGCACTGTGATTTATCGAGTAAATTTTGAATAATTTCAAGACATTCTTTAATGGGTATATTGGAGAACATGCTACTAACGTCAAATGATACAAGTTGAATTTTTGGGAGTTGTTGTGGATTTGAGCTGTTCGGATAAAGCGAGTGAATTTTTTACTGAATGTTTAGGAGCAAATTTGGTATATTTCTTAAAGAGAAAGACTTAATGAACTCTTCAAGAAATATACCAAATTTATTTAAAAGTATGTTCTTCATATCAGAATGTTGTTATTGCTTGCTTCTAAATATGTCATAATCGGAGAATAAACCAGTTTTTTATATTTTGCATGAGCCATTTTTTCATTTTATTTAATCTAATCTACTTACCGTTGAACCACTATTGGTAATTGGACTATTTCAAAATTTTAATTGGAAAAACAATTTATAAACAGAGTACAAACCATTCTTAAAATTAAGGGTATTTTCGTGTGCACATTTACTAGAAAAGACTTGATCTAAATCCACACACGCTAAAAACTAATTGAGCTCATTATAATTCGCTGATCTAAAATTATATATTGGTTCCGGATCTTCATTGGTAAATTCCAGTGATCAAAATGAAACATTGATAGATAAAGATGAAGAAGAATAGCAAGTTACTATGATTTGGAATCTGAATCACTTGGAGTAATCGGTGGAAACTTAAAACATCTGCTAGAACGTCCAACAGATAGAATAGAAGGGTAGCTTGGAAAGTTGGAAAGTTGAGGCATGGATAACCAGTGCAGCATCGTTGGCAAAGAGGAGGGTGTATCTTAAGGGATGAAAGTATGATGGATTTTGATCATATAGGTCATAACAGAAGATGTTATATAAAAGTAGAGACCTTTGTAGTACCCCTTGTTAGATGGGAAGCGAATTGGTTTGTTTAATTCCAACCTGGCAGATTCTGTCGAAGAGGAAGATGTGGCACTTACATATAAAGCCGATTTTTACTATTATGAGAACTCTTGATATATTTAAGTTTCTTGTGTAGAAATGGAAGAATTATTCTCATAATAATCCTAATTTGTTTGAATTTAAATGAAACTCGATAATGGTAAATAGAATAAGTTAGTATTTTATATTTATAATTTCTTACTTATATGAAGTGAATTAATTGATTGCACATGTAAAAGTATTTTTTTTCGATCATAAACTGATTATTATCAATGTGCCACCATGTAAACGCCGACAACATTCAAGAAATATTTTTTACGTTGTTTATTTTTTTGTTGAGATGATTTTTAATCAATCAATAATGGTTAATCCTTACATTTGCATGACCTATATTTTTTAGTTCTTATATATTATTCTCGGAAATATTAATCTTGAAGAATGCGTGTTTGTTCAGACCCTTGGCTCTAGTTTCTTTTTAATTTAAATAAATTAACATGGTTGTCTTTCATATTGACAGGTTCAAATTAATGGTCATCAATATAAATTTCTTCTCCGGTATTTCCCTTTGTCACTTTTCATATATTTGTAATTGAAACACAATGCAACTTTCAAATATTTTATTGTGTTCATTCGCTACAATTCGCCACACTGTGGCTTCTACAGGCATAAAACTTATACCTATAGATTACATTCTAGCCTATTTATTGTAATTGTTTAATGGTGAGGGTAAGCTAGTAGTAAATAAGTTTAGTAGTGAAGAGAAAAAAAAAACAGTCAGTCTTTCTAGCAAAACACCATAAAATATAACAATTTCCAAGAACATATCCGGATAATAAAATACCCTCCCTATAAACTAAAAATTAAAAACGTATTAAATAACACATATAAAACAATTTCGAATTTCTCACAATTCCCGAGACAAGAAGGAACAAATTAGCGAATTGCAGAATATTCCTATCTTAAGGAAAAGAAATATCTTGTAAAATAATTTTGTAATAAGCTTTGTAGTAAAAAAATAAATAATAGGAGAAATCAGACGAATTTTAAATTATATAAATCAACGCCATCAACGCATAGTGCATCTTAATACCATTACCCAAATGTGATTTCTGTTAAGATACAACATCTGCAAATTGCTCCGAGCAAATCAAGAAAAATTTCATTTGGAAGCCCCATCCCCCCCTAGCAAGATTGTCTAAATTAAATGCGGCAAGGAAAGTTCGCGACATATTATTTAGACAAATGGCGAAAGATAAATAAATGTTATTGGGGCGAACATGTACTGCAATCCATGCAACGAGTCATTTATCTCCGCCGAAAGAAGGGAGCAAATGGCCTGTGCATATTCCTATTATCTAAACTACAACAAAGCGAATCGATACGGGGTGCCCGAAATAAAACGGAAAATATCATACTTACAATATGCAAATGGCGACATCATTAAAACGCTTTGTTGGCAGGGAAACAATATAAGAAGTTCAGATATGTGCAGCGGAATGATGTGCGAAACTCTCAATTGGAATTCCAACTAAATCTCCGGCCGATTCCAAGAATTCGGGACTGAATAGAATCTTGAACCCCACGAGAATCAAATTATCCTCTCATCCAAGGTGCCACAGCGTAATAGCACAGTAATTCGCAAACAGTACACAATCAAATTTAAATATTGGATTATAATAATAAAAGGTACGGTGGCGGCCTCGAATGTACTTAAATAATTCATAATTAAGCGACTGAAGGGAGCCAAATATAATTATACGCTTCGAAAAAATTAAAAACGTAATGTTTAGTATTAGGAATGGACGCGGAATATTAATAATAATAATACTGCATTCATTTATGAATTAATGCCTAAATTCAGGAAACAAATGTTATAATACAATAAAATTATAGCCAGCATTTATTGTAAATATTGTTTTACTACTAAAAACAAGTTTTAACGTCTTCTTTTCAAAACCTTTAATGAAATTAGCTAGTCTAATAAATTAAACTTGTTTGTCATTAATATACAAGCGATTCAATTGTATTAATACTCTGCTAATATAATTAATGCAATACAATTTAATTATGAATAATGATTTATTGACTCATTAAAAGTTACCCTTACATCAGTGTCTAGTAAACTTTGCACTAATTTTATGACTCCCCAATAGCCAAGGTCTGTCTACACTATTTAAATGTTGCATATTTTCAATATTCTTTGATCTTTATACAATATTGTCAGTGTAGAAAATAATATTAATTCACATTTTATTTTACCTATTAAATTCGTTATTTAATATTGAATGTATCTTTCAGGTCTAGTTGATCACCATCATTATCTTTTGGACGAAAACATCTATCACTTGTAGCAATGCAGAAAATGTGTTTTATCGTTTTTTCATTTTCAGTAGTTTTAGCAACAAAAAAAGTTTTGAGGTGATTTTTAAAGTAAGT
The DNA here is from genome assembly GCA_963969525.1 of Ontholestes murinus. Taxonomy (NCBI): domain Eukaryota; kingdom Metazoa; phylum Arthropoda; class Insecta; order Coleoptera; family Staphylinidae; genus Ontholestes; species Ontholestes murinus. The sequence goes on from OZ018397.1 coordinate 16,604,887, forward strand.
TCCACTGCACGCACTTAAATATTCAAATAATACGTTAAATTGGCCACGTCAAGCTCAATAGTTGTACTAGTAAGATTTGAGATTTTCTAGGGCCCTTCAATATGTTTGGTCATTCATTCCGCGAATAAATGTTACACCAAGGTCATAGACAAAGTGTTTAAATGAGTAATTATGGAGACTTCACTTCGTGATACATTTTGATATTTCACAATAAATAAAACAATTAATTTTAAGGTCAACCGCATCCTCTGACCTTGAACTAGCCGATTCTAGAACCTCCTCATGACCCTCAAGGTCAGAGGAGGTTCTAGAATCGGCTAATTCCCCCTACTGGCATTACTTCTTTAATTGTTTACTTGTTACTGTAGTTTCGACAACTTCAGCACGCCATTAAAAAAAAAACTAAAACGTAATCTAGAAATATGTACAATAGATTTGAAGTATCACAGTTGGAATTTACAACATAAAATGCCAATAAGGACAAAACTATAAATATACATACACAAATAAAATGTACATGTGTGTAAAGGACATATTCACATTGAAATAAAACCCAAATATTCAAGTAGTCTAATTAAAAACTTAAGTATCTGGATGAACGAAGCGTCTTCTATAACTCTGAAATTAGTTACAGTACTACATACCATACTACTATTAGAATCCGAGAAGTATCGCAAATAGAAACACCTGGCAGATTGACTAAATATGGGTCAATTATCAATCTAACAAGCACAACATTTTCTCCTCGGACTTCGTAGCATGACATTGACCAAATTTTGACTGTATTCTTTACTCCGTGAAGTTTAATTCCAGCTGTTATGGAGCAGTTCCATCAAATAATTACACATTTCTGATAAAATCACTGATGCGGGCATCATTTTCTGAAATGCCTTTTCGTTAATAGGCATTGTGGTACCTACAGGGCTTGGAACCAAAAATAATATCATAATGTTGCCATGTATCTTCTGTATAAATAGCATTTTGTTGATCTGTGAAAATGGCTATTCTTTCAGGAACTTTTAAATGAAAATACACTTCGTTGATATCACACACAGGATTTATTACGTGACTATAGTTTCAACCTTTAAAAGGCCATTATCAAACGTACAGTAAATTTCAAACTTAACTTAGGCGGTATTTATACAAAAACAAGGCGGATTAAAAAGGGGGTACATGGTGATAAACGGTAATAAGATTTACACAATCACTTTGAAAATGGGTGAGTATATTAAGTCAGTCTGGTCGCTAATTATAGGGTTTTCCGGACTACGTTTGTGTTTATGGATTTCTAAGGATTCAAGCAGGTCAAGCTTCGGACCTTTTTCTGAAAAATGTAGTATTTCCAAGGGATTAGTTTCTGGGACGTGATTATTTTCAATTAAGTGATTCGCAAAGGTAGAGTTTGTTTTATTATTATAGAATGATCGCATATGCTCTTTTAGGCGAATGTCAAAATTTCGACCAGACTGACCAATATATATACCCTTACAAGATGCACATTTAAGTTTATATACACCAGATCGTTCCATTTTCTGTGATCTTCTGTTTTGCATTAAATAAGATGTTGTTGAGTTTTTTATGTGTTTTAAATGCAACTTGAATATCATGTTTTTCCAAAATTCTTTTTATTCTGTAACTCGGTTTTCCAAAGAAAGTTAATGTGACAAACGTTTTTTTCTCTCTAGCGGATACCCCGTGATAAAGCATTGATTTTAATTTTGATTTTTGTTTATTGTCTAAAATATTGTCTATCATTTTTGTTGTATAACCGTTATTTATTGCTAACTGCTTGATGGTGTGTATTTCTTGTTCTAACGAAGAGACGGATAAGGGAAGTGATAGTGCGCGGTGAATCATTGAATTGAATGCTGCTTGTTTGTATTTTAGCGGGTGTAATGAATTTGATGGAATAAGGGAGTCTGTGAAAGAGGGTTTTCTATATATATTGAATTCTAATTTATTATTGTGTTTAGTTATGGATAGGTCTAGGAAATTAATAGTATTATTGGATTCAGTCTCCACTGTAAATGTAATATTAGGATGAAGGGAATTAACGTAAAAAAGGCTATGGGAATGACAAAGATATTTTCTGGTGGCAAATAATTCAATTAGAAATATACTGGAGATATGAGGCTGTTTGAATTTATAAACGCGATTGTTGAGGATAAAAGAACTGCGACATTAGAGTTTTAATTTGAAACCATCAGTAATTATATCAAGCGATGTTTCTTCTTTTCAACATAGATTAACCTAGCTGGTAAACTAATTGATTGATATACTGGATTGATGATTCTGTTGCTTGGCGAAACTCTATTGCATTTAAAATTAATAAAGCACGGATGTTTTAAGAGTTTAGCTTTAAGTAGTATCTCTACATAATTAAAGCTAAACTCTTAAAACATCCGTGTTTGAATAAATTTAATTGATTGGTTATGATCTTCTGATTGAAGGTTATTAGCACATCGATAACAAGGCAAGGTATTTTCAAAGTAACGATTGTTAACGGTTTTGATATAATTGAAAAATACCAGTTATATTTAAACATTATACAGGGTGTCCCGTTAATGCTGGGAAATGGCTGGATCATAGATTCCTGGGGTCAAAATATGACGATTTAACCGAACTTATCTATATCCAAGAATTTAAGGTTAACCCGGAATTTGGCTTCAAAATTTCAATTTTTTTTATTTCTTTTGTTTATAACAATTGAACGCTTTATTTGATTTGAATGAAATTTATTAGTAATAAGTACCATAATATGATACATCATTTTAGTTATTTTGGCCATTAGTGATTGACAGGAACTATAAAAAACAGTAGTACCACCACTTAAAAACTAAAATATTTTTTTATTGGTGCATCTAATAAAATCCAAAAAAATCTACTTGAAAGAGTATTAGATGTAAAAACTTTTTTGACTCTTACTTGTTTTTGATATCTTGTACTGTTTTTGCACAAAACAACAAATTATGAATATAGTATACTCATTATGCACTCATTAATAAGTAAATAAACTTACTTAATTGAATAAAAATTAAATAATATAAATTAATAAAATAAATCAAAACAAAATCTAACACTTTTCAAACAATTTTCTTTGCAATATCCTATTACAAACAAGATATATGTTTGTTCCAAATATGAATATTTATGAACTATAATAAAGTTAAAAATTAATTGTCAAAAGACACTAAATAATTATTATTATACATAATTTACATTTTTAAACAAAGACGGCCACGAAAAACATTTATTTTCGATTTGATGAAAAACTAGATTTTATTTTTTCTAGATAAAAAATATAAATTTTATTTTTTTGTGGGAAAACCGTAAAAGATTTCAAATATTATTAAGAGATGAAAAAGTTTTTAAATTAAATGGTCTTTCAAGTAGTATTTTTTTAGTTTTTATTAGATCCACCAATACAAAAATATTTTAGTTTTTAAGTGGTGGTACTACTGTTTCTTATACTTCTTGTTAACGAATATTAGTCATAATAACTGAAATGATGTATTATATTATGGTAGTTATTAAAAATAAATTCCATTCAAATCGAATAAAGCGTTCAATGGTTATAAACAAAAGAAATAAAAAATTTTGAAACTTTGAAGCCAAATTTCGGCTTAACCGTAAATTTTTGGATACAGATAAGTTGCATTAAATCGACATATTTTGACCTCAGGACTCTATGGTCCAGCCATTTCCCCGCATTAACGGGACACCCTGTATTACAAACGTATACTCTTTCGGCATGTAAAATTTTGATGGTAGCTACAGAAAATACTGTTTTTGAGAAAAAGAATATACAGTTATAGGTTAAATATTTAGGACTTAGGACGATTTTTTCTCTTTCAGTATACAAACTAACCAGTTATTAAACGAATACTATAATTTTTAATGATACTAAGCAGAATAATTGCACTGAACGAGAACATATAAACAGTTATTTTTTTATGAAGAAAGTTGTAAATGAAGAATAGCACCTTTATCTATATTATATACTTCTTTCTCATTAATTACTTTGTGAAACATAATATTAATGTAGGTTTTATCAAAAATCATGCTTGATAATGGCCTTGACCCGAAACTAGTTGAATAAATTATTAATTTGTGAAAAAAGCCAAGTGAATTTAATTGAATCTCTAAAACTAACATCTTTATCGACCAAAAACTACCAGAAACAATATTCACCAAGTTCATAGCACGCATACAGTTTCCTCTGAGTGTATTGACAAGGTGTTTCCAATTCAGTTTGATGTCAAAACTTAAATCGATCATTTTAACTACATTATTAATGGAAGCATGTGTGTTAATAAGTGTTAAATCAAGAGACAATCAACGTAGACAGTGATAATATACACACATTATTGTTTAAATCACGAAACTATTATTAGATATTTCTAGTTTCTGTGTTCAACTATCGATAAAATCTTCGAAGAGGAATAAATTGCAAGATTATCAACATACAAGAGCAGGCATACAACGATTTAAATTTTTTTCAACGATTAAATATAGTGACCCTTAGGGCAGCTTTATTCTCCAGAGCTACAGTGGCGCTAAGGATATGCCGCAGGCTCTTTAGTAGATCATGGTTACTGAAACCCAAAATGATACACTGTCTGTACATTATGGTAGTAATCGAATCCAAAAACTTCAATATAACTCTGTCATCTGGTATACAGATGCATCAAAAACGGAAGCGGACTCCAGCATAGGCATATACGGGACGAAATACAGGGAATCAGTGCCTCTGGGACAAGGGCCATCAGTCTTGTAGCCTAAAACAATATCCTTAAGATGTGCTTAAGTTTGTACGAAAAAGGGCTACAAAGGCCAGGCTGCCATTAAGCACCGCAGACCGTATAACTTTAATTACAAAACTACTCGGACAAGTTCTGAACCAATTGACCTAGAGCAACAAGGTCACTCTAATTTGGGTACCAGGCCAGACAAGTATAATAGGCAATAGAACAGGCTTATGTACTTATCGTGGCTTATGTACTTATCGTGGAAGGATGTGCGACTACCATGATCGTACCAAAGCCTACATGTGGGCTATCAAAAGCACATAGGAAGGGCGTAATCCAAGAATGTCAAAATAGGACACTCGATAAAGACACAAGGTCAAATGTAATTCATAATATTTATATTTAGCTCTTGGCAAGAAGAACTAAATATCTCTTGGGTCTCAATAAAATAGCTCTTGCTCCACAATAAAAACAAGATAAGACGGGTATTCTTACAGTATATTGCCCAGTGTAGTACCATCTTCACAAAATAGGTAAAGTGGACAACACCACTTGCAGACTATGTGGATTGGTAGAAGAAAAGTAATTGACCTTACCCAGAACATTTACTTAATGGGAACATTCTAGTAAGAGGGTATTAGTACAAAAAATCTAACCAGGTCAAGGTGCTGTAAGGCTTACTATAGCCAAACGACCCCGTCTAATATAATCTATCGAGGACAGCTTTGAAAAATTATGTTCAATGTATATTTATATTTAATTTTACTTAAAACTATGAACAGAGAAGAGATTTTCAATATAAAGTTTTTAAATAATGTGGTTACTTATATTTTGACAAAGTGTTCGATTAATTCGGCTGATATTTAGTGAAACTCCACTATAAACTTAATAAAATAGAAGCTCGTTTATTTTTGAGTTACACAGATTTATTGTTTCAGTATTTTCATTTTTACAAGTTTTATCTAGTCTAATCAATGTTTAGTTTACACTTAAATGCCAAGAGCGGACTTTTCATCTGTGGTGATATTATTTTTTGAACGCGCCTTGAAAATCGAACATAAAATTCTTATCACAAAAAAATCACCTTTGTCAATATTTAGCACATATCCTAATTAGGAATTCTGTTTCTTACTTTAAATCGTAATGAAACTATGACTTGATACAAATAATCGCAGTAATTATTTATATCCTCTAAATTTAACCCTCCAGTTCTGGGTAAGCTAGGTAGTATATCATAGAGCTGGAAAGTAAATTAATGATACCCCTTTGGGACAAAACTTAAAATTCAATATAAAAATAAACTTATAAATTTCATATTTTTATTCTTAAATAAAAAAACAAACATATTTAATACTACATTCAACCGAGTTTAGTTTATTTTATAGAAATAAATACGTTCAAACTAGTGTTGCTTTGATAGCCTTGCTATTTGTAACACGCAAATTACTTTTGTATTATGTAATGTCTGTCGAGGTATTAGCCAGAGAAGTAGTTGTTTCAAAAGTGATTTGTTTTTGTACTCATTTGCTGTAGATTTACGAAATATTTTCGTGCTTTTTCTAATTAATATTTAATACTAGTTTTATCTCCCTCAACAATGGATTTAAAATTTTGTTATTATTTCAAATGTTTCTGACAATCAACTTTTGATACATATCTGTGACATTAGTTTCTTTGCAACAACCTTGAATCTTTTTTATTGGCCCAACTTTTATTTCATTCAAGAATGAAATAAACATGTTCGGTTTCTTTTAAAATTGCTAAGAAAATCAATTCAATCGATTTCTTTATTACAAGTATACTTAACGAATTGAAACACCATGAATTAGAGATGTATCACAAAGTAACAAGTACGTTTTACGTCGATTCAAGATGATTTGCCCATTCTTGTTAAGCTAAAATTTGAAAACAAAAAAAAAAAAACAAATAATTGGTGTCGGTGTTTTTGTAGTGAATTCAAGTCTCTAGAAGAATGTTTTAGACTAATTTTGTGCGCGTTAAATCTGCATTCAGAATTTTGTGAATGTTGTGGAAATGTGTTAGAATCAAAACCTTTAATACAAATCTGCTTCTCATCACAAGAAGAAACAAGCATCTACTTTTATTTTCTGCAACAAAATAGTATCTACCTTATAGCCGATTAAATATTATAGCCAAGTAAAATAATACTGACCTTGAATCTGCCGAGAGAAAACATTTGTAGCAAACATTGTGTGAACTTTAATATCGTAGAAATTTTAACAGCCTTTTCGCAGAATGGTATTATCCAGAAGAATCATTAAATTTATTTAAAAAAAATAAGCTGAATAAAGGTAAGGGTTCTACAGTCTAAAAAATGAAGAGTAATAAATAATAATCAGAAAATGCCACACTTAAAAAATAAGGTAGGTGTAGAAGTATATCCTATCCAAGCTGTAAAAGTTTTTGCCGAGTTAGTAAACTTGTTGGAGGTTTTGCAATATCTTGATGGAATATACACCTTATTTATTGATCAATTCTGACCTTAAGTGAATCATTAAATGTGTACACCTGATGACATTATAAAAATTCAGAATGCATCGTTGTGTGATCCTGAAGAAGCTATAAACCATTCCTTTGACTAAATCACTTTGTTTTGATGAATATTTCTAAATGGTTTTAAGCTTGTGAAACCCAACAAATGAACACTTGTATCAGTTACACAATTACAAAGCTGAATTCAACTCTAGGAACTCGAGAGGAGAGGGGATATATATTTATATAAGAAATGATATTAATTATAAATATAAGCAAATAAAACTATAAATGAAATTCAATTCTTAACAATAGGTACATTTAAAAACAAATTAACTAAAACACTGTTACATAAATCTCCCCAAATATCACTAAATATTCTTAAAGAGACCCTTAAGAATCATATATTTACAAGAAGAAAAACTCACATTATTCTAGGCAATTTTAACATTAATCAATTAGACCACAACACTAACGAGATTATAGAAATATAATAACCGAACATAACTACAAAATAAAAAATAAGATAAATGAAAATTGTTATACACGACTCAACTATAATGGAAATAATTCTATACTAGACGATGTCATCATAAATAAAACTCATTTAATAGATAAAATCAAACTCATAGACACAAGTATATCCGACCATAGAGAAATACTACTCATACATACAACAAATACAATAAAAATAAGACCAAAATATCAAAAAATTACACTCGCAAAGGAAATTAAAAGCATAAATATAGACAAAATAAATAATTTTCAACAATTATCGAATCAAGTATCGAGGCATATACAAAGAAAAGAAGACAATCCATGAATTACTGAAGAAGTAATAGAACAAATAAAACTCAAACAAACTACAGAGGAAGCATACTAAAAACCCGATGAACGAAATTATAAGAGCACAATATATGACACAAAAAAAATCGACTACAAATTTAATTAAAAATGTACAAAACAACATTATAAGAACAAATTTGAATCAAACAAAAACAACACAAAGGTACTCTGGAAAATAATAAATAATGAAATTAATAAACGTAATAGAGGGGATAATGACACAAATGAAATAAGAAAGACAAATGGGGCAATTACAAATAACAAACAGCAGATAGCCGATGAAATTATTAACTACTTCGCAAATGTTGGCAGAAAATTAGCTGAGGCTCAAATAAATAAAAAAAAAACACCAATATTAACCAAATTACGAGGAAATAAATAATTTAATCGATGGATTAAAAGAATACAAAACACCCGGATTTGACAAAATCACAAACGGTACAATTAAAGATAATAAAGGTAAAAAAATAGGACGAGTTAAAGAGGTAGATTACCTAGGAATAAGGATCCAAGAATATCTGAAATGGAACAAACACATAAGAAACTTAGTACACCAAAACACAAAAACTATAGCTGCAATCAACAAAATAAAATATTACATACGAACAGGAGTAAGGAAACAAATCTACAACGCATTATTCGTAGCAAAAAACAACGTATATGACATCTGGGGAATCCAACAAAGAAGAATATCAAAATAATACAAACCCAGCAAAATAAAATATTAAAAACATTAATAGGTTGTTGAAAAAATTCACTTGGTTTGTTTCACTAAATTGTTTATTTTGTATTCGACTACTTTCGGCACTGGGCCATTATCAAGTCATTATCAAGAAGAAACCAAGTGAATTTTTTCAACAACCTATTATTAACACAATGTTTCACCAAGTGAAAAATGAGAATCAAATACAAGATATATTAAAAACATTATACAATATGAATAGAAGATCCAACACAGAATCAATATACAAAGAAATACAAGAACTTAATATTAATAACATGATAACATTTAATAACTTGTTACTAAAATATAAAATAAAAAATAAACTAATCAAATCAGGCATTAAGTTAAAACTGAATAAGGAGACCCATACATTCAATACAAGAAGAAGATCAAACATCAGGACAGAACAATTCAGAACAGGACAATATACACATTCCCTGACAAGTGACAACATTCAACAATTTAATAACTTGCAGGAATATATGCAGTCACTAAAGTATATAGCTTTTAAATTAAAAATCAAACATTTACTAATAAATAATAAAACAAAATTAAGAAGCTAAATATAGGAAAACAACTATATGCCCTAATTCTCGAGGTGAGGACAGGGGAAAGGACAGACCCATGCTGTGCATTAAAAATAATTATTATACAACTATTTACATGTATTGTATGGAAAACTGTAGCAATAAAGAATTATCATTAAAAAAGCCTGGCCATCTTTTCTCTTGCATTTAATATTGTCTTAAGTAAGCCTCTTCTAGTCTATAGTGTTGATGAGTTTCAAAATGTATGTTTTGAGGTATTTAGAATCATCAGGAATGGCCGAATTCTATAAATTAAATACCTTAGCGATCTCACGAGTTGTTTTTTTACTGATTTATATTAATTAATCTCTTTATCGTATAAAGATAAAAATTGCTGGATCCAAATTTTGCAAACTAGATTTGGCACTGATGTTCTATTAATACAACTATTACATAGGAGTAATGAAATTTTTAGACAAACTAGTTTTTCTATACCAATTGTCTATAATTAAATGATTATGTGAATGAAGTGTAAAGTTTTTTGCAATTAAGATAAAGATAAAAAAGTTATGAAAACTTTTTCTTTGCCTAATTAGTAGTAGAATATAGTAATATGGCTTCTAATAACGGGATATTGCTATATATTTTCTCTCCAAATCCGCTTTAAAATATAATGCGATGCTACCATTTGATTAATTTTTTATTATAGAATACACTACATATTTTAATCCTTTCATATAATAGAGAGAGTTGGGTTTTACAAAGGTGGTGCGTTGCTAATCGAGTATTGAACAAACATTGCTCCTGCGCTGCGACTCGTTAAATCGAGCGTAATACTTGGTTTGAAAACAGTTTCATGCCAAAGAGCATTTTTATGTTCATATCCTTCAATCAATTCACATTTACTGCCCACTAATTCATGTTTGTGTCGCAACTAAAAATAATATTTCAGAGGACGTTCCGTCTATCGATTTATATATGTATGCTTGTACATACTTATTCCGCAGGATTAATCATGAAAACTCGGAACGGATTTAAAGAAGCAAGTCGCAGGAAGCTTGAAATGGGGGAGAGGGGCGTACGCTAATACACGTCCATTCGGTGTAATCCACTCTTGAAAATAATTTTATAAATCTCAATTGTTTTTTTTACTTGGGGAGGTTTTCTGTCGATATTAATTTATTCTGAAGAATGTTAAAATGTATGTATCTTGAGTTTACCAAAGTTTTTAAACAATAATTATTTAAATACTAATTGCTAGATTTGTAAATATTATGGGAAGAAAATAAGATTACTTATTGAAATACCACAAGATTTAAATTAATAATAACATAGTATTTTCATTAAGGAACCGATAAGAGTGGCTTGACCATCCACCGACGACCAGATAGAAACATTAAAAAACTATTGTACAATTAATATTTGCAAAGGCAACTTTTTGCAAAAGTAAAAAACTGGGGCTTTTAATTGCTTCAATTTCATAAATGTTCTGTTGATAAGGCTTAACAACATTTTTAATTTTAGGATAATTTTAAAAGGAATTGTATTTTACAGAATATTCTACTAAATATTAGATCAAACAAAATTTCTGAGCGTTTTTTCGCTTCATTTCAACGATTGAATTAATATGGTTACGATTATCCGATTTAAATCAAATATGCCCCGATTTATTTGATAACTTTTGTGCAATTTTAAAGCAATTTCGTAATTCCGCAATTCGAAAAGTTCTTGTCCTTATTGGTAAATAACTTGACCAGATTATTTTCATTACAAGCCTCTCTATGATGAAATAGTTTCTCACTTAACCCGTGGTGAAACAATTTTGTATTAATTTGATTAATACCAAGTGTTTTGTATGATTTCACTTGTTATTTATTTTACTCCGAGTAGTTTCGACTATAAGTCATTTTCAAGGAGAAATGTACATTTCTCTATCGCTATCTATAAAAACCTACCTATAAAATTTCAAATGTTCTTGTAGAATAGTACTAAATTATTTTGTCATCCATACACACTAGAAAACTTAAAATATTCTCCATTGTCCTCTGAAACGTAGAGAAAATAATCTTTAGACCAAAAGGCATTCTCGAAAACTCATAATGCCCGTTTTGTTGTGCTCATCAGCTGTATAAAATAACTAAATCTTAGTTTATCGCGTAAATGCAATGTAAAAGTACGCGTAATGTATTTTACATTTCGTTCTAAAATATCGGCGATAAGATTAGATATATACGATATCTGCAAGTTCAATAGCTGTTATAATTTATTGATGAAGTCAATAGGAAATCCATTAATCTGTTTCAAATTTAATATTTGATGATTTAGATAATATAAATAAGGTATTTTGCTTTGCGAGTTATGGATAGCATTTTGTTTTGTTATTAATAACACTTGAAGAAAGGCGACTTTGCCTTCAATTTTTACAATTATAATTGACATCAGGAAAGTCTGTTGAATCGCCAACATTATAATACTATTGCTGAGTTCAACTACTTGGGATTAACAATGCAGGATAACCCAAGAATGCTAAAACGATAGCAGCCTTAACAAAAGCACAAATATATAAAGCACTCTATACATCACTAGCGGTGTAAAATACCTAAATCTTAGTCTATCCCGTAAATGCAATGTAAAAATACGTGTAATGCATTTTGCATTACGTTCTAAAATATCCGTGACATTATTAGATAAATAGGATACCTGCAAGTTCAACAACTGTTGTAATTTATTGAAGAAATCAATAGAAGAATCATTATTCTGTATCAAATTTGATATTTCATGATATAGACTATACAAATCAGGTTTATAGTTCTGCGAGTTGAAGAGAGCATTTTTTAAATCTTCCCAGTTATTATTAACACTTTACAGCGGATTTGCATTCAATTTTTGCACATATAGTTGACATGCGGAGAGTCTGTTGGATCACCAAAATTATAAAACTTTTGTCGAGTTTCCCACATATTTTATTGAATCGTAAAATTCGTTCAATTTAACCTTGAATCCCTAGGATTAAATAAGTACTCGGGCATTGGTACAATTATTAATTATATTCTGTAATAATTTGAAGTTAGGAAAGGTTGTTTTCGATGAACAGAAATTGATCGAATTAAAGTCTGAATTTCATGATGGGAGCAAACTTTCGCGGTGTAGGCCTCTAAAAAATATTATTATTATCATGGTCGTAGGCGGCGAAAATGGTAAGAGAATGTGATGTGAACATTACAATTCTGCAGGAATCCCTTCTGCAGTTCGGCAGTTCTTGAGAGCCGTTTTGGTCCTATAAGGTCCTGGAGTTGGAGTTGGAGATCTTCGGTTAATCATTAAAACGGACAATTATTTTTCCACCGACATTAATTAGGGCTTTTCTCGGTGATCCTAACGGCTACGCCAATTATTGTTAGTTCGAGACGCTTTTAAAAATGATTTAAAACTACTGATAATAAGGGACATATTGATTATATTAACAAAAAGTGAAATTTGAAAAGGTTTTAAAACGCTCGCATGAGAAGATAAAAATAATCTTACTGAAATGATTCCTAACTATTTAACATAGTGAAAACAATTTCTTATAAAGAAAAGAAATAGCAAAAGGTTCGCAAACAGGAACAGTTAAGAAAAGTTATAAGGCCCAGCCTCATATATGGTACTGTAACAAATCATGGACCATGACAGAAAAAGAATAAACGGTATGGATAAGAAATTCCTCAGAAAATTAGAAAATAACACCAAAAGACAACAGGATAAAGGACGAGATATACGGAGCGAAGATATAGATAAAATCAATACATAAAACAAATAACGGAGGGACAGATGAGATGGTATGCAGAATAAAAGAGGAACATATGAAACATAAGAAAAGTAAATTATGTATATAAGAGGTATATTTTGGTTAGAATTAGAAAATACTTGGTTTGTTTCACACAAAATTATTATTTCTTCTCCGACTAGTTTCGACAACATGTCATTATCAAGAATATTGTCGAAACTAGTCGGAGAAGAAATAATAATTTTTTGTGAAACAAATCAAGTATTTTCTTGTTCTAATCAAAATGCAAAATAGATAAACAATTAACTTTGCATCAACAAAATTAGTTGCTTATTTATTTTGAATTTATCAAAATATATCACGAAGTCTCCACAATTACTTATCTAATCAAAATAGTTCAAAACTGTTTCACCTGAACATGTCATTATCAAGAATATTGTCGAAACTAGTCGGAGAAGAAATAATAATTTTTTGTGAAACAAATCAAGTATTTTCTTGTTCTAATCAAAATGCAAAATAGATAAACAATTAACTTTGCATCAACAAAATTAGTTGCTTATTTATTTTGAATTTATCAAAATATATCACGAAGTCTCCACAATTACTTATCTAATCAAAATAGTTCAAAACTGTTTCACCTCGGTGAGAATTACCACCAGCTGCCAAATATAATGGGTGGAGTGGAAGAACATGAAAACTCGTGAACTCCGCCTTCAAGGTCTATGCTCAAAATTTTAACGTGTATTTTATTTATTTTTTAATAGATCTTGTACAGCAAATAAACTAAACTAAACACGTGTAATATGAAACAACAACAGAGGAATACTAAGAAAGGAATGCATCAGCACAATAAGGGATGACACACAAATAGAGCAGAATGCATGTGAAGAAGAAAAAAGATTATTCCAATTAGAAAAATATGGAGAAAGTACTATTGATTAGACATAAAAGTGGAAGCGCGAGAGAGTAGATGAGAGAAGACGTAAATGTGATAAAAATAGCCACTAGCATTGGTAAATATATTGCCTCGATGGTATTAATCACCTACTGATCATCATTGGCTATAGGAGATAATGGTTTGAGTAGAATGTGAACTGCGCCTTCAAGTCTTGCGATCGAAATTTGAAAGTTATTGTAAATGTATGTTATTTTGTAGGTCTTGTAAAGTCAATAAAGTAAACTAAGCTAACCGAGGAAAATCCCAAATAAAGGTTTTTAACAATACCATTTATATGATTTCCATAAAAACACGAACAGTATCATCATAACATAAAATTTTATTAATCTAAAGGAGGAATATCTAGAAAATTCACGCAGGTTAATGTAGAAAGCATTTATTAATGGCTGGAAAATTCAAGAACAATTAAAGATAATTTAATAAATTGGAAGAGAAATTAATAGAAAATAATAAAAAGTTATTGAAGGATGGAAGGAAAATACGGAAAATATTAGGCAATATATGCTGGAGACTTCTTTAAATGTGGAAGAGAAATTCCTAAAAAGCTTGAGAACTTCGAAAATTATAAAATTTAAATATGAAATGGCGATAAAGTCTTCAAATATTAAAATATTAAATGTAGAAAAATTCTAGGAATCTCGTGAGAGAAATCGCTAAAGAAATGTTTTCAATATTTTATATCTATTTTGTAATAACTGCAGTTTTTGAACAAGTACGATAAAGAATAAATGAATAGAAGCCTCGATACAATTTCTCATTATCAAAAAAAAAATTAAAATCATTTTAAGAATCTAGAGAAGAAATAGCGGTAAAATTGGCATAGGTTTATGCAAAAAGTCTTGAAAAGTGAATAGTAAATGCTGTAAAATACTAGAATATTTCAAGAGGATTTAGAAATGCTTCAGAATTTTCGACTGATTTAACAATTTGAAAGAGAAATTCATATAAAATTCTAAAGATGTAAAGGAAAAATATCTGGAAAATACGGATAAGTTAGAACAAAAAAATTTAGTATTTGAGGAAAGTGCTAAAAATATTAGCTACATTAAAGGGTGATAGAAAATTCTATAAATCTGGGAGAAATTTCTGTAGAACTCTAAAATTGTTACAATTGTAAAATTCAAATAGGACAATAAAGTCTTTAAATATAAGAAATGATTAAAATACCAGAATATTTAAAGCGATGTAATAAATGCTGAAAATTCTAGAAATCTGGAGAAGAAATTGCTAAAAAAGGAATAGAAGTTTCTGAGTGAATTTTCGTAATTTAAAATAAAAATTGATACAAAACTTTAGAAATCTGGAGAAAAAACATCTGGAATATTAAAAAAATGGTAAAAGAATCGTAAAACTAAATATAAAATGCTGGAAAATACTAAAATATTTACTAAGAATTTAGATATGCTGTAAATTTCTAGAACCTGCGAAGAAAAAAATTTGAAGGGAAAGTTCATATAAAATTATAAAAATTTTAAGAAACAATATCTGGAAGATTCGGATAAGTTAAAATAGAAAATTGTGAAATATTTTTGAATAAAGCAATAAAAATGCTAGATGAGGCAACAGATGCTAGATGATTATATAAATGAAGAAGAGAGAAAAATGAAAATAGTAAAAAAAAAGAACAGAAGAAAAATGCTGAAAAATATTTGCTAAGGCAATGGATGGCCAAAAATTTTATAAACCCGAAAAAAAAAAACTTAACATTTCTAGAATTGTAAAATTTAAATTAAGTCTTTAAATATAAAAAAAATGTTTAAAGAGGAGTCATAAATGCTGAACAAATCTAGAAATCTGCAGAAGATATTGCTGAAACAATTTAGAAGGCTAATTAATTAATTAAAGAATTTGCGTAATTTAAAAGAAAAAGTTAATGAAAATTTTAGGAATCTAGAGAAGAACGAGAATAAAGGAAATGTTGAATTTAGAAACGCTCAAAATGTTTAGAATCTAAAGAATTTATAAGAAAAATTCATATAAAATTTTAAACAATATTTGGAAATTTCAGATAAGTTGATGTAAAAAATTACGAAAAATTCTTGAAGGGTGTACGAAAATACATATGTGCTAAAGAATGTATAAATCTCCAAGAAAAATTGCCGAAAAACTTTTTAATTTTTAAAATTGTAAAATTCAAATAGAGCGATAAAGACTTTTTTTAAAATAGTTTAAAAATACTAGAATGTTTAAAGAGAAGTCGGAAATGTTGAAATATACTAGAAATCTAGAGAAGATATTGCTGAAAAATAGAATATAATAGCTTCGGAGCGAATTTTCCTAATTTGAAAAAAGATCATAGTAAATTTTAGGAATCTAGAGGAGGAATATCTGAAAAATTCGAAATGGTAAGAAAGTCTTGAAAACTGAATTTTAAAAAAACTCCTGGAAAATTCTATTGTTTAGATTTTAGAAATGCTGAAAATTTCCAGAACCTTTGAAGAAAGTAAAATGTTGTAAAAGAGGAGTTTATATAAAATTTCAAAAAATCAGAGAAATAATATTTGTAAAATTCATAAGTTAAAGAAAAAAATAGAAAATTGTGAAAGGATGAATGCAAAACTCTGAATTATATATATTACATGGGGGCTAGAATATTTTGCAAATTTTCCTGAAAAATTCTAAAATTTCTAAAATTTGAAATATGAAAAATGAATACATACTAGAATGTTTAAAGTTAGATATGCTGAAAAATTCTAAAAATCTGGAAAAGAATTTGCTAAAAAAATTTAGAAGCCTCGGACCGAATTTTCAAATTCTAGCAATCGAAAAGAAACATTCATTAAGTTTTGGGATTTTTTTTCGAATAATTCAAAATGGTGAAAAAACCTGAAAACTAAATAAACGTTTTTGGAAAATACTACAATATTTAAAGAAAATTAAAAATTGTGAAAAAGGAATTTAAAATTTTATAAATTTAGAGACACAATATTTGGCAAACTCGATTAAGTTGAAACAGAACATGGTGAAATATTCTTTAAGGATGGAATAAAAATTGATTAAAATGCTAGCAATAGATGCTCGATAATTATATAGTGTGAACTTGAATTGCGTTGCATTTTAATTCTATGAATGTTGGAAGTTTGCATTTTAACTGTTGTTATCTAAACACATAGCATATTAATGAAAACACTTTTCATAACACTTTTTATTTAACGTAGACTATACTTTCGGCAACTTAAATAAAAAGTCTAATCAAACAAAGTTAAAAAATTTTCATTTATATTTGACATGTATAACGAAGTAGAAGCCTCAAGAATTTATAATACATAGCATCATGGCGCCGTATAGTGTAACAATTCGTAAATACTGTGCTACTTTTTATAAAATGGGCTATCAGTTACGATTACGTGAAGAAAACTTCGGTCATTATTTGGACGCAAAAATATTCAATTCGTGACCTACTGCAAAAATTTCAAACATGTGCTATGGTTGTTAATACAGCAAGTGTTGGCTATCAACGCATAGGTAGTTCAGATGAAAATATTTCTCGTATATGTGATAGTGTACAAGAAGAACCAAGAACGTCAATCGGCGACGGTTCACAGTAATTGAATTTTTAATATGGTACTACTCATTAAGAAAGTCCTGAAATTAAAGGCGTATAAAATTCAACCGACCCAATAACTTAAACCAGCAGACCACCAGAAACGTCGTACATTTGTGTACTGGATTTCACAAAGCAAAGAAGTGGATGCTGATTTTTAAAAGAAAATGAGAGATGAAGCCCATTTTTATTTCAGGTATGTGAGTCGCCAAAAATTGTCGTATCGTAAATCCGCATGTTATTCATGAAAAACCAATGAATCCAGAAAAATGCACTGTCTGGTGCATTGTTACAGTCAACGGTGTACTCTATCGAGAGCTGCTAAACAACTTTATCTTCCATAAATCCAATGATTTGAACTTAAATGGCATGTGGTTGCAACAAGATTGAACCAGATGTCACACAACACGTGTCTTACTTCAAACCAAATTTCTTGGTCATATTATCTCTTAAAGGGGCGATATCAATATGCCAGTGAGGACTTATAACCCCACTAAACATTCTCCTCTGAGGCCATTCGAAAGAAAGGTTCTATGCTAACAAGCGAGCTACGATTCCATAACTACAAAAGAACATCGGACTTTTCTAAAAGAAGGGTATTATGCCAGCAGACTCGTGAAGGGTATTTGGACGACATTATATTTCATACATACTTGTCAAGTGTATACCTTATACTATGAACAATAAAATTGGGGTTTCTCAAATATCTTATGTTTTATTCAAAGAACAAATTGTGCAATATTGATCATCCTTTATATAAACAATCTGGAAGAGAAATTCCTGAAAAGCTCTAAAACTTTGAAAATTATAAAATGTGTGCAGGAAGTGATAAGTAAGATGAAAAAATTATGATTAAAAATACTAGTTTAAAGAGAAGTCAGAAATTATAAAAATCTTGAGGAGAAATTACTTAAAAAGAGCTATTCGAGGAAAATTCTCGAAATTTATTGAGAATTTTGGAAATCTAGAGAAGATATATCTGAAAAACTCGGATAGTATTGGATGGATAAGACTGTTACTCCATTATGTTGTTATCAGGCAGATGAGTTAATTTAGGACATAGTAAAAAACACCGAAATATACAAAAGCATATAAAAAATTTAACACTATTTTATCGACGATATGAATATCTTAATATTACATTTATTTCCTGCTTTAAATACTCTTTTCGTATGCTATTTCTTCTTCGATTCAGAAAGCTAGGTATTCAGTTAAACTTTTTTTCTGACGGCATCATTAATGGCATTTATATTCCTTTACTAGATTATCGTAGCATGTTTCGACTTTCTAAATGTTCTCTTAATTTTTGCGGGCTTCTTCTGAAGAACTTCATATGATCGAAACATAACTTCTTTACTTTCTCCAAACCATTAAATTCACTGAGTTGCTTGTATGATTATCTGATTTATTCAGATTTTATAGCGATTATATAATTTTTACTAATTACAATAATTCAGAAAAGTCCAAAATCGTATATAAATTTATAAAGTTAATAGGATACTAGGATATCTATTAATTAAATATACGTCGTTTTCAATACCATACGTATATTTAAAAATTCTGTATCAGTTTGAAACATCGATATTACACAGTCGCATTGCCATCGATTCCAAGAACACTGGATAAAATGTAATTTGTATTTGCAAAGTACCCATTCCAGTATTGCACGCCATTAATCGAAACGTGTATTTGTAAAGTAAATTACGCCTTTGCTAATTAATACAATAACCTGGATATTTGGCATCAATGCGAACCAATCTAGAAACTTCGATTCGCATGCAAACTGCAATGGAAACGGTGCGCGGTGATTATTGAATTAGTTCATTTATTAAGTTACAATGTCTAATCATTCTATTTGTTAACATCATCATGTGCTTAATGAGTTTCTGATAATAACTTGGGAACAATAGTTGTCAACATAATTGCGCTAACTCGAATCAATGGAATCCAGTATGAATAATGTCAATTATTTATTTGCCGGATTTATGTACATGAACGCGCGCCGGTGTTTATTTATTCATTGAATTTTTTATCGGCGATTCTGTTTACACTTTGGAAAATTATTTCACGCCAATTTCTTTCTATTGACTTGTTCGGAAAGGGCTCCGCTAGGGTTTTGTTATTATGCAAATGTATTCTTGCACAACCAGAAAGTACACCAGGAGAGAGTACATTTATGCGTGGAAGTTTATTTCCATTTGCGGTTCAAGTTCCACAGAATGAAATTAAATTATTCAGCGCAAGTAAATAATATAGCCCGGCATATAACTTATGGTCGTCTTTAGTTTAAGTCATAATTGTTGCAATAATACTTGCCGCTTATCGACCACCTTGTCTTAACAGCATCTATTACTGTGCTTTATTCCACCGCCGGCGGTTAGTATTTATCATTAATTATAAAGTCAAATGTTGAAGCATTTATCTTAAGCGCCACAATCAAGTATTTATTATTTGATAAAGTTGATGCTTGTTGCGCCATAACATTAATATTTGGTTTTGTTCCATGATGTTTTTATTTACAGTTGCCTGGCACGTGTTGCGATCATTACAAACAATTCAAAGATTAATCTAATTAAGAATAAGAAATGTACAACCATATATATATCTGCTCCACTATATTTAATAAAATGTCAAAATGACATAAAAGGAATTGTCTAAAATATCCCACAAAAAGGGTAAATATGAAGCATATTTGCTTATAAATAATTATCAGAAACTCCGAAATGGCAAAGGTGAATCACTTGTCCATGGAAGAATATGGGTTTGAGTGGAAGACCATTGTTTATCAGTGAACTCCGCCCGTGACTCCTGTGTCCTAAATTATTTGTATTTTTTATATGAAATGTACGTATTGTTTGTAAGTTTTTTTTTTAATTTTGTAAGCAGGAGAAGCGAAGCTAATAAAGAATAAAGAAAGAATATTTGAACCTTATTTTTTATTCTTAAAGGATTTTAACTTATTGAACGAAACACTTGTCAGGCAACTGAAAATAAAAAAAAAACTTTAAAGAATAAAAGTTCATTCTCCACCTTATTTTTTTCTATTTTGCATTCTTGATTTATATATTTTCTTGTACATAGAACCTATGTAAAATAACACCTGTTTTTTGAGTGTGTAAATTTGATAAAGAGATTTGTTTTCGAGCGAATGAACCTAACTTTAATAAAACATCTAATGATATGTTTTAATATGGTCTGAATTGTACAAGAACAGAGTTTATAATGTAAAGAATACAAATTAGTAGATAACCAAAAATATACTATAGAAACTACATTATAAATATAATATACATTAAGAAAACTATTATTTTGTGTAACTCTTACACTGATTATTTAGCCATACGAAAAGATTGTCAAGATCTTGGCCGCTTTTTGATCTATTTCAGGAAGATCTGATATTTCTACGGCATTTGTAACTTTTTTGATGTTTGCTTTTTAGATGGTTTGCTCTTTTTAGTACGGCGTTGAAAACAATTGATTCTTCAACCTTCTGCAATTCCCTTACAATAACATATTTATCCAACCGATTAAATCATTAAATTGTTATAATAATTCAACATGAATACATTAATAATTGAGAAAGAAAAGCATATTATAATTAAACAACCTACAATTTTAATTATATTCGTGGAATTGGAGGTGCAAATCTACACACTCGAGGAGACATTAATAATTGTCTCAGCAAATTAGTTAATTTCATAAACGAACATCACAATATTGTATTTTGGTCCGACTTGGCATGGCTCCATTACCAAGATTACGTATTTGATTTGTTGGAATAATGTCGCTTCTGTGTTAAAAATTTGTAAAAGGACGTCAAGCTGCAAATGAATAACTAGCATATGATTTTAAGTTACGGAAAATTAAATCCGCTTTTGATTATATTATTTATTACGACATATTGTTTATATTTTGTGTCAGGATTATTGACTGTTGAAATTCTTGTGGGCTTATAAAATATATTGGTCAAAAAATAAAATTTTAGATATGAGATTTCGGGTTCGGAACAAAATGTAAACATTAAATTATTGTTTGAGACAAAGAAAAAAGAACAATGTTTGGAAAACTTTAGGAAATATGACCACTATAGTGAAGTAGGAGAGAAATGAGAGCCCAACAAGGAATTCGATCCTTATTCGGAAGGGCCTTAGAAGACAAAAAACTAATAATATTAGGCGCATAATCCATAAACGATGATGCAATAGTCGCAAAAATAGACCAATTCTATGAACAAGTAAACCCCGAAATAATAAACGTGGACAGCTCACAAAAACTCATAATGATAGGAGATAAGAACACCAGAACGGGAAAAAGCATCAGGATAAAGTAGTAGGACAATACATAGAAGATGTAATCAACGTCAATGGCTACAGATTAATCGCAATATGCGAACAGAATAGCCTCAAAATACAGAACGGATTTCCCGCCAAACGTCAATGTACATAAATACACCTGGATGCAAAAAAAAAACAAGAATCTGAAATCTATAATAGACTACACAATAACACCACAAAAAACAAATATAGTCATACAGAATATAAGGGCGTAAAGACGTGCAATTTGTGCTACCTGCTGAGAACAAATATCATGTTCCCATGGAAGTACGAAAAAGAAGAAAACACAAACATGAACGAAGGAGAAAAAAGAAAAGGACAGGTTTAACTTGGACAGCTTAACAGAGTACCAAAACCTATACAAAGCAAAATTAGACCAAAAACTACAGGCCATACAATATACGGATAACGAGGAACATTACCAATGCATTAAATCATGCATACATACAACGGCCAAGGAAGCATTAGGGTATAAAGAACACCAGCAAAGGGTAACACCATATGGGTGGGACGTATAAATAGAAGAACATATAAAAGAGAAGAGAGAAAAGTAACTGGCATACTTGTTCAATATGCCGAACGACCATAAAATATGGTATTAACAGGCACAGGCAAAAGTCCGAAGAAAAATTACCCAGAAGAAAATCCAAGCATGGGAGAAAAGATGCGACAAAATAAACACGCATTTTGGAGGACGAAAGTGTAAAGAAAGCTGGAAAATACTAAAATCCCAGAGACAGGAAAAAAGACCTAATAACCCTAATCACAATAGAAAAATGGGAGGACTACTTTAAACAGTTACTAACAGAATATAGAGTACCCTTCCAAGAGAACCCAGAGGAAGAAGGAAAAATAAACCTAACAGCATCACCAATCAGAATAACTATAGAATAGAAAGGCAACCGGACCTGGAAACATCCCAGCACAGCTCTTTAAATGGAGAATAACAAAACTATATTAAGAACTAACGATTCTAATCCAAAACTGCTTGAATGTAAAGCTAACCCCGGAAGAATGGAACATCGCGCCTTTTTCTACCATACACAAGAAAGGGGACACGTTGAACTGCGACAATTATAGAGAGATAGCAGTAACGAGTACACTATATAAAATATATGCCAAGATCCTGGCAAAAAAATCGAAGCAAAATACGACATGGAAGCGAAAGAGCAGGCAGGATTCAGGGTGGGAAGATCAACAATAGACCATCTATTCTCCGTCACTCAAATAATAGAAACGAAAAATGCGTACATCCAAGAAACCCACCTGGTGTTTATGTATCTGAAAAAAGCGTATGATAGTGTACCACAAAATAAATTATGGGAAGCACTAGAACAGTGTTTCCCAACATTTTTTGTGCTATGCCCCATCTAAGCCTTTCTAAAATTCTTATGACTCCCATATGTAACATAAACATAATTTTTAATATTAAAAAATTGAATTGTTCACTTAAGAAACTTAAATGATAGGCTTTAGGAAGAAATCACTAGGAAATTGTTAACGAAACACAGTAAGTAAATTTTCAAAATATATAATGAAAAACTGAAAATCAAATTTGAAATAATTTTAATAAAGATTTTTCTATATTACTTTATTAAAGTTTATATGTTGGGTTCCAATTTGGTTAGCTTCAGTCTTAAATCTCCCCGTTGTGTTATATCCACGCGATTTATTTTTTACCAATAAATCATTTACAGCACTAAATCCACATTGAGCTAAATATGAAGATAGAAACGGTAACAATAGTTTTCTTGTACATTTGCTTGAATTTGGGACTTTGATTTCTGTTTCCTCACAAAGCCATGCAATCACTCATTTTTTATTAAATATAGTTTCAATTGACTCATCATTTTGTATTTCTGCGAGTTCTTCTTGATACTGCATATTTGATATATCAGACAAATCCATTAATATTGGCTGCATCATCTATGTTGGAAAATCAATTTGTTGTAAATCAGAAAGAAAATCTTTCGTTTAAATCAGCCCAAAGAATTTTCAGATGATCTACAATAACAAGTTTCGAGCCAATGAAACTGTTCAAAGTTTTTGTTGTTAATATATTTCTGACATAACTCAATAAGGGTAATCAAACCAAATATCTTCGCTCTTGCATCAACAAGTTTTATTTGTTCCTTGAAGTTGCTTATTTAATATATTTAGTTTTTCAAAGATATGGGTTAAAAAACTCACCAATTCTTTACAATCGACTGTTAACAGATATTTCATTTCAGATTTTTCGCTTAAGAAATCACTAAGAGTATCAAACAGTTCCATAAATATTTTCAAGCAGTTCCTTTTAGAGAGGGAAGTAAAAATTTCACATGGTCTGCATTTTGTTCATCACAAAATAGCTTGAAGGGACGCAGACATTTGACATTAGAACAGGCGAGATGTTTTTAGTTAATAAGTTTTCCCTATGAATAACACAATGCACAAGAATAATTTCTGGATTCTCATCTCAGCAGCCATTTTCTTGCTTATCATATTAGGAGCACCAACTGTAGCACAAATGTTATATTTTTCATTGGTATATTATTGACACCTAAGTAGTTTTTAGATTATTATTATATATCTTTGGAGGTAATGGTGCTTTCTAATCTTTTACAGAATCACATTTCCTCAATAAAATGCCAATCAATATATGTTTCGAAAGTTATCAATACTGCCTTACTGTCTCTGAATTTGATTCATCCATTTGCACTGAGAATTTTCTTGTTTTTACCTTTTCAACAAATTGTTTTTCAATATCTTCACAAATTTCGTCTGTTATTTTGCTAACACAATTGTTACTGAGTGGCATAGATTTTACATCTTTATCATCTTTTTCAAGAACTGTTTTAAGAAATGGTGATATTGACGGTTTTGTTAAATTCTCTCCTATAGTGTGATTTTTTTCCAGATTTAGTGATGAATAAAGAAATTTGATAACTAGCCTCAGGAAAACGATTATGAATTAAAGTATGAACAGCAAATAGAGACTTCATTGTTGTTCTCTTTTCAAAAATTAATCTTTGTTTGAAAGAAATTCAAATCTGAATTAATATGAGCACTATGTTTCGCCTTCAAATTTGCCTCAAGACGACCTCGTTTCCTTGATTCGTTGGTCAAGCATTGCTGGCATTAAGGAATCCGCTCATCATGCAAAGCGGATATGAACCCAAATTTGAAATATTCCTCTGAATATTGAGAAATTATTTCTTGCTTGCGCCACTCATTTTACTAAAGTATGTGTTGAAATTAATTTAATGTGACTGATTTGTTACGATTTGTTAGCAATGCGCATTTCTGCTGAAGGTTTTACACATCGCAATCTGATTCCGATGGAAAATCGGATTTGAAAGAGTCCATTTTCGAATTGCCTCCCTTAACAGTCAAATTGCCCCCGTGTGGGGCGTGGGCCCCACGTTGGGAAAAACCGCATTAGAAGGAACTTACATAAATGTAAACATAATAAAGGCGATACGAAGATTATACCAACATGCATCAGCGAAAATTAAAATAGGGCAAAAATTATCAAAAGGTTTTAATATAACTAAGGGGCTTAAACATGGATGCTACCTATCCACGACCCTGTTTAAAATATACTTATAACAAGCGCTAAACCAGTGGAAACGTAGGCAAAAATATGGGTATACCCCTAAATGATAATATCGTCTACATATTGTGCATCGCAGACGATCAAATAGTGATAGCGATGGTCTACATGACATCGAATATATGACCAGAAAAATCGTAATAGAAGAATACTGCAAATGGGAAATGGAAGTCCTCTTCCTAGAAGACAAAGAAAACGGAAAAGAAACCCAACAAATATAAGTACTTATGAGCACAGCAAACGAAGAAGAATACCTGACATACTTGTCCAATACATCGAACGAGCATAAAATATGGCATAAACAGGCACAGGCAAAAGACCGAAGGAAAATTAAATAATATCCCCACTCACAATAGAAAAATGGGAGTACGACTTTAAGGAGTTACTGACAAAAGATAGACTACCCTTCCAAGAGACGGAACTAAAGATGATAATATATGAAACAGAATATTCAAGGTAGAAGAGCAATAGGTATGTTGAATGGAATATGATAGGACAAAGGCTTATCGAACAAAAACAAACAGCGAATATATAATACCATAGTAAAAAACATAATAACATAGAACAGTGAAGTATGGACGCTCAAAGATAAAATGGAAAGGACTCTAAAAGCTACGTAAATGGATTTCTAGAGAGGGGCAGCCGGGAGGTCCAGAATGGAGAGAATAACCAATGACAGGATACGTGAGATCATGGGAATAAGACATACCATAATCGAGGATATCAGAGTAAACCAGCTAAGGTGAATTTTTCAATTCAGTCCAAGAATTGATTTTGTATTAGTTTAAGTATTTCTGTTTGTGATTCCTTTCTTACAGACTTTTATTATAATTGCGTGATTATGCTTTGCTTAATAGATAGTGACATTTTTGTAGAATTGTATAATACTTTCATAAGATAAACTGTAGCTTCTTGCAGCACTTGCTTTTGATCGCCACTTGCTTATTTATTTATTTTTTTTAAGCGAGGAGAAAAAATCTATCAATGGCACCCTTCTAATAGGAGAGAGTCTAACCCCTACTCAATGGCTATGTGACTAGTCCAGAACCAAAAGGGCTTCTCTAGTTTGGTCTCAAGTGAAATTTTTGCTAACATTTTGGGGATCCGGTCATCCCCCTTGAAAGGAGCAGCGCCACTGAGCTAAATACAGTGGCTCAAGGTTTTGGGGTACTAATTGAGTTTAGAAAAAATTCGACGAATTGCCTTTTTGTGCGTAGAATAAAAAAAAGGTTCTCAATCTTTCTATTAATTATATTTCCTAAATACTAATCCTTGTCAATGTTGAATTTTCTGTAGATTTGCTGTATCTATGCTTATAAGGCTTCTCTAAGCGGAACTTCTTAATCTTTTCTAAATAGCAAATATTTGTCTTTTTATAGATCGAATGAAAACTTGTTGAATGATCTTTAAAATACTGAAATTTCACTTCACGTTGTTGGGATTCTTATGCATGCAATAAAATATGACAGATTTGTAAATGGCTTTTCTTCACATTTCATATACTATTTATTTAGGTCTTTCAAAAAAACATATCTAAAATTTGGGACGAAAGAAGTACGGGCGAGTTTACAATAACAAACTATGCTCTTCCAATCAAACCCTTTAAGCACCATGATGTTGGTAGGACATCAATCCCCATCCATATTCTGAAACTTTTATAGTTTCTAAATATCGCTTTTTGTCACTTGAACTTTTTGGCATTTTATATCAGCATGACAGATATAAACTATCTTTAGATTACATCGAAGTAAAGATAATTTAGTATAACATATCTAAATTATCTTTACGTAGATCTTTTTTTGCGTCAACCATAAGCTTAAAGTTTTGTATATGAAATTATTTAATATTTTCTACCTACTAAATTTCGTCTATAGAGCACTTTCTAAAAATTGCATTTTGCGCATGAAATAAAGTGAGATTTGTAAAAAGATATATTTTAAGCGTTTTTTTAATACTAAATGCCGTTTTTTTATAGACTTGACTTTTTGTGCATCTTTTAGAACGTGTGAACGGATTTTCCGTGAAACTTAATTTTTTCTACATCGAATTTTCTAAAGATTAGTTTTTTGTGCTTATAATAGAAATTATTCACGTTTCTATCAATATTAAGTTTCCCTACATCCATTTTTACTATGAATTGAATTTTGAATTATGAAATGAATTTGCTAAATAGTAATATTTTTCTATATCAAATGTTCTACAACTCTATGAACAGAATAAAATTTAAGGTTTTTGGAAATACAATTTCCTGCCAGTTGAATCAAAGTTTCTAATAATATTTTTTTAAATACTAGATTCTTCTATTTATAACTTACTTCTTGTCTACCGATTAAAAATTAGGGTTTTTAGAAACAGAAATTCTTTAAATTTTCTAAATTGGAAATTTTCTCTGTGTTGAATTTTCTACAGATTAATTTTATGTACTTTAAATAAAAACTGCAATTTAAACATTTAATTGTACACAGATTAAGTTATTGTTCATAAAATAAAATTTGAGGTTTTCATAAATATTTCTAAATACATTCTTTTTTTCTTGTATAATCTTCATAAGATTGGCTTAATATATATATACACAACATCTTTATTAACAAATACGAATACAAATAAATTAAATATAATACAATACATGACATGATATTATGAGTGTTAGTTAAATTGCTATCGACCAGCGGTCTTTCAGCCCGGATTTGTCAGTGACGATGTGTCTCGTCAGTCTATCTCAGATGAAGAAAGTGATGGATGATGTGAAGCTATGAATTCGAATGTTGTGAATGAAGGGGTTTTGTATTTTGGGATTAGGTTAGGATTTCTGCGCAACCAGTAAAGGGAAAGGATGTGTTAGTTGAAGGAATTTTTGGCAAATTTCTCACTTAGTTATAGAATGATTGATAGAATCATTGATGGGAATAATAGAAGTAGAGTCATATAGAAGTTGGTTAGAAGGATTATTTAGAGGATAACTAGAATGGCGGATTTTGGTTAAAATTCTTAGGGAGTATAACTTGGATATTGTGGATAGTAGAAATACAGGAGTTGGAGAAAAGGGCATTACCATAGTCAAGTAGACTACTGAAATCATTTCGTAGATTTTAACAGCTGTTTTGGTGGATATTCCGTTCTTTTGTACGTTAGATTTCTGATTAATTTGGCCCTAGTGGTGATTTTTGCTTTGTTTAAAGCTGTGTGTTTTTTAAAGTTTACTTTTTGATTTATGATAATGCCTAGGTAATTTATAGACGTAGATGGAGAAACAGTTGTATGGGAGATATGAATATTGTGTGCAGGATTATTGTTACAGTGATTTGTTGGAATTGATTTTAATTCGCCATTTTACAAACCAGTGTTGTAGGGAGTCAATAAGCTGCTGAAGGGATTGAAGAGGTTTAGGTGGGTGCATGGGACATTAGGGCTGTGTCATCTGCAAATTGAAGGAGATATATAGAGGGATTCAAGTGAAGAGGATCAGGGTTGTAGATGTCGAATCAGAAAATGTTCTAGAGTAGTGAAGAAACAGGGTATCCTTGGGGTAGACCTTCTATAGGAGTAAAAAGAGGGGAGTAGAAGGTGTTGATTTTAACTTAAAGGGATCTGTTTGAAATAATTACTTGATAATCAAAATAATATGGGTATTAATTTTGTCGGGGTAACATTTGTACAACAAACCTTGATGCCAGAGTCGATGGCTTTTTGAACATTCAGTAGTAATACGGCTGTTGATTTTAATAAATTAATAACACTTCAAGGTGTGTTGTTTGGATGTTACATAATATTGTTTTAAATCTAAGGATGTTGAAAATTAAATTTCTTGATATCTATTTTGAACGATTTTCTAAATTAACATTTAATTTTTAACAAATTAGCTTTCTGGAGCCTTAATAAAAACTGACATTTTTGTAAATGGACATCGAATTTTTCACAGATGGTTTTCTGTTAAAGAAATACAAATTTTATAAATAGAATTTCTTCATCTCTCTATAAATCGAATTTTCTAAATACAAAATGTTTAATACATAAAATTTTCAAAAGTAATCCTAAATCCAAAATTTATTATTTTTACTATGATATTATTATATTATTTTATTTTATTATTTTTTTAATATGAAAGGAAAAATAAGATATTTGTAAATAGGCACATATAATGTTTCCATAAAATAAGAATAGTTTTTTTTTCTAAGACATTTTTTTACAGCTTGACGTTTTGTACATTAAATAAAAAATGAAAGTTAAAAAAAATAGATTGATTGATGAGTCAGATAATTATTGAAAGTTCATCTTCTATTTAAATAAAACTATTTACGTACTGTTAAATATATATATTCTATAACACTACAATTATTTCGCCACACTGTTACTTCTTCTTCAGAAGAAATAGTAATAAGTATTTTCAAGAAATTTTTGTTACAGATTTTATACATTTCCAGTTTCTTTTATTCTATTTCTTAAGAATTTTCAAACATTTATTAATTTATCTTATAAGATTTTCAGGATTTTTTTCTTAAGTTTGAGATTGCCATAACTAAATTCACTGTTAGGTGTTAAAACAATATTTAGTTACAACACCTAACAGTGAATTTAAAATGAACTTTCAACAATTAACAGCCAATACAATCAAATTATTGTCATAATTTCTCAGCAGTTCATACATTTATCGAATATTTTTTAAATTTCATTGTTTTTCTTAGAAATTTTTGGTTCTTTAAGGAAAATCTCTTCCAAATAGTAAATATTTCCTTGGAGGGTTTTAGAATTTTCGGGCAATTTTCCATTAGATTTTTAGAATTATTCCCCCTTTTTTAAGATTTTTTAAAGTTTCCAGCTTTTGCCTTTAAGATTTCTACAATTATCCAGCTTTACTTCATTTTCACGTACATTTTCTTTGAGATTTTGTATTTTTCACGAATTTTTGTTCCAAATGGTGAAATTTCCTTTCAATTTTTGAAATTTCTACAACTTTTCTAAAGAAGTTTATTGTGACGATTATGATTTTTCAGTCTTAAGTGGTAAAATTTGTTTCGGAGGTTTGTAAAATTTTCTAGCATTTTGTAAACATTGAGTCAAAACTTTCTTTACTTTAAAATTTCTACAAATTTTCAACGTTTACACATATTCCTCAAGATGTTTAGACATTTCTAGAAAAGTTGTAAAATCTTTAGTTTTCTAGAAAATTTCTAAAAATTGCAGTATTTTCTCTTAATTTTCCAGTAGCTTTAATTTATATCAGTTTTTTTCAGAAACTTCTCTTAATCATTGAGTTTTCTAGACTTTAAAATTTTCTTCCAGTTTTCGAGATAATTTTGCAAATTTCTTAAAAAAATTCACTATCAAGAAAAATAAACTAAATGTTTATTAGAATCTCCTAGATTATGCAGCATTTCTTCAATATTCTTTAAGACTTCTAGACATTTCCTGAAAAAGTTGTCAAAAATATGTCGAATGAAAGTATTTAGTTTTCAAAAAACTTATTTTTAAATTTTACTCACAGATTTATTTCCTGGATTTTTCAAAAATACCTCTTCTAAATAGAGACAATTTCTTAGAGGACTGTAGAAATTTTCAGCAATTTTTCTACAAATGTTAATATTTCAAAAATAATAAAAATTTCCTTCCTTAGAATTTCAACAAATTAGAAATTTTATAACATTCTTCGAGAGTTATCAAAAAACTGAGGAAATATTCGAAGTTTTAGAAATTTAAAATTAACCCAGTTATTTTTCTTAATGATTTCTAGAATTTTCTGGTCTTATTTTATTTTATTATAATAATAATAATTCTTCATTCGTGCTAGAACAGAGTTTACACATGTCATAAAAAGTGGTAAACATAGATATATATGTACAATACAAATAAAAAAATGAAAATAGTGTATAAGTAAAATTAATATGAACAATGCATAACTAAAGCTAATAGAAATAATGAATGACAATATATAAATAAATCACGAAATATGTGTATATAAAAAACATGTATAAATAAGATAAATAAAAACAATGTATAAAGAAAATTAATCAAATCAGTACATAAATAGTAGTAGTAGTAGTAGTAGTATATATATTTCCAGATATAAATGTGTACATTCATGGATTAGTCAGAAGATAATAAAAAAATAAATAACATAATATGATAAGCAAAGTAGGGATTTACAATATAAATGCGAATATTGATCCTAAATTTAAACGGCTTATACTATGTTAGTCTAAAACTAAATAAAATTATATTATACATGCATTGAACAGTACAGGGACATAATTAAAACTTAATTCTAGAATAAACGTATTAAAATTTGTGTATATATAAAAATAAGTAATACTAGAAACATGATCGTATACAGTGATAATTAAATTTAAAATAAAAGTAAATAGAAGAACAAAATAATTTAGGTCTATAAATAACTAAAAAAACTATATGCTTTAATATATTCAGAGAGGCCGCTTATCGCAGAAATGAATAAATTCTTGTATAGAATAGAAACAATTATTTTCTAGCATCAATTTAATTTTCTTATTGAATATTTTATTAGGTAATATTTTGATGTCATCAGGTATCATGTTATACAGTTTAATACCCTGTATTGCACATGAGTTGTGAAAGAAACTATGCTGTTATTTAGGAAGTTTGAGTAGTCGCAATCTGGTGTTGTAGTCATGTGATGTTTGATGTATATTAAATAGTTGTAAGTTGGTTTTAACAAATTTAAGAGTTTCGTAAATATATAAACTTAGGAGTGGCATAATTTTTAGTTCCTTAAATAAGCCTCTGCAGCTAGTATTCGGTCTCTTATTACATATGGCCCCAATTAGTCTCTTTTGGGCCACAAAGACTTTTTGGATGTTTGATTCGGTGGTACAACCCCAGAAGAATAGTCCGTATGTTAGTTGAGGCTGAGAGTAAGTCATATATACAATACGTGCAGCCTCTTTGTGGATGTCTTTTCTTGTTGCATATATGAGGTATGAATACCGAGCCAACTTTCCTCATATTTGCTGAGTATGTGCATCCCATTTCAGGTTATTTTGTATGGTAAGTCCTAGAAATCGTACTTGATCTGTTTCTTCGATTGCTTGGTCATTTATTTTGATGTTTGTTTGACCCATTTGTGATCTATAATTTATAATTGATATTTTTGATGAATTCATCACTAAGTTATTCATATTTAACCACGATCTTAGTTCATCTAAGGTTTGATTGGCTGCACTATTTAAACTGTTTATACATTTATTTTCAATATTTATTGTCGTGTCGTCAGTAAACATAGTTAAATGAGCATTTATAGCAAAAGGCATATCATTAACAAATATTAGGAACAATAGCGGCCCCAAAATGCTTCCCTGAGGTACACCTACGAATGTATGTGCCATCTGTGAATTATAAAGCTTATTTTGAATATATGTACTGGTTATGTGCTTTCTGGTAGCAATTTCCTCGCATACCGTATGCTGCTAGTTTATCAAGTATTAGTTTATGTGGTACACATAAATGCCTTTGTTAGGTCAATAAAAATTGATAGAACTTTAGTGTTTTTGTCAAGATTGTTTTGAAGAAAGTTTAAAAAGTGATAAATGGCATTCGAGGTTGTGAGATTTTTTCTAAACCCAAATTGTTGCTTACAGAGGATTTATTTACGCTTAAGGAAATTTAGTATTCGGTTGTATAAGACTCTTTCAAATATTTTTGAAAAAATCGGTAGTATTGAAATCGGTCTGTAATTACTTAACTCGTGTGGATCTCCTTTTTTGTGTGTCGGGATAATTTTGCCTATTTTTAACAATAAATAATTTAGATAAAAACAGTTAAAAAATTAAAAATCAATAAAATCATAGTATAAATAAAATATTTAAAAATGTGTAAATAAAATAAAATCAATACAAATCAGTGTTGAAATAAAATATATAAAAACGATGTATAAATAAAATCAGTGAATAAAATAAATCTAAAACTATGTAAAATATTAAAATCGGTGATTGAAATTAATATATACAGGTTACAAACAAATTAAAATCCGAGTTTTGGAATAAAAATAATATAGGACAAATAACAAACATATTATAACCAGTGTATATACAATATAAATTTTAGAAAAACATATTAAAATCAGTGGATAATATACTAGTAACTAAACTATTGCACGTATCATACCAATGAGGTCATTCAAGGCCCGAAAAGTTGCTTGATAAACATTCGTCGATGCTATAGAATTCTTTCTTGATTAAGTAGGATTTAATTTTGTTTTTGAATTTATTTGCAACTAATGACTTTACTGATTGAGGTAACATGTTAATAGCCCTTGGTCCATAGTAATTGGTTCAATTATTTGATTTTGCCTGACGCGAGAATGAAAGACATATATTTTGTTTTCCTCTTGTAGGATAGCTGTGAAAGTCACTGTGGGTTTCATAACTATGTTTATGCTTCCGTACGTGTATAACACATTCTAATATATACGCTGAAGATAGTGTTAATATATTATGTTTGATAAATGAGGCTTTGCAATCTTCTTGATACTTAAGGCCTTCTATGACTCGAACTGCTCTTCGCTGAAGACTAAATAATTTGTTTAGTATTGAGGAGTGACCCCATGCAGGTATACCATATGTCAGAAGAGACTGACGTGTGGCAAAATAAGCATTCCTTAGTGCAAAATTAGGGAGTGAGTAGCGAAGTTGTCGGAGAAGGAATATGGAACGGCATATTTTCTGTGACATTTCCGTCTCATGTGCATTCCACGTTAATTTACTGTCGAGCCACATGCCTAAGTATTTCACATGTTTGATTTCCATTATGTCATGTTGACATTAATCAAATATTTACACACATTTTAGAAATTTTAAGCAAAATGCTTAATATATTAAGTATAAATTAAAATAACTAATATCTACAGTTGTAGAAACAATCAGAAGAAATTCTGGAATATATTGAACATTCCATGAGGGTCTGACTGGAAGAACATTCTGAAGAATGAAGTCCGCCTGCGATTCCTGTGCTCAAAATTTATTGTATTTTTTATGAATGTATCTATTGGTGTTTTTTGTTAACAGGTTATCCAAAGAATAATAATAAATAAATAAATAAATAAATGTAATATTAAATGTTTTTCTTTCATTTAATGATAATTTATTTATGTTACACCATTCTTTACACCTACTTTGATTAATTAAGTTATTGCTTTAGCAGCAGATGCTATTGGCGATTTGTTAATTAATACTGTATCTTGTGCAAACAAAATACATGTACTATTTTGACACAAATAAGGTAGAATGACCTTAATGAATGAGAATTAATGAATATATAATAAACACAACAACGGGCCAATGATGGATCCTTGAGGAACACCATGTTGTAAGTAGCCTTATTTTGATGAGATCTAATGTAGTATAACTTGCTGTTGTCTCTTATATAAATAAGATTGAATAAAACGACAGCTTTTTTTGTGCAAATTATAAAAGTAGAGTTTTCGTATAAGAACGTCATGACTAACGCAGTCAAAAGCCTTGCTGAGGTCTAGGAATGAGGCGGCTATATTCATTCCGACTTCAAATCCTTGAATTATTTCTTCAACGAGCACAGTAACCGCACTAGTCGTTGACTTTCCTGCACGAAAACAAAATTGCGCTTTATTTAATAAGTTGTTGTACTCTAAAAACTCTAACAATTGATTAAACAATAATTTTTCAAATATTTTTGATACAACAGGTAAAATTGCAATTGACCTATAGTTGCTTTTTACATCTTTGCTACCTTTTTTATAGGAATTTTTTCAGTAGAGTCTCATGATATTGATATTGAGATTCCTAGGACTTTTAAGCATTTTTTCGTGCTGAAGAAATTGTTTAGTATCTTAGAAACATTTTAGAAACTAGATTTTTCAAGAATTTCTATTCCAAATAGTAACCATTTTTTAAGTAATTGTTCGCTGTCAATAACAGCCACGGCCCGGTTTCGAGATTTACCTTTCAACTCTTTGGGTTAACCATGATTGAGATATTACCACAATTGTCCCATCAATTGTCTAAATCTCGTTGATTGTTGAGGCACTTATATTTTGAAAATCCATTATCACTTAATATAATAATAGTAAACTATTGATGATTTTCAACTTTTTATTTTACTTACTACAATTGT
Organism: Ontholestes murinus; assembly: GCA_963969525.1. NCBI lineage: Eukaryota > Metazoa > Arthropoda > Insecta > Coleoptera > Staphylinidae > Ontholestes > Ontholestes murinus. The sequence continues at coordinate 16,640,538 of OZ018397.1, forward strand.
TTCTTGCAACGGCGACAATTATTTATAGAAAACATGTAAGCAATATATTAATTTTTCCAGCAACATTTTTCCAGATTTATTTTCCACGTTTTTCCGACTTCTTCAAGTTTGTTACGTTTCCTTTAATATTTTTAGACATTTTATAAAGTTGTCACAACTCTGTAGAACTGATATGTTCAGTATTTTTCAATGAATATTTTACAACAATGTCTCTTACAGACATCTACAATTTACAATACTTTTTTCCTAGTTTTTTTTTATGAATTTTCCAAGAAATTGTATTTATGGAATATTAAAATTTCTTAGGTTTTTTAACACTTTCTACAATTTTCAAAAATTCGTCAAATTTTCTAAGAAAAAAAAATTCAAGAATTGTCTTTTTTCTAGGCAATTTTTAGGTATGTTCTCAAAACACTTCTGATGTAAATGTTTAGTTCTACATAAATCTTCCATTGTTTTTAATTTTTATGTTTTTTTCAGAAATTCTTCAATGTTAAGGTTTTTAAAAATTTCAGGATTTTGTAGGTATTTCTCTTTTAAATTAAGGAAATTTTTTTGGATGTTTAAGCTTCTAGATTTCTAATATATTCCAGCTCTTATTATTTAAGTTTTCTAAACTTTTCCACCATTTCTACATTTTATTTTTTGATACTTTTCTTGGTGATTTCTGGAGAATTTGTAAAAAGATGTCGAATGAAAATGCTTCGATTTTTAGTATTTTCGAGAAATGTTTGTTACAGATTTTACACATAACTTCGCAGCATTTCATACATCTTTCGAAATTTCTTTAAATTTCCTAGCTAAGTTTACTGTGTTGGACAAAAATGTTCAAAATAAATGATTGTAAATACCTTTTTTTTGTATCACACTTTTAATCTTTATTTGTTACTATAGTTTCGACAGATTTTCTGTCATTTTCAAACTATACTTCAAAATTTTTTTACAAAACAACTTTATAAACAATTTAGATGGCGTTGAATAAAGGAGTATTTATTAAGTCAGTTTATCGTTTATTAATATAATTTCAGGATTACGTTTAATTTTATAAATTTTAAGAGACTCGAATAAATCAATTTTTAAGCCCTTTCAGCGAAATGAATTATCTCAAGTACATCTGTGTCGTCAAAATTGTGATTATTGTTTAGTAAATGATTAGCAAAAGTTATTTACAATCATTTATATAATAATGTATCAGAAAGTAGAGGCTTCCTCAATTACCTATTTTCAAAAATTTTCAGTTTTTTAGAAACTTGTGGATCTTTCAAGAACATCTCTTCTATATAGTAAATATTTCCTAGAAGAGGTTTTAGATGTTTTTATCAATTATGCTTTTAGAATTTTTACACCTTTTTTCCTTTAAGATTCCTAGAGTGTTACACCTTTTTTCTTTAGGATTTCTGGAATTTTCCGGATTTACTTCATTTTTTCGAGAATTTTCTTTGAGATTTGGTAAACATTTCCTGGAGAAGATTTCAAAACTCTGCTGAACAAAAATGTTTACATTTCTAGAAACTTCTTTTTATGAAATATTTTTCAGCAATGTCAGAATTTCTTTGATTCGTTTTATAATTTTTTCAACAACAACAAGGGAAATTTAGTGTGTCAAACAAACATTTTTGGTTTATTCATGGATTTTTCAGAAATTTCTTTACCAAATATTGAAAATTTTCTATGAGAATTGTTATATTTCATCTATTTTGCAGAATTTTCTTCTAGATTTGTAAACAATTATTGAACAGGTTATCAAAACACTGTCATAAATCCTTAAAGTTTTAAGGATTTTTTTTCAATATTAGATTTTCTAATGAATTTCTTTTTCAAGTAGTAAATGAAATTAAGATAGACACTTCTAAAAATATAATCATATTAATGGAGTTTTCCAAGTCCAAATTTTATCGTAGTAAATTGAACGCTGTAATTTTTCTATAAATCGAATTTTATTATTTTTGTAAAATTGGCTTATTGTGCATTGAATAAAAATACGATTTTTGTAAATGTAATTTCTTAACCTTGCTGTAATCTAATTTATTATTTATTCTTTCGCATATTAATGAACACTTTCATATTTCCAAAATTGAAAACGCTTTATTTAATATATATTTTACTATATCCACGAGAGCGCAATTGAGTTATGTTGAATCATTATAAAAAAAATAGAATGTCCAGAAGTAACCTAATTCCATATCTTGACAGTGATTAATGCGCCTCTGGCTATTATCATCAACTTTCTTTAAAATAAATACTTAGCACCTATATTTAAACCGCCACAGTATAATCACCTGGTTTCTAATAATAGACCGCAAATGTCAGCCGGTTATTCTTTTGCGTAATTTATCGCAATTAATATTGAAGAAGTTTGTATGAATCACGGAGATTTATCTCTTGTGTTGCGTACACAAACACCGGCAACGGATCCAATTCTCATGGCCCCCAGGTATATAAATAAATTTAGGAAGTCATTTTTTTTCTGCTTTCAAATAGACCAGTTCTGCTAGATTGTATCCAAACATTATTGAATATATAACTCACGGTGTGTTTTAATTACACGGACACGATTAAGACATTGCGTTCTTTATAAATGTACCAGCCGTTAAACCCGTTGTTTATTATAACAAGATATAATTAGCGATCGTGGATGTATAAAAAGTATAAATAAAATCTATGTAACAAGGTCTTGGGCTTTGCACGTTTCCGCGTTGATTGGTTTTGTATTTGTAGTATTATTGACTCATCAAACAAAATAAAATGTAAATCGTTATTATTATTTTTTTTATTTCTTGAATAATTTTCTCCCTTATGTCCTGGTGAAACATAATGTAATAATAAGTGAAGAATTAGTCAACACTCGTTTTATTTCACTGAAACAAACGAAGTTTTTGCGGGAGAGGTTTTGGAACATTTTTGACTATGACTGTGTATAAGAAAATTGCCTCTATTATTAAGCTCAAAATGTTCGATTCATTTGAGCTATTTCATATAGCAAAGATCATTAGATAGAAATTGAAATAAATAGACCATTAAGGGGATATCTATTTTAACGAATAATTTAAATATTAAGTCATTTTAAGTTTCATCATTACATTTTGATTAATTTTTACAATAAAAGTCAAAGCAAAACTTCTCATTCTATAACGTAAATACTAAATGTGAAATAAGTTTAATACAATTGCTTAAATATGAAGATTTCAATTTAGCTGTTTACACAAATTTGTTCTAGTCAAGACATTAAAATTTATTAAAGTTTATTAATGATCTGATATTTAATCCTCGTTGATCTAACATAAAATTATAAATACTGTTAGGATGTACCTACTAGTTGATGGTTGTAAGGCGAAGTACACCTAACTAAGAGTTGTTTGTTAGTTTGTTAATTGCATTAAGTTTATGCGGAATATTGATCGGGAAATCGCAGCGAAGTGAGATTTACCGGCTTGCTTGTAAATTGATTACGTTTATAATGCTCAATATGACTTATCATATATCTTGACTGGTTAATATATTTTAATTTACTAATTAAATACGCATAGTTGCGAAATAATCATAATTCGAATTGAAGTGTGTGAGCACGTAAATGAATTCAATTTTCAAAACCAGAATAACTACTACAGAAGTACAGTTGTAAAATCTCTTAATCAAGGTAACCTAGAAGAAATTACATTGTTACTATTCTTTTCCTAAATATATTGACAAAATTTGCTTTGTATGAAAGAAATTCATTAAAACAGTTAAAGCATGAAAATATGATATGATGATATAAACTATAGAAAGCACAAATCCAAAAAATACCAAGAATTACCCTAAAGGAAATTTAGAGAAAAAAAGAGAAATAACGTAGAAGAGAAATGGAAGGCATTCAAAATATTCAAAATTTTATTGAAAACAATGAAGGGGTATTGAGGAATAATAAAAATAAAGAATATGTAAAGAAAAGAAAAAAGAATAACCCTCCACTCCAGAGGAGAAACCAAAACCCACGAGGAGAATATCATACAGAGCCCTTGGCTCATTCGAGGAGTGGGTCGATAAGTGGCGTTTCGTAGTCAATACTAACAAAAGTGTTTTTGTGCACTTTAGCAAGTATAGATTATAAGAGTTATCGATTTACTTCCGGAAAGTCTGCCATTTCTTTCCTGGATGAGATTTTCGACCAGCATCTAACTGGATTCTACATTAAAAAAACTTTAAAAGAATCTGAAACAAAGTTTGGAAATATAATGAATGAGATCTAGAAATGTCTGCGAATATGGCCGGCCTAGTTTAAGAGATTTTGTAGAGTTTATCGAACACCATTAATGGCATTAATTAATTTTTCACACAAATAATAGAGGTATAATCACATAGAAGTTGTTTGGAAAAATTACACAGGCCTACATTTTTTATTTCATCAAAAAGTGTTTCAAGTTTAATACGTGTCCTATAGTAAATGGGGTGTGCTGATCACAAATCTGTGCTTAGTTTTTTTTTCCAACACGTCAGGTTTTCAGGACAACTGGGTTTGAAATTTTTCATAGAAACAGCCAAAAATATTAAGAAAATATTTATTGAAACTATATTTAATAGAAAATTACACTGCAAAATTGAGTTGTTCATTAAAAAAAAAACAATGAAGTATAATCTACGTTAGACAATCGTTGGTTTTTATTGAATAAAATCATTTTCATTTTCCCTCAAAACTGCGTTTTGTAGTTGTCTTTTTGTGGATTTTCATTATAATATCCAATCTTGCTTGGTAACGTCTCTTTATTTCCTTTATGTCTTGATTGAACCTCTTTCCCTGTTCCTCGCTGACAGCTCCAAGATTTTCGCTCATATTGCATACCAGTTTATTATAATTTTCGACCATGTTGGCTACAATTTCTTTGTAGTTTGGAGAGTTGTTGTTTCCAAGAAAACCATCTATAACTTCTAGGAAACAACTCCATGCTTCAGATTCATCCTAGGTCATTGTATTCTGGAACAATCTGTCCGATTTTAAGATTCAATTTTCAGGGCCTACAAAAATTCCTTCTTTATGTTTAGCTTCAGAAAGTGCAGGAAATTAGTCACACAGGTATTTAAAATAGTAACCTTGTTTATTTAAAGCTTTGACAAACTGCTTCATCAATCCTATTTTTATGTGAATGGGAGGCAAAAGAACTAATTTTGGGTCAACTAATGCATCACGCAGCACATTTTTTTGTCCCGGTACACGTCTTTCTCTGAGTGGCCATTATTTCTTAACGTAATGTAAATTTCGCGCTGAACTGTCCCACTCGCACAAAAAACATGGAAACTTTCTGAATAAAGACTGCTGACCCAAAAGCATGGATATTATTTTTGGGTCTCCACAGAGTCATTGAAATGAAATAAACATAATATTACACTAAAATATTTTCTATCGATATATCAAGTATTTTAAAGAAATAATTTTAATGCAATTTAGGAAATATCATAAAGGTACTTCTTTGCGCTAGTACAAAATATCTCACAAGGTTTTTGTTAAATTTTGTGAAAAACTAAATAAACCACGTGATGAGATCAAACCAAATTCACATTCAGATTCAACGTACCCGTATTAGCTAAGGACACTTATCAAATTCAAAACACCAAAAATCATGTCGGCATGTGTTATATAGCGGATTTAGCTTACTTCGATTTTATAGTGGCATTGTAATACTTGACGAGAGTGGTATTACCATAGTTAAGTAGAGGGCGACAAATCATTTTGTAGTTTTTTTACGGCTGTATTTGTTTAGTTTAGTTTCTTAATTTTTTTTCCTTGGTTTTAATTTTTGTTTTTTTTTAGGAAGCTATGTGCTTTATTTATTTTTAAGCTCTGGTAATACCGTGGAAATAAAAGTAGAAGGAGAAACAATTGTTTGGAAAATAAGAACATTATGTGAAGAATTATTATTACAGTAGTAGGGAATTAGATGTTGAAAATTCATTTTAATTAGCCATTTTATAAACTAGTATTGCAAGGCCTAAGGTATCAATAAACTTTTTAAGTGATTACGGAGCTTTGGATATTATGGTTGCATGGATAGTTACAAATTTTAGGAGATATTTGGTTATGTCTTAACAATGAGTTAATAATTTTAACTTTTCGGAATCTGTTTTTAAGAATTTAATGATAAATAATATGGGTGGCAATTTTAAGAAGGTAACATTTGTGCAACAAACCTCCGTGCCAGACGTAGTTTCGCTATATTTTTCTATCTCATCTCCTCTCTTCGTCTGGATAGTGCCCGAAAATTAATTGAAAACTTGATTATTTAAGGCAGGTTGATTAAGAGAAATTTGAGCTAATGACTTGTTTCTTTATTTTTATGTTTTATTAAAATTATTATTATTGTTAATATAATACTTATATTTCTTACTTATAATTATTAGGCATCAATCAATATCGTCATATCTTATCCTAATTTTTTAGGAATTTCTTTTCAATTTCAAAAATTGTCGATAAGGGTTTTACAATTTTCTAGGAATTCATTTTCCAGACAATAGATTTATTGATCAACCACCTAGCAATAAAACAGTGACTGCAATCTTTTACTTTGGAACTTTGGACGTTTTAAGTTCTTTATGTAGTTCTTGGAGGATTTTCCTATGGAGATTATATCATTGAAATACAACAGACATGACTTAAATGATAATTATTTTATTAATATCTCCTTTAATTTCTCTAATATCATGGGCGAGAAACATAAAACAATTATTTCTTCTTTTGAGCCTTTTGTTCGTTGGTCCTGTATATTTCTAGCTTCAATCTGCAAGCGTTTAGTTCAAATATTTGAAAGAATACTACATCTTTCACTCTATATTTGAATGGATTGCTTTAGGAAGTTCTCTTACAATTTATGAAAATGTTTGTACGATTTCCCAGATTTTACAGGTCGCAATAGTTTCAGGTTCTTTTTTGTGGGTTTAGTTTTTAATAAACGAAAATGCAAATGGCCAACAAATTCCCAAAAAAAATCTTTAAAGGTTCTTGAACTTAATCAAAAATTTTAGGATAATGCAACTTGCCGAGTTCTCTCCACATTTAAATATTCCTGTTAAAATATTTTTTTTATATAGGGTGTTGTAAAACTCGAAGATTATTTAATTCAACTACACTTTTAAGGTTTTCAATTAAACGATTTAGAATTTTACAATTATAAAAATTGCTTATATCAATTTAGAGGCTTTTAAGCTTGCAATAGTTTTATAGGCATTTATATATTTTGAGCAGCCCTCGAGCTTAATCAATAATTCCAGCTTGATTTAACTTGTCGAGTTCTTACACGTTTAAAAACGTCTAATAAAATATACTTTCTATGTACGTTTATAATATTTGTAGCTTTAATATTTCATAATTTAAATTGTCTTTATATTCAATCTCTATATGACATTATTAAGCTAATTTAGTTTGAATATTCGGCAAAAATCGTAGCTCAAAAGATTTTAACATCTAAATAAACATGTATTATTAATGTTCCAGATCAATACAATACAAAATTTGAGTTGGAGGCTACTTTAAGATATTATTAGATTCTGCAGCGGTTTAGAAATAAAATTCCCATGTTTTTTTGGGTTTGTCGAGTTTGCAAAGATATTCAGTTAAAATTTTTTAAATATATATAATTATATTCTTTAAAATTTGTGTAAAAGTTTCAGAAACGAGCAAGGATTTTCAATAAGGAATTAGAAATGATCTTAATTTTAAGTTAAAATTGCTGAATTATATATAATTATATTCCTAAAAACTTATGATGATGGTTTTAGAAAGATGATATAGAATTTGAAATGATTTGGAAGTAAAATTAGCTGTTTGGTTATTGTGAGTGAGGAATTTTGAAACTTCTTTTTAAATTTAGCGATAATTTTATTTTCAAGTCCGCATTTCTAAGGTAATTAAACTTAACCCCTCTAAGATGCGGACGAAATTAATCACTAAAGTTTAGCTCTACTTCTAAGTCAAAATTGCTCTCTTGATAACCCCAATTTTAAAAGCTCTTTGCAGTTTTGAATTTTTCCGTTTGGTTATCATTACGAATCATTAATTGTTTCTGAAGAAAAACAGTCATAGCTTAAAAGCTCTTAACATCCAAATTAACATTTGGGTAAAATTTTAAGACTAAGAAAATATTTTCCGGATGTTAAGATAAGTCTTAATGTTTCTCTATTTTAATTTTGATTATAGTTCTCATAATTTGTGCAGGCAGTTATTTTAAGATAATATATCGCTAGACTTTCATTAGAATTCTCAGATTTGCTGCATTATTATTTTTTTGAGCAATAATAAGTTTCAAAAGTTGACGATATTGGCCTTGTTCTTTTAAATATTATTTCATCTATTTTGTAGGAATTTTCTTTAACTGCCCTTTAACATTTCAAGAGTTTTTAGCAATTTACCAGTTATTTCTTCGTGTCACTATTTTTTAGATCTGTAGAAATCTGTCTTATTTTTTTAGCAATTTACTAGTATTTCATGCTTTAGATTCTTATCATTATCTTGTTTTATATATTGCAGTTTTATACAACTTGTTCTAAAACTTTATAAAGAAGTTTCTAGCAAATTTAGAGAACCAGAAAATTAAAAACAATATGCGGAACGTCTAAAAATTTCTGAGAATTGTCTTACAAACGTCAACAATGATGAATTGTAATGATAAGACAGTGGAAGTTCATAAATAGTGTTCACTTAAATACATACAAATAATTAAGGCGTGACAAAAACACATGTATGCGCGAGACCGTTACAAGCACAACTGACTATGTAGTAGCATTCGTATCAACATGTAGGCAAGAATTTAACACGAATAACTAAGAACGTAATGTATAAATTGTGTATATTACAATTTGTACATTATGTATATAAAAGAAAAATAATATTGGTTCTATCTAATTTAAAGCGCTATAACTCCTAATTTGGCTCTTAATCATTTAAATTTGTCTTTAGGCAGTGATTTTGTTAAAATGTCTGCAATTTGGTCATCTGACCTGATATAATTAACATTAATCTGTTTATGGTCTCATTTCTGTATGGCATTAATGCAAGACTGATTGTCCTCATATAACAGTAAAGGATTCAGATCTCTCTCATTCAAATCATTAATAAGATTTTTCATTCATTTGCACAGGTAGCAAGAGCTATGAATTCAGCTTCGATAGAAGACTGTGCTATAGTATTTGTCATTTGCATGATCCGCATCCACATATGCGATTAGAGTTGCTTTTAGTTTCTTTACAATAATATAACCCGTATTATTGTGCCTCTTGTAAATATCTTAGGATTCTTTTTAACCCTTTCCAATGATTTTTTTCTCGGATCGCTCTGAAATCTAAGAGAAGATAAATTTTAGGCATTTCATAGATTCCTACATATAAACAGTTATCAGCTTCTGAGCTGATCCAATCGAGTGTCTTTATAAAGTCATCAAAGGTGTGATTCCAAGCATTTGATACTTAATTAAGACCGTAAAGTGCTTTATTTAGTTTACAAACTTCGTCTTTTCCCACATCAACGCCCTTTGGCAACTTCATAAATACTTCTTCATCCAAGTTACTATGCAAAAGGGCATTTTTAATGTTCATTTGAAACATAAATATATCATTCTCATTCACCGCAGACAGTAACATTCCCAAAGTTGTCAATTTAGCAACAGGTGCGTAAGTTTCATTATAATCAAAACCAAAACGTTGCGCACACCCTTTAATTACTAATTTTGCCTTCCGATGTGCTTTTCCTTCTTTGTCAGTCTTTGTTCTAAACACCCAACGATTACTTATGGCCTTTTTGCCCTGTGGCAACTTACATAAAGATCACGTTTCACTTTCACTTAATGCACTTAATTTTGCTTCAACAGCTCGGTACCTTTCTTCCTTGCCATCTCGAACGTCGATATCATCGTAGTCGATGGGAGCGATCACAACGTAGGCTTCTGCACTGTATACTAACACTGCGTAACCATCCAACCATGCAGGCTTTATTTTTGTGCGTGAACTCCTGCGTAAATCTATGGAATGATCTTCATCCTCTTCTTCTAGTTGATCATCTATTTCTCTTTTTCTTCCTCAACTTCTTCTTCAGCAGCTAACCAAAATTTTGATCAGTTGATTTTCCATCAGATGATTAGATGATTCTATCTGAAATCTTGATTCATCGAATCTAATGTCATTTCCTTAATAGATTTGTCCAACATTTTGGCACATGAATTTGTATTCATTTGTACAGTATCCAATGAACAAACATTCCAGCATCCTCGATGAGAATTTTCCTCATGTCAGTTTATTGGGTACATACAAATATGTTGCACAACCAAACACTTTTAATCTTTTAAAGTTTGGTTTTGAACCATATCAATAGCTGACTGGGACTTTCCCGTTGAGTGCACATGTTGGACTCCTGTTCAGTATATATAAGGCTGTCCTCACGGCTTTAGACCAGGAATTCTTGGCTAGTTTCGAATTGAACAGTAGACAGCGAGCTTTCTCATATATTGTTCGATTTAATCTTTCAGAAACTCTGTTTGCTCACGAGTGTATTTGATTGTTAATTCATACTGAATGCCTCTCTCTCATCCATCTCATTCAATATATATATTCCAGACCATTGCCACAGCGAAATCTACTAATTTTGCCATTGAAATGTGCTGTTGTCATTACTTCATACACCTTAATTTGTTTAAATAGAACCGCCTTAGTCTTCATCAAGAAGGCGATGTGGGTGTAGTCATCTGTGAATGTAAACATGTATTTACATCCATCATGCGAAACTAGCTGCAATGGTCGTCTGGCTCGCTTTCTTTGATTGCATGGCTGCTTTGTCTTTGACTGTGATGACTGTGATGATTCATTTTTAAAAAGGCATTCCTTCCACTTGTTTAGGAAGTTTCTTGATGTCATAGCTTAGGTGATCTAACCTCATGTGCCATAATTTATCATATTTATTTCATATTTACTAAAATTTAAAACTTATAACCATTTTTCATTTAGTTTTGCAATAGCAACCACTCTTTAATTTTTTTTAAATTACACCTTGACCATTCTCAAATATCACCCGAAAACCATTCTTTTCTTTTTTCACTTATGTTTCGTTAATGGCAAGTGGATTTGCCGAAACTAGTCAACATAGTACAAAATACAGTGTTATACAAGCAAAGTTAAAGTGTTTTTTTTTTAATCATTCTTTTCTAGTTTTCGTACTGGTAACAAATTATGTTCTAAACCTGAAACAAGTAAAACTTCCTTGATCGTGATCAATGTGCTTCTGCCGTATATTGCTGTATACTTGCATTTCGCCAATGCTGTCTTGCATAGTTGCACCCGTGTTTGCAACTTTAATTTGAATAGGGAATTTGAGCAATTTTACATTTACCAGTGGTGTCTTCTCATTGCCCAGATGTTCCGTTGATCCTGAATCAAGCACTCAATTTAGATCCGCCAATATGAGCTGAAAGCTGAATCCTCTTCGTCTTCATTCTCTTGTTCGCGTGTACGCACTGCTGGATTTGCTGAAGATTTTTATAGAGTCCACTATTCTTTGCCTTGCAGTCCGCTCGATAATGCCCAAACATTCCGCATTTGTGACATATTACTCCACTTTGACCTCCGCTTTTCATAGAGTTTCCAGAGTTGTTGCTTCCTCGATAAGTTGCAAAAATATTTGATGTCTCCACTTTTCCTTGTTTCATTATAATTCGAGCGTTTTGCGCCCTCGTCTAATAGTCGACATTTTATAAAATATGTTTTTAGTTCTTTTGTGAAAAGGGTTTCAACTACTGTTACTACACTATTGTACTCAGCTGGCATTGTAAGGAGAATGAATTTGTCAAAATTGAGAAAATGATTTAAAATCTTTTTTTCGATTTTCTGCAAACCTTTTATCCTTGTCCGCCATTTGCTCTGCTGTATCGCCAACCTCGACCGTGAGTCCACCTTCGCAAGATGTTTTAGTAATTTCCAGAAGATCGAGTTCCACCAGCAATGTACTCATACGAAATTTCCAATTGCTGAAGTTAGTTCCATCGAATAAGGGAATTTAGCATTTATCCTACTCCGCCATTTTTCTAACCTGTAATGCTGACTCGCGAAAACTTACACACTTCCGTACTTTAATTATTTGTCCAGTTACCCCTCACCGCTGGGTCTATAATCTAATGAATTGTTGAACATGATGGCAGCGACCGTTACTATGTGGTAGTTCATTTTAAAAAAGGTTAAATGAAAATAATTTTTAAGTTTTTATACCACTATTTATTGTATAATATACACAAACAAAGTTTACAATATATTATCAATTTTGACAAAACTATAGTTTCGACCTTTGCAGGTCATTATCAAGTGTTGAATGAAGAAGAATACAGGGTGTTAACAATTTATAGGTGAGGTATGAATTTTTAATGAACCTAATTAGGACTGAGATTTATTACAATGGATTAACTAAATATGCCGATCGGATTAAGGTGCGGTGTTTTCAGAATAGGTACATGTCATTATAAGAGCTTAAATAATGGCGAAGAAATTAAATCCGTCTGCTCATTAAGCAGATTAGAATTAATGTTCTTGGTTTGGCGGTATATCTCTAAAGGCTCCAAAAGATTAGGCCTTTGGCCTTTATTGCAAAAATGTAAAAGTTTTAAATTATCCATATGTGGAAATGAATGATTACACTCTAAGAAATGATTTGAAAAAGAACTTGTTGTATGTCTAAGTCTGAATGCTCTATAATGTTCATTGTATCTCTTTTCAAAACTCCTACCTGTCTGTCCTATATATGTGCTGTTACATTCGGAACATGAAATTTGGTATACTCCCGATTTTTTAATAGATTGAATTTTGTCTTTCGCGTTAAAAAGTCTATTTGAAATTGATTGATTGTTGGGGCATTTAAGTGTTGAAAATCCATATTCATTATTTAGGTAACAAAACTGTTTGATTTTCAAATTGGTTTTATTGTAACACGACATATGTTTCGCCACACTGTGGCTTCTTCAGGTGAAATTTGAAATTGATTGATTGTTGAGGCATTTAAGTGTTGAAAATCCATATTCATTATTTAGGTAACAAAACTGTTTGATTTTCAAATTGGTTTTAACAGTTTTGTTACCTAAATAAAAAAGTATATTTGAAAGTTTGCTCGCTAGTCTAAATGCAATTTGATGATTTTGTTTTTTGAAAATATTTGATATTTTATTTGTTACGCGCCCAAAATAAGTGAATGTTGTAAATTTTGTGTTCGTTCGGTCTAAAATATTAGGATAAATATGAGCCCAGTTTTTTGTGAATTAAATTTTGAATAAGATTAACTGGGAAACCATTCTCCGTGGCTATTGATATAATTTTGTCTAGTTCTGTGGTTCTACTTGAATCAGATAGAGGAATTGTGAATGCTCTATGTATCATGGAGTGAAATGCTGCCAACTTATGGGATAGAGGATGATTTGAATTATAAGGAATTGTAGAGTTGACGTTAGTAGGTTTTCTAAATATTTCAAATTTAATTGTATTATTCTGATGAATTAATGTAAGGTCCAAAAAATTAATTTTATTGTCGTTTTCTCTCTCTACTGTGAATTTTATTTTAGGGTGAACACTATTGATTAAATTTAAAAATTGATCAAACTGTCGTGATATACCACTAAAGCATGCGATAACATCATCTACGTATCTAAACCAAAATGAAATATGTGCTTTTGTGAAATTTGAACTGAAAATTTTTTCCTCAATATTTAATACACTTGGAAAATAAAAAACACTACACTTTCTTCACAATTTGGTTTTATTTTGCTAGATGTACATTTCGAGTACTATGTACTCATTATCAATAGCTTATAACTAGTTTAACAAAGTGAGCGGCGTATTTATATCTAAAGGGATTATTTGGGGAAAAAACGTGGATTAAGGAATTACCGAGAAGGGGTTTACATTTGTGTTAGTCGGGGCTAATTATAGGTATTAAATCTAACAAAGGATTATTTAATGGGGACAAATCAAAATTCAAAAGTTTATTTTTATATTTCTTCATTTCTATCGCCTCCAACATATTTAATTTATAATCTGTAGATTGTTTTAATATTTTTGTACTATTTATCGAAAATTGATGACCTGTCGTTATGGTATGATTAGCAACTGCTGATTTTTCGGGATCCTGATTTTTAATGTGTTGAATATGTTCTTTAAATCTGGTTTTTAAATTTCTTTGTGTCTGACCTATATAAACTTTATTGCAATTATTGCAGTTAATGGAATAAATTCCTGATTTCTGCATATCGTCGATTTTATTGAATGTGTTACCTAATAAAGATTTTAATTTAGTATTTGTATATAATGCCGGACGCAGGTTAAATTTCTTGTACAATTTGTTTAATTTATGTTCAAAGAAGGGTGTATATATTAATTTAACATATTTTTTTTTTTTTTTTCTGTGTATTTTCTGTATTTTGTTTTAAGCTTGTTATGGATAGTATTTTGTGTCTATTTACGTGTTTGTTAATTAATTTAATTAATTTTCCTTCAAATAGCACATACTCTTTTAGATAAATCCAACACGAATCCCATTGTAAAAACAGAATTATTAGACGCATTAGAACTTTCATTAAATCAAAATTACTTGCAATTTGACAATAAATATTTTCAACAAACTAACGGGTTAGCGATGGGATCCCCTCTCAGTCCTTTGTTAGCCGAAATTCTTTTTCATGGCTACCCATTTTTTATTTACAATAAAATTTAAAATGACTATAACTCACTCATTTTTAGAAATAACTATGTCATATGCCACATTGGATTAAAGAGAAAAAAATTACCTTTTGAATGAAATCACAGCCAACTATGGTTTCTATTTAAAAAATGTAAGTTTGCGTCATATCTCGGAAAATAGTGGCGATAAAAATTTTCTGATTATTTTTTATTAATCTGCATAAAATTATCTAAAACTCTGTCCTTTACAGTTTTTTTCTATCTATTATAATAACCGAGATATATTGATTTGAAAAAATTGACACTTTTTACTTTTTTCAAAATATCTAGTTAACCTTGACTTTTTGAAAACTTTGAAAGTGGAATTTTATTCGTCTCGTAAATCTACACTTCTTTCTCCATTTAACCGTTTCTCTATCTCTTATAGTTTCCGAGATCACCATAGAGAACATCGAAAAAAACTCACCCTGTATATAGGACAGACAGGTAGGAGTTTTCAAAAGAGATACAATGAACATTATAGAGCATTCAGACTTAGACATACAACAAGTTCTTTTTCAAATCATTTCTTAGAGTGTAATCATTCATTTCCACATATGGATAATTTAAAACGTTTACATTTTTGCAATAAAGGCCAAAGGCTTAATCTTTTGGAGTCATTAGAGATATACCGCCAAAGCAAGAACATTAATTCTAATCTGCTTAATGAGCAGACGGATTTAATTTCTTGGCCATTATTTAAGCTCTTATAATGACATGTACCTATTCTGAAAACACCGCACCTTAATCCGATCGGCATATTTAGTTAATCCATTGTAATAAATCTCAGTCCTAATTAGGTTCATTAAAAATTCATACCTCACCTATAAATTGTTAACACCCTGTATTCTTCTTCATTCAACACTTGATAATGACCTGCAAAGGTCGAAACTATAGTTGTGTCAAAATTGATAATATATTGTAAACTTTGTTTGTGTATATTATACAATAAATAGTGGTATAAAAACTTAAAAATTATTTTCATTTAACCTTTTTCTAATGAATTGTAATAAGAAAGCGGAAGTTCATTCGTATCAACATGAAGGAAAGAATATAGTGCGCATACGCCCCGCTTCACATCGTAATATTAACTAAGAATATCCACTCCACCTCAGTCGCGAGCAATCCTTCCATCGACATCTAGGGTAACTACCGTTACAAACTAACCCCACCTTCCCCTATTATTATCTTTACGTGCTTCTATTAATGACGGCATTACACCCGAACGCATTATATCTCTAATGAAATCCACCAAAGAAATCCGCACTTGGCCCTGACGGTATCCCAAAACACCTTCCAGTTAATCAAATATCATACCTTGCCCTAATCTTCCGATCTTGTATGGCTGCTCGATACTTCCCCCTCCAGAGTGGAGGGCTGCCAAGGTCATAATGATCCTCAAAATTACACTAAATAGATAATTGGGATTGTTTATTATTACTTTAACCCATAACTCTGTGACACTATTTGAGGCAATGACAAACACTTTTAAGGTATTTAAAACAGTGATAAGTACGCATTTTTGAGGAACTAGCTTAAGAGCAATTAGTACGATTCAGAAAACAGCTAGGACAACAGGCCACAATTTTGCGTCTAGCAGACATTTCACCAATTATTCTTTAAAGCATTTAGAATCCTTAATGTTTAGCATATTTTGAACATAATCAAAAACAGAATCAACAGTTGAGACAGGGCTGCACTTACCAATGTAGATCCATTAACGTCGCTCGACGGAAATTAACGTGTTTGTAACGCCACCAGCAGAATTATTATCACTCACAGTTCTGTTTCCAATAATGACCTTATTTGGAGATTCGGTATATTTCATGGGCGTTCCGTGCGGAATTGAGTAGCGTAACTACCAGTAGGATTATTATCTGATGAGGATTTGGATCTAGATTTATTACTTATTAAACTATCAGATTTATTTGCCGTTTTTTAAACTGAATTGTTACTTGTGGACGATTTGGTGGTTAACAATATTGGATTTACTGCTGACTACTCAATTCCAGACATATCTGCTTCTATTGTCTAGATGAGCAATGTTTCTTATCATTGAGTATGCTAAGAGTAGAATTAAGTAACATAGCATGTTCATCAACCTTATCCACTAGATTCTGAATTTGTTTATTTGCAGTATTCTCGTTATCTATACAACAATTACAAATCCACGTTAAATTTTTATTTTCAAATAAAGTTTCACAGACAGTTTTATTCAGACTTACACATTTAGCGCCATGGAATAAATAGTTATGATTATTTAATAACATTTCCTCGAGGTTTTTAGAATACATTTTCTCAAGAGCTTCAAACACTTATAAACCTCTTTTTAATTCCGTTTTTGTTTAAAATTTTTTAAATATTAACAATTATTTTCTTTCGTATAACACAATTAAGTGTGTTTATTATTATTAGGCATGCATAACGAAGTAGAAGCCTTCATAATAAACAAAATTATAATAATCATTATTATTGAGAATCATGAATCATTTAATCCAATTACTTGTTCATTTAATTCAGCCAAACGTTTATATAAATCATAATAATTTAAAATATGATTTATTATACGCTCGCACATAAATTTAATTTTAATGAGCGATGACGATCACAGGTATGTGTCAAAAGCAAACACTATCAAACTTTATTAATAGAATTAAGGTTGCGAATTCTTGGAAAGGCATCAATTGAACCATATGATGCAGTAGCTGTTCGTGGAACATCTGCAAACAATATATTAATTATGACAGGATAAAATATTGGTGGAAATTTTTATTACACATTTTAAAACTTGTAATATAATCGTAAATTTCTAATTTTACGTCTATTAATAAACGGAACAGATGTTAAGTATTGCAGAAAATAGATCGTTTTAAAAATACAATTAATTACTTACTAGCCTATTATATTCTATGTCCTTGTGTGTTAATTTTGTGAAAATTATTATTGTATATTTTACGCAAAAACATCATGGCAAGATTTTTTTTGTTATAAGGATTAAAAAGATTTAATATTTGTCTTATAAACTTTTTTTTTTATTTATAATATTTTTTTCATTTGTCCAACATCTGTCAAATATGTAACTGTTTGCCTTATCCGTGGGCGCACAAATACGTCCCCTTTATTTTTTCCAGTGACAGTTGAGAAAATTAAGATCAGAGATAGGGAATCTCTCTCCGGCCTTATCCAAGGCCTTGACGAATTGCTTCATGAATATCAGTTTCATATGTAGGGGAGGGTTACACAATAAAAATGAAAGATATAATTATGTTTCCATAAATATATTGTTTCTACATTGCTCGATTTCAAGCTTTTAGTTATTTATATGCCTTAATATAGTGAATAAAAATAATATGTTTTCTATACGTGGGAAACTCATGCAGAAGTTATGAAAAAAGAAATTAATTTACTGTTGTTTAATTCTAATAAAAATGACAAGCATTTATTGAATCGCTGGATCTCATTAAGTGATCTTACGCAGTTTCGACATGTAAGAGCCTCCTCAATTCAATATGTAAAAATGTCAATAATTAAATAATATAAAAGTCAATCTTTTAGATCGCATCAGTATAATTTAATATTCATATTAATTAAACGTAATATCATTATCACTTGACCTTTATTCTAGCGAATTAATAATAATAATCTTGTATGTAATGTTCATAATAAAACATCGAATCGACAACGTTCGTGTAGTTAATTTTTAACAAATCGACTCTTTTCTGTCACGATTCGCTTTTCGTGATTAGCAAATTTGTGTAACAACATTCGAAACGCAAATCACCGCATTAATTAATAATCCGAATAATACGAAGCCATAATTTGTTTATGCCGAAAAAAATATGGGGCGCATTAACACAGAAACACATCCATAATCGGGAAACACGCACATAAAAAAAACCCTGTATAATGTAAGACTTAAGTTCCGGACTGGGAAACTAATACTTTCGTAATAATTCCTAGATTGTTATCTCTCAAGGAGAAATTACGTTTTAATGAACGTACGAACGTAGTTTACGCAAATCTAAAATCATTATTCGTCTGCTCGGTAAGTTCTACACATTATTAAAATAAGTTAAAACAAACTATTATCTTTGATGTCTCCATTTAACGAGCACTTATTTGGAATTTAATAATTCCAAGATTAAGTCCTTATATTTTACAAAGGGGATTTTAATTGAAATATGCCAATGGGATTGTAGCGTTTCAACCTATTTGTATCAACCGTTTTAAGTCTTAAAAATACGAGACGAGATATATTTAAATATTTGTTGCTGGATTTACTGGCAATGTTACTTGTGTATATATTCATCTTGATTTTAAGGAAGATATTTAATTTTGTTTTTTTTTGTTGCAGCATTATCCGCTAAATTAATTTGAGATTCGTTTTCTATTGGTAGGTAAGATTATTTAATTATTATAGGTATTACGAATTGTTTGGTTCTCATCCGTTATTTATTGAACCGAAATTAGGTAAGGATAAAGCAAGACACCACTCATTTTTATATGTTTATACAACTTTCTTAATGATCAGATAATCATTTCTAAAGGGATTATTAAAACTATTATTAAATTTACATGAATTAGCGCTTTTAAATATCTGTCTTGCGCTTTGCGTTACTTAGGGGATGATTAGCGGGAAATTTAAAATATACAGGATATGAATAGTTATATGGTTTATTAATTTTTCGTCTAACTCGTGGTTATCATTAGTTATAGTTAGTATATAGTATTCGATTGTAATGGCTTAATAGCATAATCCCGGACGAGGTGATGTGAAGAAATGTTTAGCGGCTCCAACATAAGAACAAAGTTTTTCCTACAGCAACACATGGAATAATTATGTATGTATTTGTAGATTCCTCACTTTTTTCCTCTAGACTCTTTTAACTATTGAAAAACTGCTTTCATAACGAGAATTACAATGACTAGGTAAAATGATACCTAGAATATCCAAGCTAGGTAGTTCAGTCAAAGGGTACTGCTGAAAAATCAATGAATATTTCGATGGTTCTGGATTAAGATTTTGTCTTCATTTAATGTTATTTATATTACGATGTCCTCGGTGTACCTTTCTACGATGTAAAGATATGCAAAGAGACTCCAACACCCAGTCACACTCTAACATAAATGCATAGGAGAATAATTTATATCTTTATAAGTTCCACATCGGGCTACTCCAACTTCTATATAAGAACCATCTAAAGATATAAGGATATCAATTTTTTGTTACGATCCGGCTAGAGGTTCTACAAAATGTCTTGTGACTATGTTTCTAATACTTATCGTTTTATCTTATTATTGGTGCGGTTGTCTTAAAAACAGTTTTCTCTTAGGACAATAACACCAATAACAAGGTATAGATATCAAAAACGTGGCCACAAGACAATTTGGTGAATGTGTAATCGAATTGCAACAAAAAATAGATATATGTACTTGTATAATTCGATGGTTCTAATATAAAAAATATAAGAGTACATAATTCTATATAATAAAAAAGCTTTTATGAGCAATCGCCTATTTCCTAAGGGAGATATTTTAAACAGACACAATATAATTAGCAATTTTTAGTCCATCCCTTTAGTTAAATTATACTGATGATACTTTCTTTTTGTGGCTCTATGCCCCATAATCTTAAAGAAAGTAAAAATTAAACTGACTGCGGAAATAAAACAGAATAATCATTTGTAGTTCCTAGAAACATTCATTCAATTCTGATGGAATTTTTGCATAAAACGTATAAAACAAGACCTACCTAAATGCTACATCATCACCCTTCACATTTTTTTAAGCTCAATTCACTCCCTATGACTAACGTTGCAAAGAAACTAACCACCTTGGAAACACAGCCGGTTTCATTCTGGTTAAAATCACGAACTTAATTGAATGAAATCGAAAACGCAGGCTTACCTCACAGACTCGTCTCAAGAATTTTATTCCGTACATTCTAGATACAACCGATAATATTTCAAACATATTATTAGAACAATTTTTACCACTTATTGTAAAAAAATTAAATGCACAGTTGCCCTAGAAAATAAAGGTATATATAAATTTTCACGTGGTGAATGTACACAGAAACGAACATAAAATAACTGACAAATATTATCTTCTTCATCCCTTGCTGAATTTTCAGAACAAGGGAATATTAGATAATACTCAATAACACCTCTTCAATTTTATAGCATTAGGTATTTTTATAAAAAATGAGTTTAATCAACAAACACAAACATGTAGGTAAATCCTATATACATAATAAATATATCTGTCCACCAGTACTGCTCGGTTTATTCCTACATCAGTTATAAGAAGCCCAGGGGCAACTAAGGGTCGGCTGGTAATATTACATACTATTTAAAATAACGCATTTATCCAACGACCACAAGTAAGAAGGCCAATACGACTTGGCTAAAACGTAGAAAAAATGTGCGGAGGGCTGTATGTGTGAATAAGTCACATTGACCTCTATCGAAAACTGATTTGCAAATGAGATAAATGTGTACCAAACTTGTTCCCAAAGTTCTCATGGATAAACAGAAGGCACGCCGACCTGAATGTTTCAGCATAAGCAAGACCTTTCCAATTTTTTTAATTAAGTGTTTACTGTTAAGAAGACCTTTGTCTATGATTACGAACACTCGTGAAAAGCATGATATTGTTTTTAGATACTAAAGGACTGATACATAAAGAGTTTACTTTTTTCCTAACAGAAATCAGTTTGATACTGGAGTACTTCACTATTTGAAGGATGTGGATTTGATCCTTCAAATAGTGGTGTCCGTCCAGATCTCAAAGACAAATGACTAAAGAGAACGCGGTGATTCGAGATGTTTCCAGCGGTACAGGCGGCTTTGATGAGGTAACTTAACAGTCTTGCGCGCTTTCATTAATATTAAGTACTTTTATATGAGTATGAGCTCAATTTTGTTGAAACTCTAATCAATAATTTTTTCAAGTGTGTGGCATTAAACTTTTACTGTTTTAAATGCATTTTTATTTTGTACTTTATGTTAGCCTTATTTTATGGTATGGAGTGGGTGGGCAGTAAGCACGTCTAGTTTAAGTGCACAGCTATATTTATACTAAAAATTACGGCCTGTTGTATTAAGCAGATTGAAAAAACGTCCTAAAATCATATATACCTACACCTCACATCAATACATAAGTCAGGAATGGATTCCTATTCAAAAAGAAAGTGAAAATTTTCCACTGGTCTTTTCACTTTGAACCCCATCCACGAAGTAAGATTTGATTGATAGATAATGCATTTTTTAAATGATTCAAATAGTGTTTTGCCGAAGCTATAGTCAACGTAAAACGAAAATTAAATTCTGTTGTACAAACATGTTATAAAGTGTTTTTATTGTATATGATTCAAATATCTATGCTTTGCTAAAATGGTGTTGTAACATTTAATTAACACTTGAATGTCGGCATTTACTTGGTGGTACATTTTGACAAAAAATAAATAAAACACTTTCACTTTGTTTTATCACAATAGTTATTTATTGAATGCGACTGTAGTTTTGATCATAAACTGATCATTATATAAAGTAGGTATTTAATCAATAAGTTTAGTTTTTATTTCTTCAATTATTTTAAATGACTACTTAAATAAGTATAAATACAGGGTCGACACAGAAGTATGATGTTTTTGGAACTCGTACCGCTTTGCGTTTTCGGAATGGTTGATATATGACCACCCGACCTTGCCATTTTGTTTGGTTTAGTAGTTATGGAATCGTAGCCGTTAGAGAAACACGTATTTGCTTGAAACTTACATCGAAACTGGGCGTTCTGTAGTTGCTACACAACGCAGATTTCGAACACAATTCAATGTTGGGAGGTTGTGTTCCTACGCAAAACACTATCCTGCAGTGGGTGCAGAACCTCCATACTAGAGGATCGTTAAAGCCTGGAGTACCTCAAGATGGAAAAAGAAGTTTCAGAACACCTGAAAATGTGGCTCGAGTTAGGGCAGCTGCGGAAGCAAATCCACGTCGTGCAGCATGCTCGCGCACTCAGGATGAGTAACAGGCCACTACGGCGAATTTTGCATTCAGATTTACACTTTTACCGGTACAAGATGATGGTTGCACCGAAATTGAAACTGAAACTTATTCCAGGACGATTCATTTCGTTACGACGGTACATCAAGTATAGTTGTCCCAAAGATATAAGGCGTTTATGACCTTTTATGGTATTTAACTTTCACTAATTTTTATGAGGGACCGACCGCAAACTCTCATCCCCAGCCCCCAATAGGTGGTCCTCAGCGGATTCTCCTAATGCTGGCCCAGGCCCGGTTTTGGTATTTTTTAAGTTTAAGTTCCTGTGCAATGAAAATATTTTCGTTTTCAGTATCTCTAGTAACTGCTTCTGTGTATAGGATCCTTTAAAAAAGAGATCATTTGTATGCAGAAATAAGCCTTTGCAACGCACACATTTGTATAGAGAAAATTATACAATGCGGTCCTGACCAGCCCGAGAATATTTATTGGTTCGGTTTTACGATATGATGGCCCTAAACTCATTAAGGCAGTCAAACGGAAAAAGACCATAAAAGCCTTATATCTTTGGGACAATTATACCCTCGACGATCGCCTGATCTTACGATTTTTTTCTATGAGTGTACCTGAAGACCCAAAAATTCTAGCGATTCCGGCAAACATGTTGGAACGACTCGATTTCAGGAGTGTGTGTAAAAGAAAATTACCTAAATGACATTATCTTGCGTACATAAATGTTTTTTACCCTTTTTATATGAATACGAAATGGCAAATCCAAACCTAGCTATTAAACAAATAAAATTTTAATTTAATTCAACATTGTCAGAGTTATGATTTTTTCAAAATGTCATACTTCTCTGCCGGACCCTGTATTAACATTCAAGCATTGTGAGAAAGTATTTTGTGGCCTTTTGGTAGATAGCAATTAAGGTGAAAAATCTATTTTGTAATAATTCGACTATAGTTAGAAGAGTAGAAATTCATCTACTATTTTGATCAGGATATAATTTGATTAGTTTCTAATGTTGGTCTCTGCTAAATAATAAAATATTTTGCAATTTTAAAATATTGCAGTTTTATTTAATGAATCTAAGGAAATGAAAAAAAATACACGCCGGTGCTTGGCACATATGGTTGCGGCCGATTTAGCGATAGCGAGTGCAGCAATGTTAGTTCGGGTCAGAAATTGGATGGTTGACCGGTATTTGGCCATTGGGACACAATTAATAGCGATTTAGTGTGACGGGCACGATCCTTTAAAGTATCACATACACATACACAAATAACTCGGTAGAAGGTCATGTGGTTGATGGCCAAAAAATACTACTACAAAAAATCTTATTAAACAAAGAAACTTCAAACGAATTTTAAAATTCAATCCAAAATTTCATGGCAAAAAGATATTTTGCAGAATTGTAACCAACATCTCCAAATAATAATCTAAAATATCGTCGTTTTTGATTATCTAAAAACTAAGAATAATAAGAAATCTTAGTAAATCAGAAAAAAAAACAGTACAAAAATAATTAAATCCATAATCTTTAAAACTGTGATACTTCTTAACGAATGCACAAAGATTAGGAGATTTTTTAATATTGCCATTTCTAAAAATTTTGCAGTATGTAAAGAAAAAAATATTATTTTACAAATCTGAAAGTAAGAAAAAAGTGAACTATTACCTACGAAGGTTTAAATTAAATTACATTGGTTTATTTCACTTTTTTTTTAAATTTAAATTTTCAGGATTTGAATAGATCGGGGCACAGCGTGGTCTAGGTAAACCCTCACCTTGCCTTCACCTCAACTGTCTACATAGAAATATTATCAAAAAATAAAAATAGGTTCAAATTGTTAATTATTAATTGTCAAATGTCAATGTTGAGTTTACTATATAAAAATGTTACTTTGTAGAATAAGGTGGTAAATATTAACTATCTAGTTTAAACTGAAACCTATAAACTATAAGGCGTCAAATACAAATATAACTATCAAGATTAAAGCAACACGTTTAAACTAAATAAACATTTATCTGTTAACTAATAATTTCTACAACGAGCTGAAGGATTTTAATATATTTTATTTACCTGTTAGTTGTCAACTATTAAATGTCAAGTTTAAACTATAAATTAAGTTAAATATCAAATTTAGTATGTAAAAAAAAATTCGTAAATTTACGAAATGTATTATATGGTAAGTGTGAACTAGAAACTGTCAAATATTAATTCTAGACTACATTCTAACAAGTAAACTATTAATTGTCTATTTTTAGCTTAGTAGCTTAAATTCTCAAATATTATTTGCTAATAGTTAAATTCTGAATTATTAACTGTCAAGTTTGAACCCCTAAATAATTTTGAAATTGAAATTCAAAAATATTGCAATGATATTTAAGGAATCTAAGAAGTATTAAAAAACAATTCTTGGATCTTAAAGGCATTCACTTTGTGGTACATTTCGATATTAAGAAGAAGGAAAACACTTTTATTTTTTGATACCACATTAAACTTTATTTTGCAGTGACTAGTTTCGACTACATGGTAATCATTATCAAACTAAGTACTTAAATTACAAATTACAAGTAAAAAATTAATCCCGGAATTTCTCTCATTAACGACCAGGTTGACCTAATGTACACACCTCTCTATGAAGTATTTCTGTAAGTACATAAACACTTGTTATTTGTAATTTAAGTACTTAGTTTGATTATGATTACCGTGTAGTCGAAACTAGTCACTGTAAAATAAAGTTTAAAGTGGTATAAAAAAGAAAAAGTGTTTTCCTTATTCTTAAAATTGTAACAATTTTTCTATGATTCTCGGAAAAGAAAATAAATAAAATTTTATATATATATGTTCTAAAATGTCGTAGTGTATAAACAAATAAAAATGTTCAGTCCTAAGGAGTTCTTGCTTTTCATCACTTGTTTTGAAAGAATGTTTAGTGCGGCAACGTGAAAATGACTGCTAATTAAACGAATTCGACAGAGAGCGTATTGTTGGTTTGCGTTGTTGTTCTTCTATTAAAGCAATTGCTAATTACTTTAACCAAAACTAATTCACCGTGATGCGCTGTTTTCAGGTATGGGCTAGGGAGGATCAGGTATATCCCAGAAGCGAGGTAAAAAAAGAAGAAGTGAGATTTAAGGCCACCATTTTCGAATTTTGGCAATAAGAGATCTCCAGTAATAGATTAATTGTTGATTTAATTGCTTAGCTTAGCTTAACTATTTAGCTTAACTAACGGCTTAACATCTTTAGCAACTTTTGGATTGGTGTAGGTGTTAGGGGGTAGTGTTTTTTTTGTGATAGTGATGCATTTCAATTATGTTTGGAGATGCATAACGTTCAGATGAAACATGAGCAACACTGCAACATAGAATTTTCTGTTGAGAGTTCTGTGCATTAAACTACAGGGATTATGGTATGGGGTGCTATAACTTATGGAAGTAACTTTCGTTGTATACCTTCCCGTGCCATTTGTAAATGAGACGATAGAAGTAAGAATTTAATTAATTGGACAGAATCCGATATTCTTAGGATTCTTTATTAGTTAGAAGGCCCACTTTTCAGCAAGACAAAGCATATGCAAGAGTTTCAGTGGCCGATTTGCGAAGGATAATATCAATATCTTGCAATGGCCACTCAGATCTCTCAATATTTCGCCCACTTAGAATGTATGAGGCATTATAGGCAGAATACTAAAGAATTTATCACGAATTACAGGTTGCTTGGAATACAATACGTCAAGAGATTGTCTACCACCTGCTAACATAGATGTTAAGAAGAGTCACAACTAATAGGGGCAGACCAACCTATTAAATATCATAAAATATATTTTATTTGTTTTTTTTTTAAATTTAATTAAGTCCTATTTTTTAATAGTTATAACTTTTGTGCCAATTTTGATCAAAATATACCCACCCTTTCTTGGTGTTGCGATTTCCATATCACTGAGTATGTATATAAAAGTGTAGAGCCAAAAATGATTGATGGTAAAAGTACTCTCGATAAAGCCTTAAAAAGCGAAACTAGTCGAGTAAATTAGAAAAATTGTTAAACAAACCAAGTGTAATTTAATTTGCACCTTTAACAGTAATAGTTACACAATTTAATGTCGATGCACTGCGACAATTGTTTAGCCACACAGTGGCTTCATCAGGCAGATGATAAATTGTGTGATGATCAAAACCCAATTGTTTTATTTATCATCTATATAATGGAATTTCACCAAGTAAAAGCCTCATCAATCCAATATGTAAAAATAAATGTATCATATATTTCACCTAATATCAAAATATTTTTATATACATACTACAAGGACGGCACCGCGCTAGGCAAAAATCATAATAGTTGTTTCTGTTAACATCCAGCTTATCAAACTTGATAAAAATAATAATTGAAAAATAAATTAGTAATACTTACGGTTGATGCCCTAAACCTTTAGGTTAAGAGTTTCTCTCTTCTTCCACAATTGGATTCTACACTCGACTTGGATGGCCGTATACACAATACATAGGTTTGAGGTATAGACTTAATTAAATTTACAGGGGTGCAAAATAAAACCTGATTCAATGGCCAACAAATTAACTATTTTATTTATTCGCAAAAATAAAACTAAAGAAGTATTAATGACATTTAAATTAAAAAAAAAAACTATGTATGAATATTAATAGAAAATACAAAATAATAAATAAAATGTACAAGGTGGGCGATTCTCTATGAAATTTTCGGCTCTTTTTAGGGCATTTTTTATGACATCCTTCAACATATCGGGCTGAATTTCTTCAATTTCATGACGGATATTGTCTTTAATATGTTGAATCGTTTAGGGCTTATTCACATAAACTTTTGATTAAAAAAAAAGCTAAACGTCACTTAACCAAGATGGCGCGCAATCAAAATGGTAGCGGGACTTTTGCCCCACCCTTTATAACTGCTAAAGCTAAAAATACGGTAAAAGAGAAAATTAATTTGAATAGGTAATTGTGGAGGCCTCTATTTTATGATATATTATTTATTTATATATATGATTGAAAACACCTTTTTTTAATATCACACACTTTTTATAACTTATACTATAGTTTTAGGCATTTTCAATCATATATAATTAATTTGACCTTGACTTAAATTATGACTTAAAAAACATAAGTTGTAACTTAAGGACGGGAAATGAAAAGGATATTAATGAAATAAACCAAATATATACCCACCAAGAGAAAATACTATATTAAACACTACTTAATTAATAAAACTTCAAAACCATCTGCTCAAAAAATGTTAGAACTACTCTTTCAAAAAAAAATCAAACACTACTCAATAACTCAATTATTTTAGAACCACTCTTCAAATTCTAAAAAAAACCCTAACTCTTTCTAAGCTCCTCAAACAGTTTTATTACAAGTAGAAGACGGTGGACTAGCCCTTCTCTTATTGGCTGATACGAATTTCGATATACTTAAAAAATAACTATTTACAATTTGACGAATAAAGCACTAATAAATAACTTTTCTTCACAATTTTATTTGATTTACCAAATTTACATTTCGGTAAATCAAATAAAATTGTAAAGAAAGGTTATAAGTGCTTTATTCGTTAAATTAATTTGATCTTCACGTCTTCAATCAACCAATTTATTTAACTATTTACAAATTATTTCTTAACGTGTTGCAGTTGTAACAACCGTACAAGCAATAGGGCTTCTTCCATTTTTAGTACTCAATCAACGATGTTCACTTTTATAAATTGGATGATGGTTCTAGTTATTGTAAAAAAAATAAGGAGGAGACACGATGAATTTGTTTTAGCACTTTATTTAAAATTACACCTGACT
Organism: Ontholestes murinus; assembly: GCA_963969525.1. Taxonomy (NCBI): domain Eukaryota; kingdom Metazoa; phylum Arthropoda; class Insecta; order Coleoptera; family Staphylinidae; genus Ontholestes; species Ontholestes murinus. The sequence continues at coordinate 16,669,076 of OZ018397.1, forward strand.
AAAAGCTAGTAAAATAACAGCTCGTAAAACAAAAGTAAACGCCTTCACAATTAAGTATATGTAATTCTGTTGAAATGAGAAATAAGGACTTATTCTTTTAAGAACTGTTATTTTACAGAATAGCCTTATGTAATAATGCATAAATAATCATTAATAAATTAATTTCCATTCGTACTTATCGTATCGTGTATATAATAATATTTGATGTTTGAATAACCGCATCCTATTTTGCAATACACTCATAATTTAAAAATAAAAATTCAAATATAAATTCAGAAATACCATTAAATTTTATTACTACTATAGTTACCACACGGCAATTTACACATTTTCAATAAATACATATTTATAAGTTACAAAACTTTCACTCCATCATTGAAGATCAAAACTTCGAATAAAAGTCGCCACGTCTAAATGTATTTACCATTTAAATCCTCAATTATTGATGTTTACCGACAACACATATTTATCAAAGCGATTCCCAATAATTACAGGAACTAACAGGCCTGTAAGGTCGAGCTGTCAGAACATATTAATGACCCCGCAGGAAAGATATCACTTATGGTGGAAATAAAAGTTCGACTTGTTTGGACTCGATATTTCATGTCCGTGCGATGCTATCTCCTTCCATATTGCTAATTTAATATCGCCGTATCGCAACATTAAGAGTTATTAACTTCACTCATTACTTATTCTATTTACCTCTTGCTCAATTTCGCTCGTTTAAATTATTTAACGTATCGTTAATTGAAAAACGCTCGTTCGTGACTTTGGAACGTGTCTCGTGACTGCGTATTTTTATCCCCCTTCTTTCTGTTTTGTTATTATTCTAGGAACGGCTGAAATTAAAAGTTTTGCGGTTTGTATAAATGCGTTTCTTTTTTTCTTTTTAATATTGGAAATGGAACAGTTATAAACAAAGCCCAAATTGAATTATGAATAATATATGACATGACTGACATATGACTATTAATTAATATGAAAATTTGAATAGCGCCTCAAAAAATATTTATACAATTTCTGATATATGAATATTCTGTTCTGTAACTAGCTTTCTTATTTACAGTTTATGTATCGATTCTAATTCAATAATGAACATTTCAATAGAATAATGTCGGTTTGACATCAGAGTAAAAATATTATGGGCGCAATTCAGTCCCAAAATAATGCTTTTTCGAGCAAAATAAAATCAAAAATGGCAATTAGTATTCTGTAAGTACGAAGAAGAAGAAGTTCTTAAAATGCTGCATTGGGCTGGAGTGGAAGAACATTCTGCCGAGTAAACTCCTCCTGGATTTCGTACGTCAGAGTTATAAGTACATTGTTTTATCTATCTAATTTATAATATATTTATTTATTGTAAGAAGATCAAAGTACTAAATAGAAATACAATTACATTTTCGAAAAATAAAGTTTAGTGTCTTTTTACTAGGTTTCAATTCTGCATCATTAATATTAAAGTAATGACACTGTCAGATTTTCAAATTTGAAAATTTAACAGTGTCGTTAACTGTTAATACTGAAAATGGGTTTTCAACGCCTAAGTGCCTCAACAATCAATCAAGTGCATTACAAAAACAGGTTGAGGAACCATATACAAAATTGTGTATTAGACATCCAACTAGATGACTCTAGTTAACGACCGAACATTTTTATCTTAGCATTTCTTAAGTTACATCTAAAGTCGATGTAAATTGCACAGGCTGAAGAATATCTGAATGTTACAAGGATTTACTGGCGGACACAAATCTATCAAAAATAAGTCCACTTCATTATTACTGGAAGCATATTCTTAATTTTCTCCTATAGGTTCCTTTTATTAAACACGTGAACTTTCTATTTCTGTTGGTTCACCTAACTACAGTGCTCGACAATCATCGTTTCTTTCACGTCATTTAACAGTCTACTCTTTATTTTCCACCTGCTCAAATCTAGACTTTTGTACTTTATGCTTCTTTATAAAACCATGTATAATTGTTGGGTGTCGAAAAATTTCCACAAGGTCCAAAGAAGTTGACGCAAACATTTAAAGAGTTAATTTATTCGTATCCTTAACTACCTTCTTCTTACCTTCACCAGTTAATACGAAGTAGTTAAATTAGATAAGTCTTCCTATACCTAAATATTACCATCATCTTAATAACTTTTTGTTATTCCCTTCCTTCATAACCAAGTTAGATGATGTGAAGATATTTACGTGGGTTTTATCTAATTCGGTATGTTCTAAACGAAACAAATAACTTTTAGATTCTTTTAAAGCATATTTGTACATTTTACAGGCAGATTAGAAGAGATGACTTCTTGCAATGTGTGATCTTATATTTTTTAGATGTGTCTGCTTCTTTCTTCTTCCTCCTTGTCATTTTTTCTTCTTCCTCCAACGTCTTCAAATGGTGTGTGTTTAAAACTCATATGCCGCTATAATAAATATCCTATCGACTGTGTTGTAAAAATCTGCAGAAAAATCGCCTATTAATGCACCATGGAATCGCTTTCTGTCTTAAACGACTGTTGCAATCTTATTCATCGACAGAAATTAGTCTCTTGATCGAATCTATAGTTACTAAAAATAAAATTATTCAATTATTATTTAAATTATTTGGTTAGATGTTGTTGGAGAAAAAAATATTGATTTTCTGCGGAATGCAGCTTTCGAAGGAAATTTAAGGCGTTCTTTCAATATTTCTCAGTTGCAGTTTCTTCGCTAGGGTTTTTGGGTATTTTGGAGCTACTTTTCGTATCGTTATTTTTTATGGTTCTATTTATTATAGACCAAGTTGTTTTCAGACCCTTTAATCAAATCGGAGAAATATTTCTGTTTCCGTGAATTTATAAGTTCATTATACTCTTTTTTAATTTTTTTATACATATTTATAAATTAAAATTGTACATGCAAACCGATATTCCTTCAGGCCAATTTTCCCCTTTATATATCTCTTGTTTCAGTTTTAAGGGAACCGCAATTTTGTAGCTGTTATGGATGCTAGGAGTAATTGTGGAGCATATAAAATCAGGAAGAATATTTAAGACTATTGTGACAAGTGCTATAAAATTACTAAAAAGCTTAGAACTCATATTTGGTTAAACATTTGGCCACTATCAGCCAAGTTCCTTGCAACTTTTTTATTTGTACCCCCAAATCCTAAATAATTATGTAATGTTTTTGATTCCTTAGCATTGTGGCAAAAGCTAGTACAAAACAGCTCATTCAACTCCTCAGAATATGTCAGTTTTTGTCACTATCAAAACCCAAAATATCATTGACAGGATGAAGATTTAAAATAATTCCCGAAATTAAGATAATTGCTATAAAAGAGGTGAATATTGTTTTAAAAGACCTTTTGACCCTCAGAGCTCGGTAGTTTTTAGTCAAATATTCGATCTGTGTCAGTTGTTTGTCCCTTCCGGCGTTTTTCTTGTTCGCCCAAACATAACATATCATTAAAAATAAGAAAATTTGAAAGGATTTCCCGAGATATCTAGAGATATAATAACCCGGGGAATCTTCTCATTTTTTTTTTTTACAAAAGAGATTCAATCATCAGACCTTGTCAGTTTTTGGCAAAGTATTTAATCACAATCAGTTGACTATGCACATTTTGCAGTGGTTTTGTTTATTTCTAAAACCTAAAATATCATTGAAAGATTTCCCCGTAATTGAGGCTAATGTTACAAAAGAGCTTAAAGATCTAACAAAACACAAAACTCAATCCTCGCCTGTTTTTTGCTAAACATTTGACAATTGTTATCTGACTCTGATCTTTCTGGCTTTTCTGTTTGTACCTCAAACCCCAAGCCAGAAATATCATTAAAAGGGGGAATATTTGATAGGATTTTCCGAGATTGATGAATAATAGACAAAACAGCAGAGGTAAATTTCAAAAAATTAAAAAAATAAAGAAGCGTATTCAGACCTCAGTTTTTGGTCATACATTCGATCACTGTCAGCTATTCAGTGCGACTTCTTTATGACAAAATATCACTGAAATGAAGTATATTTAAGTCGATTTTCAGAGCTGACTTTTTTGTTTGTTAACCAAATGCAAAATATCATTGAAAGTAAGAAGATTTAGGACTATTCCCGAGATTGAAGCAAATGATATAAATGGTATTACAAAAAAGCTCAAAACTCTTTTTGTTTCTGGCCAGCTGACATTGTTCATTGAGAATTTTTTAATTCTTCCGCAAACGCAAAATATAATTTCAAAAGGAAAAAGGTTTCAGATGATTCTCTGAGATTAAGGTAGACGTTTTAAAGAATTCATCAGTTTTTAGCAAGAAAATCGATTGCGACCTATAAATTTGTACCCAAAATCCAAAATGTCATCGAAGGAAAGAAGTTTTCGGACGATTTCCGGTGATTGAGACAAATGCTACAAAAGAGATACAGAAAAATATAATTCATGCTACAAAGAAGCTAAATGAAAAAGGTCCTTTTGGTACTAGACATCGCCAGATTTTAGATAAATAATTTATCATTATGAGACAAATGCTACAAAAGAGATACAGAAAAATATAATTCATGCTACAAAGAAGCTAAATGAAAAAGGTCCTTTTGGTACTAGACATCGCCAGATTTTAGATAAATAATTTATCATTATGGGATTCGCATCGTTTCTTAGAATTTTTTGTTTGTTCCCCAAAGATATTTTATCTTTTGTCAGGATTACGTCTTGTACAAAATATTTTTTCAGGTATAAAATCTAGAGATGCCACTCTTTTGTCAGGATTGCGTCTTGTACAAAATATTTTTTCAGGTATAAAATCTAGAGATGCCACTTACGTTGTTCAAGATTTTTTTTCACTTTCTTCGTTGCGTATCTTTCCCACTCTGCTCAAAACTTGTAATTCCCTCTATATTCCTTAGAAACCTCATTTATATAGCTGTTACTTTGCTTTTTATCTTATTTGTTACTGACCAAAATTCACTTCCATATATTAGTGCTGACCTTACTACTACTTTCTTGTATATTTCTGTTTTTATTTCCTTTAATATTTCGTTTCTTCCGAAGAAAGTTTTCTTTAGTTTCTTATATTCTTCCAACTTTTCCTATTCTTTCTGTTATTTCGTTGACTATTTTCCCATTTTCTTTTATCATTGTTCCTAGATAGTTGTAACTTTTTACTTGTTTTGGATTTCTGCCATCTAATTCTATTTTATGTTTTTTTTTTCTTTATTTGCTATAATCATAGTTTTCCTTTTGTCTGTATTTATAACCATATTAATTTTCCTCAATTCCGTTTGGTACACCGATATGTTGTGTTGTAGTTTTTCTTCTGACTCAGCTATTAGTATCATATGTTATCATCTGCAAATATGAGTTCTTGTACATTCACTGGGTTCATTTTCTAATTTCCCACATTCATTGTTTTACATTTTGCTGAACAACTTTTTATTGCATCGTCGATAATCAGAGAGAATAGTAGCGGACTCAGTAGGCATCTCTGCTTTAATCCTGTTTTGGTTTCGAATTCAAGTGATTCCTTGTTGTGTGTTCTAACTTTGTTTTTGTTGTTTCTATACAACGCTATTATGTCTATTATGCCTTTTTCTACTCCCCTTTTTTGTAGTGCTTTCCACACGTCCACTCTTTTCACTTTGTCGAAGGCTTTCTGTAAGTCTATGAAACATATATGCATATCTTTTCCCTTTTTTAGTAATTTTCCTTCCAATTGTCTCATTATAAATATTAGGTCTTGCGTGCTTCTTCCCCTTCTAAATCCGTGTTGTGCTTCTTCCAATGTTGTTTCTAATCTATCTCTCAGCTGTTTCTCTAATATTCTTGTTAGTACTCTCCCCGGTATGCTGGTCAGTGATATTCCTCTGTAATTTGAGCATTCTTTTTTGTATAACGGCAGTATTATTTCTATATTCCAATCTTTAGGTATTTCTTTTCAATAATAAAAATTTATAAGACTGATGAGATCGAAATTACGAAACACGTGTCTGCAGATGGTTATAAACTTGTTAATAGTTCTCGAAATGCCGTTTTTGCTGTATCGTCCATGTATTTTAGCATTTCTGCTTTGATATTGTCTTCTCCTGGTGCTTTTCCTAGTTTTAGTTTATTTATTGCTTGGTTTATTTCTATGTCTGTTATTGGTTGAATATTCCGGTCTATATTTTGTTCTATAATTGATGCTTCTACTGTTTCTTTATCATTGTTTAATTCTTCGAAGTATTGTTTCCATCTTTCTAGTATTTGATTCTCGTCAGTGATCACATGTCCATCCTTCTCTTTTATGTTCTTTAGATTTGGTTTTCTTTTTTGTCTCAGTTGTTTCAGTGTTCCATAAAATAATTTCTGGTTTTCTTCCCATGTAGTTTGTTTTGCATTTTTTATTGTCTGCTTTGTCACTATTTTTGCATTTTTGTACTTGTTGTAATTTTCTTCTGTTCGGACTTGGTTGAATTTTTTTAAGTTTTCTTTTTGTCTTTGACTTTTTCCTGGATATCTTTTGACCAGCATCTACTTTTCATTTTTGTGCCTGCATTGGTGATCGTCGCGCTTCCGTAACTTTCTCTTGCTGCTTTAATTATATTTTCCTTAAATTGTTTCCATTTTGTTTCTATTTCGATATCCTTGTTATTTCTTATTTCGAATTGTTTCTTTAGCTATAATTGATAATATTTCTGTGATTCTTCCTCTTTTAGTTTGTGGCTTATAATTTTTATTTTTCTATATTTCTTCTTTTACCACTTGTTACATTTTCTACTATAATTGTGATTTCTATTTTAACCAAGTAATGATCGCTTCCAATTTCCGCACTTCTGGTTACTTTTACATCTTTTATCATTTTCCAATTGTCTTTATTAACTATACAGTAATCTATGATGGATCTTTCCTCCTTTGATTCTACTTCTCTCGTATATTTGTGTATATTTTTATGCATACATTTTGTGTTCGTTATTATAAAATCGTTTTCTACGCATAGCTCGATTAATCTACTTCCGTAGTTGTTTTTTGTGTCTTCTCCATGTGTTCTCATATATCTTTCAATTCCTCTGTTATTCTTATATCACCTATTATTATTATATTTGTGTTGCCTATGTCAATTTCCGATTGCATTGTTTCAAAGAATATATCTTTCTCTTCTTTCCTTGCACTTTCGTTCGGTGCATATCCCACTTTTATTGCCCTTACATTTATATTGTCCAACTTAATTTCGATTGGGAGTATTCTTCCGTTTTCTTGTCCTTCAAACATTTAATTATCACCTTATTATTTTTTTTTTCGAATGTGTTCACTCCGTTCCTTATTGTTTTCTCTTATTATGTTTTTGTTGTATTGAACCCAACGTATACTTTGGAAATTTGGCCGTGTTGTAGTTAAGGTTGTATACACTTTATTTTTAATAGATGTTTGACTCTACCTAATTTCTTCTGGGGCGACTTAAGTTAAATATGAATGTATTCTCAGCTACTTTGCCTGATCTTCTTTCTACTGTGCACTCGTGCGTGTTTATGGTTCGATATGTCTCATTGAATCGGGATTAATATCGGAACAATTATACTATAAAATTATAGTGGCCATGTTAGAAACGACTATATGTATGTTTATCTCTACCGTTTTAAAAAACTATATGTGCAGCAGAAAGAACTGAACCAAATTTATTTGGAAATACATTTGATTTAAAGAACTTCTTCTAGATATTTTTAATATTTGCAACTTCTCAAAGGCGTTAGCAAACGACATGTCCCTATTATTTTTTCCAATCTCCGACCAGGAGTTTTTAATCTCTGTTTATTTACATTTTCATTCTAATCGTTCATGCGGAAGTAATTTATGTTTGTTTTGGTTTTTTGGCGTGTTCATTTATGTTTGTATTTTGATTCGATTTTGGATCCTCTTTGTTTATTTGTGGTTTTTGCGATAAATATTTTGGATTACTATCTGCGGAAGTTTTTGTAGGAGACACAGCGTATGTTGATTTATTTGCGATGACTCATGGGTCGATATTTTTAATAGGCAGATATCTTCTAGTTTTGATTTAGGCTCTGTATTCAGTTTTGTCCGTCAATATATCAACTCTATCCTTCAATTCGGCAATTATTATGTCTTTGATTTCAATTACATGCTTTAAATAATTGATTTCAGATACACAGGATAAAATCCTAGTCGGTGGTTGGTGATTTGGTCATCTAGGTTAGGATAGGCTTTGCAACAAATTACAGTTTCTTCATTTATAACTCTTACGTTCTTCCTTTTCTTCGTACAGCCCCTGTGATAATAGAAGTCACACTTTATACACATAACATGACAATTGTCTTAACTGCCCTATTATTACACTGATTGCACATTATTTCGAGAACATTTTCTAAAACAGTATTTGCGGTCGCCATGTTGACATTCACACGATTATATTTGACTTGCACTATTAACTAACACTATTTTTTTAAATGATTTATTAAAAAAAACTCAATACTTACTCATCTTATATTAAATGGCCATGATGATACTATGAAAATCCGTACTTGTGTAAGTTTCGAAATGGTGGCTGCGATAAATTGAAAAGATACGGGAGCAAAACTTGACAGGCGAAACCGTTTTAATTGTCAAGGGGATTGACGTAGAATCTAGAAGTTACAAATTTAAATCGCGTTAATTACTATATATCTTAAATAACTTGTCCGCAACTTATTACATTCCCTACTGTATCTAATTCAATAACGGTTTCACTTCGAGTAATTAATCAGCATTGTAACAACTCCGTGTTATGCATATATCACAATCACATTTGCATGCATTTGGCGGAGATTATGCTCAGAACGTCATATTCGCGATTTATCTTGATCAAGTAGTCTGGCTAGTGATATGTAGCTACCATTTTTATTACAAGGAAGAAAACAGGTATTTCCACTTTCAAATATTGTTTTTAGAATTTACTATGTATTTGCCATGGAAACAAGGCTAATGATGATGAATTGTGCAGGAGTGAAATATGTTTACAAGTGACTCCACTTTTTGGCGATGCATCTTCCAATTTATATCCACGCGCAATTATACTGCCAACTAGGTAAACATGATGCGATGGCGTAAATATAGTGCAATAACTTGTTTATTATATAATGATACGGATTTTTCACGTTCAATAAATTATGCGATAAATATCTAATAATAGTTTACCTAGTGTTTGCTATCATTGCCCATTATTACAAGCACGTATATGGGTCAGAACAAACATTTGTAGAATTTATGGTGCATTGATTCTTGAATATTACTCATAATGAAACTGGTCAATGTAGCGAAACTAGTACATTATTTTTATTTTAAAATTATTTTCTATTATACAAGGTAAGAGAATTTGCTAGGTTAACAATAGTGTGCATAATGCGAGTTAAAAAAAACTATTAAATGCAAAATGGTATTAGTTTTCAACGGCAAATTGTTCTGTACTATTTAAAATCAATGTGTAGATTTTAGTTTCCGAAAGGAACCAACATGTATTATTATAATGATCGAAATCACTGTTAAAATATTTAGGATCCATTTTCTATTTTAAATTACAAAACTATACATTAAAACAACTTAAACTAAAAGGAATATTATCTAACCACATTGATATATTCATCATATGATTGGATCTCAAATTACCCTGTTTATATGTTTAATTATAATGTTTTGTTCTGAAAATGTTTACCTTAATGATCTGATCTGATCTGTAATTAACACTTATTATTTATAACCTTAAAATGTCCTCGAAAGGACCTTCAAGTAACCTTAAAAGACGCTCAAACTTAATGTACCGTCCTGAAAATTACTTGAGTATTCTCACTGCCAGAAGACCTTGAAATACAATAAAATAAAATATGAAAATTTTAGTTTGAGTTTGTTAATATTAATTTTAAAAACAGTATTAACATTTATGTAAAATTTTATATGTAGAGTGAGTATATTATAAACAAAATACTGTCTTTTTCTAGCCTTTTTGTTCACCTTATCTTAACAGGCAAACAGTTAAAAGTCCTCTAAATGATCTTCAATGACCCTTAGTATCCAGTCTACATTTTCATATAACTGTAAAGCCTCTAAAGAACATTCAAGTAATCTAAAATTAATCTGGTTACCTGCCCAATCTTGACGTACCATCTTAAAACCTCCTAGATTAACTGATTGGTTAAAGTCTTTGAAATAGTCTATAATATCCCTTATTATTAATTTTATACTCCCTTGTAATTTTAAAAGTCGTTCAGTACCTTTGACGTTTACTTAGAATGTTCAATAATCTTGATTTTCTGCTAAAACAGAAATCCTTAAAATGGCCAGATTAACCCGAATGTTTAAAAGACCCTCTAATAACCCCCACTATCAATTTTATGTTCCTATATGACATTTAAATCACTGAAGGACTTTCAAATAGCCTCGGATTATACTTGGTATCTAGTCGATATGAATCATATATGACCTTTACATCCTCAACGGACCTGCAAGTTACCCCAAATTTGCCTGACTCTTAACTTAAACCATTAAATTACCTTTAAATGATCTGCATTATCTATAAGTTCTCCTATTTCTCTAAAAGTCATTAAATAGCCCCGATCGTCTACTATGACGTAATCTATAACTAACTTCAAATTATCCAGCTCTTGTACAGGTCTAGAAAACACTTATTTACATATTTTGGTCGATTTAGAAAAATTTTCTTATAAATTATAATAATTATTACAATTGATACATTTAAGGCCTATTATACGGGGACCAAAATTCTTATTACATGTATCGCAAGTAATTACCATTTTAGCGGTATAGATTAGTGTTTCCGAACCTTTTTTGAGCTATAACCCACCTAAACTTTTCTAAAATGTTTATGTCCCCCTATGTAACAAATACATAATTTTTAATATTAAAAAATTATATTGTTTACTTAAGAAACTTAAATGATGAAACTTAAAAGATAAGTTTTAGGAAAAAAAATCACTAGGAAACTGTTAACGAATTGCAGTAAGTACATTTTCAAAACATATCTAATGAAAAAGTGAAATTCAAATTCGAAATAATTTGAATAAAGAGTTTTCTATATTTATTTATTATTTTAATTTACTGATATCCTTGCGCTTCGTGCTTGCTGCACAGAGAGTTTATGTTAAGTTCCAATTTGGTTAGCTTCTGTCTCAAGTCTTTCCGTTGTGTTATATCCAGTCTAAATCCACATTCAGCTAAATATGAAGATGGAAACGGTAACCATAGTTTTCTTGCACATTTGGTTGAATTTGTGTATTTGATTTCGGTTTCCTCACAAAGCCATGCCATCGCTCCTTTTATATTAAATAAAGTTTTAAACTGTTCAAATTTTTTGTTAATATTTCTGACATAACTCAATAAGGGTAATGCAAAGGAACCAAATATCTTTGCTTTTGCATCTATAAGTGTTTTATTTATTCCTTGAAGTTGCTTTTTTAATTTATTTAGTGTTTAAAAGATATCGGCTAAATAACTCACAAATGCTTTACAATAGACTGTTAACAGATACTTCATTTCAGGTTTGTCGCTTAAAAAATCACTTTTCTAATTTTGATATTCTTATCAAACAGCTCCATAAATCTTTTCAAGCAGTTCCCTTTAGAGAGTCATGTTACTTCTTCGTGAAGTAAACGTCTCACATGGTCTGCATTTTGTTCTTCACAAAATAGCTTGAAGAGACGCTCGAATTTGGCATTAGCTTTAATAGCATTGATTCACTTTATTACTGAATGCAGTACTTCATTTAGAACAGGTGAGATGTTTTTAGCTACCAAGTTTTCCCTGCACAAGAATCGTTTCTGGATTCTCATCTTTCTTAAATTTTAAGTAGCCATTTTTCTTGCCCATCATATTAGGAGCACTATCTGTAGCACAAGATTTTATTGACATCTAAGTAGTTTTTTAACTTACTATATATATCTTTGGAGGTAGTGGTGCTTTCTAATCTTTTAAAGAACAACATTTCTTCAGCAAAATGCCCTTTATAAATATATCTTAAGTAAGTTATCAATATTATCTATCAAAGTTCATGCATCCATTTACACTAAGATTTTTCTTGTTTTAAGCCTTTCAACAAATTGATTTTCAATATCTTCACTCATTTCGTCTATTCTTCTGCTAACAATATTGCTACTGAGTGCATAGCTTTTACATCTATGTCATATTTTACAAGAACCGTTTTAAGAAATGCTGATATTGCTTCACAGTTTATTCACAATTTCAGAAAATTGGCCTTTCGGATGTTTTCTTGGCAAAAATCAAAGTACACACTGACGGTTAACATTAATCGAAATATAACATAACGTCTGATATTATAAAGTATATTTTAAGATATACCTAGCTAATAAAATGTATTAAAATCCTTTAGTTCGTTCTAGTTTTCATTAGTTTGTTCAACAGAAATAATTTCACTCAAATTAGTGTTGCTTTGATAGTTGTACTATTCGTAACACGCAAATTACTTTTGTTTTATTCAATGTCTGTCGAGGTATTAGCCAGATAAGTAGTTGTTTCAAATTAATTTGTTTTGTAGTCTTAGTAAGACTCACTGTTGTAGATTCACGAAATGTTTTCGTATTTTTAAATTTATCAATAATTATTCATACATTTTTGCTCTAAGATATTTACACAAGAACAAATGCATACATTTAAAATGCATTTACTTGAAGAACTTATTGAAAATGACACCACAGGTTAAATTTTGACGAAATAATGATAGGTAAATGTAATTTTCAAATGAGGTAGTGTTTTCAGATTAGTATACATTTACTTATAATTGTTCGATAAGCAAGCAAACATTGGCCATTGGGCACCATAAAATCCACACTAGAGTAGAGAAAGTCAAAAGGTTCAACATTTTTATTTCAGCCTTGTTGGTTTCGCTACGCTGTCACCCTCCTCACTTTTCTTATAGATATTTCGTTCATGTTGATATATGCCAACACTTTCGTAAAATGTAATGCCCGAACCTCGAAGTGAAATTCTCCAAGTTCCTCGTGCATTTAAATTGCACCAAAGTATATATGTTGATATTGGCAAAAATGATTTCCAGTATGCCCTGGATTATACTTCAGTCCTATCGGTTCAATCTGCATAACAACTTTGGAATAATGTTGATTGATGATTTATTTGAAGATGATGCAATATAAAATAATTTGTAACCACTTTCTCTACAGTTTCAGAATGTTGGGAAAGTGATTACAAGTTATTTTATAACTTTGCAATAGCTAACCTCTTAATTCGATTTTGTAAAAGTGAAAGAAGTGAATTCTTCTACTCTTTTAATGAATACTATATTCTTAATGGATGCAACCTTTTCAGTTGTACTACAATTTGTATAGCAAGTAATTGACTAAATAACTACCTACAACTTCTTTCTAAGGAGCAGCGATTCCTTTCATAAAATGTGATGCTTGAATCTTGAAGTGAACTTCTCCAAGGTCCTCATGCATTTAAACTGTACCAAAATATCTATGTTGATATTGATGAAAATGATTTATAGTATGCCCTGGATTATACTTCAGTCAATCTATTCATTATTTGAGCGAGTGGGAGTGCGAGTGCATGTCGAAAGTGAAGCTCCTGATAAATCTTGATTTATTAGTAAAATACTTTGTCAATAATTTTGAAAGTGGTACACCAAAGTGTTTGAAGTGTGAAGATTGTAATTGTATAATTACATATTAGGCACTTTGTTGGTAAGCGTGTAATTTATTTTAATTAATTTTGTGCATCTCCTCTACGCTCAAGGTTGATTCTGCAAAATTCACGCGGCCGGCCTAGCGCACGATCTCATTTTATATTTCTACAGATAAGCAGATGTCTGTATGTGTGCGTGCATGTATATGAGAACGGTGTACATAGATTATTTGCGGGAGTATTCGAATAAATTTATTAATTTTCCTACTATTTCCTTTGTTTTCTTATGTTACCCCTCCGTGGTCTATTTCGCCTTTGTGTGTGTTAAAAAAGCCGCTACTACGGACCCAGTAGCGTGAAGTTTGTGTTTCGTTTATTGTTTCCTCTTTTTGTATATTTGCGGATACTTAAAATTAGCCTAAGCATAATGGGTTTTAATTGCCACAAATGCGCGGGCAATATTGGTCCTAATTCATGTTATGTGAAATGTGCGGGAACTTGTGAAAAATGGTTCCATGGGAAATGCACAGATCTAACTACGGCGGAAATCAGTCAACTGAAGTCATTGAAAACTAGTTCTTGGAAATGTGAAAAATGTCGTGTATTAAGTGGGGCCGCTTCATTTAATCAGGAGCAAATTATTCAAATAGAAAACATATTTGACAAACTTTTAAATAATTTGTTTGCGTCGTTTAAGATGGAAATGCAAGAATTATTACAAAGATATGAAACTAAAATTAATACGCTTGATGTTAAAGTTAAAAATATGGAAGCCAGCTTAGATACTATGTCAGCTCAACTTCAAAAATTCAGCAGTCAAGGAATGAATAGTCAGACAGTGTCTGTTATATCAGAAACAGCTGTAAATGACACAGTCACAGAAATTACTCAAAGGAATTCTAGAAGACACAATGTTATACTCTACAACATTCCGGAATCACAATCTTCAAGTTTAGATGACAGAAAACAGCACGATCTTCAAGAAATCAACAAAATTCTGCACAATCGCGGACCATTTCCTCAACCAAAAAATGTGATTCGTCTTGGAAAGAAAAACAGCCAAAATCACCGCCCAATTAAAATAATGTATACAAATATTCAAACAGTTGATGAAATATTAAAACTTGATTTCTCTAATCAAAGTACTAATACCTTTAAATTCAAACGAGATTTAACGTTAATGCAGAGAAATGAATTGAAATTGTTACACGCTGAGTTAAAAGAAAGAAGTTCGAAAGGGGAAACTAATTTAAGAATTAAGTTTATTAATGATATACCAACTATAAGCACTCTAAACAGAACTGGAAATAGAAAGCATAATTCGGAAAACTAGACACTTCTCAACAGATATCACTTAGCTGCTACTATCAAAACGTACGTGGCCTTAATACAAAAACAGCTTCTTTTTACAATAACGTAGAGTGTAACAATTTTGATGTTATATTTTTAACTGAAACATGGCTCAAAGAGAATGTCAATAATAATGAACTGTTTTCTAATAATTATGTCATTTTTCGAGACGATAGGGAGTTGCGCAGGGGAGGCGGCACTTTAATAGCGGTGAATAGCAGTTTAAGGACACAACTAGTACCAAATCCAATCAAATCTCCTAATATTGATATTGCAATTGTCAAAGTTCTGTTTAAAGATAAGCGTCTATTATTAATATGTTTATATATAGCACCCCAAACCCCGTTAAACGAGTTTGTCACGTGTATAGAATACTTAGATACATTGATTTCGGATCAAATAGCTATTGTTTGTGGTGATTTTAATATTCCCGAATTTATTAATCCCCATGCTAACACACAAAAATTGGAAATTTTAAATAATATTACTCAACTCTGCGGATTACGTCAATTCAACTCCATTTTAAATGGAATGGATCGTTTACTAGATCTCGTATTTTTAACTGAACATTTAACTTGCAATATAAATAAGTGTGACGATCCTTTAGTACCTATCGATTCCCACCATCCCCCACTGGATATTATGTTATCTTGGGAGGGCCCAAGCCGTAGTTTCAACACCTCATGTATAGATAAAGTCACTTATAATTTTCGGAAAGCTAATTTTTCATTGCTCTATGATGAGTTGTGTAATATTGACTGGGCCGGAATTGAAACATCTACTGGAAATACAGATTCAATATGTAAGAAATTTTACTCGCTGTTATATTCGGCTTGTGATAAGTATGTGTCCAAGCGAAAATCTCGTAAGGAATGTAAAAGGTCTTATCCAGTTTGGTTTGATGGTGACATTATAAGATTAATAAAAACTAAACATAAAAAACGTGAGAAAATGAAAAGAGACAATTCTGTTATAAATAGAAATGAATTTGACAAATGTCGCAAGGATCTCAAGAGAAAAATAGATAGTGCGTATAGGGATTTTATAAATCACACTGAATCATCCATAAAATACAATCCTAAGAATTTTTGGAATTTTATAAATAACAAAAGAAAGTCCACCCGTATACCAGGTACCATGCAGTATAACAATGAAACTCTCACTGATCCCAAGAAAATAGTAAATAGTTTTGCTCATAGTTTTAGCTCAGTATACACCTCTAATAACGACTCAAATGATTCACATATATCACTTGATATAATGGGAAATGTGACATTCTGTGAGAATGACGTTCTTAACAAATTAAAAACCCTGGGATCAAAAATTACCGCTGGAGTTGATCAATTACCCGAATTTTTTGTAAAAGATATAGCAGTTATTATATACAAGCCACTAACATTTATTTTTAATAGAATATTGAAAACTGGTATCTATCCCAAGTTATGGAAGCGTGTTCTTAAACTACCGTCCTCTTGCTATTATCTGCAACTTCTCTAAAGTATTCGAAAGTCTAGTATCTGATTATTTATACTCAAATATAAAATCACAAATAAGTATAAATCAGCATGGTTTCATGAAGAATCGTTCTACTTTAACCAACTTATTGTGTATTACAGAAACGGTGGCAAACTCCATAGATAAAAACTTACAAACTGACGCCATATACGCAGACCTGTCAAAGGCATTTGACAAAGTTTCTCACTCTCTACTCCTTGAAAAATTACATAAATTCAGTATAAGCTCGAATATAATTGTAGCAATAAAAAATTTCTTAAGCGATAGAGAACAGTTTGTGGAGTACAAGGGATGTATGTCATATGTGTTCACTCCTAATAGCGGGGTTCCACAGGGATCTAACTTAGGACCACTGTTATTTACCATTTTTATAAATGATGTAACAGATGTGATCACATGTGATTATCTTATTTATGCGGATGACATTAAGCTCTATAAAATAGTTATTAATATTAATGATTGCAATCATTTACAACATAATATTACACAATTAGAGAATTGGTGTAAACATAATGACCTCTTATTAAACTCAGATAAGTGCTACTCCGTTTCGTATTCGAAGAAAAGAACTAATAATATTGCGTACACTTACAAAATTAATGATAGAAATGTGACGCGAACGAATTCTGTCAAAGATCTGGGAATATATTTCGATCATAATTTGAATTTTGTTGGTCACATAGATCAACTAGTTTCGAATTCGTATAAAGCACTGGGCTTTATTATTAGATCAACAGAAGATTTTAAAAATCCCTCATCATTGATATCGCTATTTCGTTCATTGGTTCTGTCGAAATTGGATTATTGCGCACCCATATGGTCACCTAACTACTTAGTACACGTAAAAAAAACTTGAACGAATCCAGAAGCGATTTTTGAAATATTTACACTTTCTCGCTCGTGGTTTCTATCCTGATGTAAATGTTACCTATTTTGAATTGCTAGGAATGTTTGGTTTAGAAACAATTTCGGACAGGCATAAAAGAATATTTGTAAAAACTTTGCACAATATCTTAAACAATAAATGTGATTGTAGTTATATTTTAAGCCTTATTAATATTCACGTTCCTTATTGCGCCACAAGAAATGCTTTGACATTTCAATATAACACTCCGCGACTAAACCACCATGGGAATTCACCATTGATTAAGTTAATCAAGGCTTATCATGAGGTTCAGTACACTGTGGATATTTTTAACGATACCACATTTTAAAGTTTATTTATATTTTCGGTGTGTAATTAATTTATTGTTCACTATACGATACAGTATTTTTATTTATCCTTTTGCTGTATTGTTATTCACTATGAAATAATTTATTTTCTTATTATAATTAAGTTGCAGTGTAATCAAATATTTTCATTAAACAACTGTTCATTTATTATTAGGTTAGTTGCGCTAAGCTAATGTTAATCATTATTATAAATATTATTTAATTTTTAATTTAAGTCAAATTAAGACTATTATAAGTTAAGTTAAGATTAAGTTAATTTAAGTTTCTCTGTAATTAGATTTGTATCTGTTGAGAAATAAAATAAATAAATAAATAAATAAATAAATCTGCATAACAACTTTGGAATAAAGTTGATTGATGAGTTATTTAAAGATCACTCGATATAAAATACCTTGTAACCACTTTCTCTACAGTTTGAGAATGTTGGGAAAGTGATTTCAAGTTATTTTATAACTTTGGAATAGCCAACCTCTAAATTCGATTTTGTAGAAGTGAAAGATGCGAATTATTCTATTCTCTTAATGAATACTATACACTTAATGGATGTCATACTTCTTAATTGCTAGAAATTAGGCAACAACCTTTTTAGTTGAATTACAATTAGTATAGTCATTGACTAAATAACTCATCTGTCTTAAACTTCTTTCTGAAGAGTAGCGATTTCTTAATGTTTTGCTGCCACTATTGTATTAGGCGTTAATTGGCATGCTATTCTTTTCAAGTTACACATTGTGAACTCTGTTCATAATGGTGTTGGGATATAAGTTCCTTAAATTCTTTTGCATCTTTCTGCTCGCAGAAGAGCACGAATTTCAACATGGTGTCCATCATAAAGAGTTAGAAGATTAAAATGAACAAATTTATGTTTAAATGGTTAATTGTGGAGGCGTTTACTTTGTCATACATCTTGAATATGATGGTTGATAGATAAGGCGTTGAGATGTTGAAAATGCATATTCGTTTGTATATTAAAGTTATAAATACCTCAGATTTTCAAAAATGTTTGTTTGTTTTCACTAAAATTGTTTCGCAAATTTATTGCTTCTTCGGGTGAATGAAAGTTTTAATTGTAAACTTTCATTCACATGAAGAATTTATTTATTAACAAATTTAATATACAAACATCTTGAATATAATGAAGAAGGAGACAAGAAGACTTTGTTTTACCATTTTTTTTACTAACAGCTAGTCATTATCAAACATAAATTATTTTAAAATGACAGAATCTATTTTCTTTATCTAGATCTAGATGGCATCTTTATGGTAATATCGTAATCGATGGTTAACCCGGAGAGTTAAATACTCCAAAATAAATCTCGATTCCCTGTCTCCAACGCTGATGAGATCCAAAATAGATCGAAACCGATCCATGGCTGTTGTTTACAGGGAACAATAATTAATCTAATTTTTTGTTTACCTGGGCATGGGTTCGATATGCTACATGATTGATTCGTCATCTGGTAAAGGATAAATTAAAACTGGTTTTCTTGTAAGTGAATTTTTAAACTTTCTTCATTCCATTCTAATATTTATTTTCTTCATCAAAATAAGTGTGTGTTTTAATAAGGTTTTTAATACCTAAACCTTAAAATGTTTAAAATAATTTGAATTTTGTAAAAATCTAACCTAATTTTCATGTTTCAAATACTTAAAAAGTAAGTGACACTGCAATGTAACAATAGATCATATTTTATTTTTCAAGTAAAATAAACTTGCCAACTTATGCAGGGTGTAAAAAAATTGGAATTAAACAAATGAGAACTTTAAGTGGCTGTAACTTCATTTATTTAAATGGAACACCATATTTTTTAATTTGCCAGCAAATGCACTTTTTAATTACCTATCGAATGGTATTTTTATCTTAAGTCTTAAGTCTTTTCGTTTTTACAAAAAATGACAAAATATTGTTTATTTCTATTGTTTTAGTACTTTTTAAATAAAAATTTTAATGTATCTAGTTTCCTATGGTATTTAGAAATGTCGGATAGTAGTCTGCCACTTTAGTTTAAAAAGCCTGTCTTTTGTTATAGTTGTATTATTTTGCGTTTTTGTGTTAGATCGTTAGTAATCGTTGTTGTTTGACGATCGTTGAAGAATCTCAAATTGCGTTGATTATATACGAAATCCCAATGGTCAAACTGTTAAAAGTCCTTGAAATGACCTTGCAATTACACTTACGTTCTCGTACAACCTTCATGTCTCTAAATAACATTAATGTATTCTTAAGTTATCCTGGATATCTGCTCAATCTTGACGTACTGTCTTGAAATAGCCTCAATAAAATAACCGTTTAAAAATCTTGAGATATTCTGTAAGGACCCTAATTATTGTTGTTATGTTCCCTAGCAATCACAAACGTTAATAACTTTCAATTGCCCTCAAATGACTCCGATTATGTGTTGATTCTTAATGCCTGATAGTTTGAAAAAACCTCGAATGACCTTGACTATATGTTTTACGTTCCTTTACCTTTACTACTTTTAAGTAACCTCTGATTATGCGTTATGAGTATCAATATTAATGAAAACTCTTTAAGAAATCTGATAGCTTAAAGAACATAAAATAATCACGAATTACTATTACTATTTGTTTTATGTTCTTATGTCACCTTAAAATATTTTTCAATTGTTCTCTACTGTTTTGTTGATCTTTAAGTAAGCTTAAATTATCCCTATTATCTGGTGAATTTTAATGCCCCGTCCAGTAAACGACTCGAATACATTAACTGTTAAAAGACCTCTGACGGTTCCTCCTAGATGTATTACGTTTCCGTATGACCTTTACATCTCCAAATGCCTTGCAAGTAATCTCAAATTATCCTGAGTAGTTATTTGTTCAGTTATGCTAATATATGATTTTCTCAAACATCGAAAAAATAGTGGCTCTAAGGCATTGCCTGTTCTGTTTAGTCACATTATTAAGTCTAAGAAATTATCAAATTTGGTAGCAAATTTTGAATCTGAGAATAATAAACATGTACAAACCTCATTTCCAGATGTTTGAAATTTCATTTTGAGATATTTTCTGTAAACATTCATTGCATCTTTCAATTTTTATATCATCCAATTGGCTGAAATTGACATTTCATTTTGGAATATTTCCTATTAACATTCCTTACATTTTTTATAACGTCTATTTTTCTAAAATTACCCGAGAAAAGGATATTTGGCCATTACAATGAGGTAGTTGGGTTTGATTTTGTCTGCAGTGTTCATTTAATTCTAAAGTGCCATTAATTCTATCCCAATGGCGAATGGTACCGGTGACCCCAGTCTTTCGACGCTGCGATCTTGTTTGTTTTGTTTTATTTTATCAGTATTTCTTCATATGTTTCTTCCAGAACATTTGTAAATTAAACGAATTTTTTACCACTTCTTGAGCTATTGCATTTCAAACTCTCATAATGTTTCTAGAATTTTTCAGCAATTTTTAAGAATTTTCTCATCGAAATTATGTGAACTTTATTCGAGCGCTCCATTATTTTTTTAAATTATTTTTTAATCACATGAATTTTTCACCATTTATTGTATTATTTAATCGAAAATTCCACTAATTTCTCTTTAGAGGAAGTTTGTAGAATTTTCCAGCATTCTTTTTGGAATTTTTTCCTGGATTAACTTATCGAAATGATGTGAACTGTGTTTATAATTTTTCTTCTAGTTTACGTGAATTTTCCATCATTTTATTTCTCTCCCCAGTATTTACTCTTTCAAATTGTGTAAATTTTCTTTATTATAGTTTCTAAAATTGTCCAGCAATTTTTGGAAAATTTCTTCAAATTGAATTTTGTTTGAGCTTCGACAATTTGCTATGATTTATTTTTCGAAATTACGTAAGTTTTTGTTAATATTCCTTGTTTCGATTAAAAATGTCTAGAATTTCTAGAATGTTACCAGTTTTCTTTTAAATTTTCAGTTTCCAGGATAAAACTAATAATGATTTTTATTCATAGTTGATAAAGTAGAGTCGACAATAATATACGAAAATTTAATTGGATCGTGATTCTCCTCATTTATTGCTTTCTTGGTTCTTGGTTGTAATACACTTTTTGTGCTTGAATGAGTGTCGGTAATAGCTGTTAGCTCCACGAGCAGTGGTTCGTGAGGTAGTCTTGACACCGTGGAAGTAAAAGCGTTGATTATTATAAGGCAGCAAAAAGTTGAAAAATTGCATATCAGGATTTTTGTGAGATACAAATAGTTTGATTGCCAAATGGTTTTAGTCTGGTTTGTTCTTATTATTTTTTATTAATCAAATTTACAAATATGTCATAAAAATATGTCTATTTAAAGACAAAATTACGCTTTTTAAAGTATTAAATATATAATGGATGCAAGTAACGGCATTTTGAACCAGCATAATGCAGAATTATGGGTTTGAGTGGAAGATCCTTCGAAGAAGTGAACTCCGCCCGTCCTCCTTTCAGCCAAAATTTTGAGTATATTTTCTTATTTTGTAATTTTTTGGGATATTTTGTTTGTTAGAAAGGAGTGCAAAGATGTAATAAATAAATAAATATATACATCACATTGAGGTCGTTGACGTCTGGTATATACTTTACTATTTGAACACTCTAATTTGAATAATCTGAATAATTAAATCCTTTCTCCAGAATCGTTCAATCTCTCCATTCACCCTTCTTTCTGAAGTTCTGCTAGGATCCATACTACTACCCACCCTTCACTTCTTCATCACGACCGATATTCCTCCTCCAAAATCCTATATAGCCCTACCATCCAAACATATACAGTCACCGCACATTGCGGTATCAAAACTCCAAAAGGACGTTTAATCCTTCAACAAATGGGCACACACCTAATACATCATATTTCATCACTCTTACCTCTCACAAAAATCCCACCTGTTTTCCTGTTCCTTAAAGTCAATATTCACCCAAAACCGTAGGATATTTGGTTTTGGAGTCGCATTACTACTAACTAACGATTTGTGGTCAGTAACTATTTTTATTTTTCTACCATAAATGAATTGATGAAATTTTTTAGTTGAAAATACAATAGATGATTGTTCTTTTTCAATTTGCGCGTACCCAACCTCAGTCCCTGTCATTGATCTTGATGCAAATGCTATAGGTCTTCCATCTTGCAATAGGCAACAACCTATCCATTTTTGGATGCATCTGTCTGAATAGTTATTTTTTTCTCTTCGCTAAACATACTTAATTCTAGAGTATGTCGTTCTATCCATTCGTAATGAATGTCTTTCCTTAATAACGGTCTTAGTCCAGATGTAAGTTCTGACAAATTACGATTAAAACTGCGCAAATATTTTATCATACTTAATATACTTTGTAGTTCTTTTCTATTTTTAGGGATTTTTAAGACTTTAATAGCTTGTATCTTATCAACATCTATTGCCGTTCCTTCTGTATTAAATATATGTCCTAAATAGTTTACTGATGATTTGATTTATTAAATTTAATATTATATTTTTTGCCCTTTCTACAACTTCCTGAAATATTTTATCATGTTCTGTGCTTGCATTTGCCACAATCAAAATATCATCAAAGTATACTATCAATCCCCCAATATCACCAAAATATTTTTGATTTATTTTATGAAACAATTCTGGAGCTGAATTTAGCCCAAATGGCATTTTACAAAATCTGTAGCTAATCAACATATTCTACTTGACTTAATTAAAACACAGTTATATTCCTTTCTTCACTCTCACAAATAAAAAGTGAAGAAAGAAATATAACTGTGTTTTAATTAAGTGATATTAACCTTCACGTACTCAAGTAACTACATTAAATATTCTACTTGATTCTTCATCTAACTGTAATTATAAAATCCACATTTCAAATCTAAAACTGAAAAGTATTTCTTATTCTTTAATTGTATTGATATGTCATCTATGGCATCAAAAGTCTTTCTTTCTATATAACTTTATTCAACTCTAGCGTGTCTAAACACAATCTTAAGGTTTTATCAGGTTTCTTTATGATTACCGAATTACTAAGCCATTCTGTTAGTTCATTTACATTTTGAATTATGCCCTCTACGAGGTGGTTTAGCTACTGGTACTGCATCTTTTTTTAGTTTTATTTTTACAATTTCAGGAAACTTTCCTAGCCCTCAGTATTTCCTTCCAGAAACTTTGATGTTTCACATTTTATATTACTATTGATTTGATCATTTTTTTAAATTAATTTACATTTCATACAAGCCTTAAGTCCTAACAATTGTTTTGTTTTTCGGTTTACAATAACAAAATTTAATTTTACAATTGATTTTTTTTACAATCTACTTCTACTTGTCCAATCGGTTCTATTTTAGAGACTCCATATGTGTTAGTAAAGTTTTCTTTATTCTTTTTTCTCTTTACTGATATCTTCTCCATGTACTTCGTTTATATTCACTAGAGCATCCACTGTAAATTCTTCTGACGATGCTTCTGATAATTCATTTTCATGTTTCTCCTTATCAATTGCAGCTAACTTCTTGTTTCTTCATGCCACTGCAAAGTGGTTTTCCACATTTTCTATATATTTTACCAAATGCTGGACAATGTCTTGCTTTGTGTTTATTTTTAAACTTATGACAGTTGGATTCATTTTTTATTATTTGCTTCGTATTTCTTTTTTGAAATTTAAATTGTCAACTTTTTCTTCATTTATTAGAACCTTGATTTGATTTTTTATGATTTCTCTTGTTCTGCATGCACTGATTGATTTAGGTAAGTTGAATTCGAATTAGGTCTTACACAAAGTTATCAATCGACTCATTTTCCTTCTTCACTGTGTTGTAGAATAAAAAAGTTCATATATGACATTCTTCTTCGGATTCATATATGTTTCTAACTCTTTGTTTATCCTCTGTACTTAATTTAAAGTTGTTGTGTAGATCTCGACGGCCTCTTCACATATCACGTTTAAAAGGATTGCCGCTGCGCCGTTACTTCACTTGTCTTCTCTTGTAGCCCGCTTGCAACCAAATAAATTTCGAATGCTTGTTTGAACTTGCGAAAGTTTTCAGATACGTTACCCTCAAAGTACATCGGCCGCAGAATTCTGATCGATTCTACTTTTTTTCAATCTGAACGTGTTTTTTCCCTTTTTTACCTCACTTTTCTTTTCTCCCTCTAATGTGACCTCGGCTGCGCCATGTTTTATTCTTTGTTTGTTTGTTGTACACGGAATAATTGTGTTAGGTCGAATAGAGGATGTAGACACTTATTTATTGTTTATAACTTTATTTAGTACTACACTTATAAACGGACGTGCTAACATGTCTCAATGACGGGTAGCGGATGTGTTTAACACTAACTAATACATAATACAAAAAAAAATACACGCCCCATTCTTCTCAACCAATCAATGGCTCTCAACATGATTAATAAGAACCATACCCCTCCCTACACTCTAACTCTACCCATGCTCCCCCGACATCTTGCAACTAAAGACCGCCATGTCAAAGCGCCTTAAGACCCCAGAACTAGCCTTCGAATCCACATCAGTCAATCTCCAAATCGCCTCGCCTGAAGAGGCTTGTAGGATTTGTGTTGCCTCGACAAACCTCTACTCATTTACCGATGCAGGTTTAATTATCCCCCCCCCCCCTTAGAAAAGGAAGTAAAAGAGAAAACTAGGAAAGGGGAAAAGAGAAGGAAACCCCTCTAGTAGGAGTAGTTTTTTTGGTTACAGATCCATGACGTTTGATGTTTAAGAATAGATCGAAGGGGTATAGTAGGGAATGGAGAAAAGTGTAAAGAATTTGAAGATGAAGCAACAGAAAATGTTGGTTGGAAGCTAGGCTTTAATCGGTCAACGGTAACATTTTTGATTTTTCCGTTTACAGAAATAGTAAAAAATTTTGATTGTCGCTTTAAAATTTGAAAGGGTCCGTCATACGTGGGTTGAAGAGGATGCTTAATACAATCCTTCCTAATGAAAACGTGTGTGCAATTACTTAAATCGGGGTGCACAAAACTTTTGCGAGAGGCTGGGCGGCTTAATGCAGGTCGTATTATCTGCATTTTGACTCGTAAGTCATCAATAAATTTTGAGCCTGAAGGAAGGTAACCGGAAATTGAACTTGGAAACAGGAAATCGCCTGGTAAACGTAATGTTTTACCATAAACGTATTCGGCTGCTGTGGCCGAAAGTGAAGTTTTAAAAATAGTGCGTAAACCTAATAAAATTAAAGGTAGTTGTGACACCCAGTTCTATGGATCGTTACTCATTCGGATCGAGTCTTTAATTTGTTTATTGAGCCGCTCTACCAAACCGTTACATTGCGAATGATAGGCGGTTGTGGATTTGTGTGTAATGGCAAAAATTTTGCAAAAATGTTTCCAAACGTGAGATTGAAATTGACGTCCACGGTCAGTGAGAACCGTAGATGGTATACCGAAGCGTGAGATCCAACAATTTAAAAAAGCTTGAGGAACAGAGTCTGCAGTAATTTTGACAAGTGGTTGGACTTCAGGCCAACGCGTGAATTGATCGATGCAGACTAAACGCCAGGATGAGTTAACCCGTGGAGTGACTGCAAAATGTTAAGTCGTAATTCTCCGGGAACATAAGGTCGTTTCGAAGCAATGTCAACGTAAATGGGTGTGCTAGTGCCAGGCGGAGTGAACTGCTCCAGTTTCAGTGAAGTTGTGCCGTTTGTTAACAAAAATTTAAGCTCATCGTCTTCTGACTGAAATTTGGCTAGGTCCGGTAATTCTAAAATATTAATTTCGACACGCGATAACGTATCCGCGACGGAGTTTTCTTTACGGGGAACAAACCTAACGTCAGTAGTGTATTGCGCGATAAAAGTTAAATGTCTGTGCTCACGTCCTGAATAACGATCTGAAGTTGAATTTATGGTAGCAATCAATGGTTTATGGTCTGTAAAAATGATAAAATTACGACCTTCGAGATAATATTTGAATTTTTTAATTGCCAAATAAACGGCCAGTAATTCACGACCGAATGTACTGTATTTGCGTTCAGTTATTGAAAATGATTTAGAAAAGAAAGCTAGCGGTCGAAAAACGCCAGATTTTTCCTTCTGCTGCAAGACCGCGCCAGCAGCGGAATCAGATGCGTCTACCATAATGCTTAATTCTACATTTGGATCTGGTAGGCTAAGCATAGCACAGTCAGCTAGTGCAGCCTTGACTGCCGTAAATGCTTGTAGTGCAGGTTGTGACCATACCAGGGGTTTGTTGCGTGGGTTTTGAGATCCAAGTTGGTTGAGCGGTGCAAGAATTCTTGAGCATGATTTTATAAATCTGTGGTAGAAGTTTACCATACCATGCCAAGGAAACGTTGAAGTGATTTCTGGTCAGATGGTTGTGGAAAAGACATGATTGCATCAACCTTAATTTGTAATGGTTTGATGCCTGAACTGTTAATGCTATGACCTAAGAAATCTAATTTTGTTTCGCCGAAAATACATTTGTCGTTATTAATTTTGATTCCATAAGTTGTTAATCGTTGAAAAATTTGTCGGAGGTGTTGTACGTGCTCATGTTCGTCTTTACTGAAGACTAAAATGTCATCCAAATATACGAAACAAAATGGTAGCTCGCAGAGAACCGAGTCCATAAACCGTTGAAAAGTTTGAGCGGCGTTTCTCAAACCAAAACTCATCCGCGTATACTCAAACAAGCCAAATGGTGTTGTGATTGCAGTCTTCGGTATATCATTAGGGTGAATTGGAATTTGATGATAAGCTTTAATCAAATCGATTTTAGAAAAGACTTTGCAACCAAAACAGCTATACGTAAAATCATGCAATATGGGCAGAGGGTATCGGTCAGGAATTGTAACCTTGTTAAGTGCACGGTAGTCTCCGCACGCTCGCCAAGAACCATCGGATTTCGATAGGAAGTGCAGCGGTGATGTCTATGGGCTTGATGAGGGTCGAACAAAACCAAGTTTTAATAAGCTATCGAATTCTTGTTTGGCAATTTTGAATTTGTGTGGCGGTAAACGCATTTGTTTGCTGAAAATAGGTGGGCCAGAAGTTTCGATGCTATGTTGCACTTGATGTTTAATTGGGTTAGTGAGGTCAAAAGAAGTGGTGAGATCGGGAAATTGATTGAGTAATTTGGAATATGTTGGATGATGATTGGATAATGAATTTATGATCGGCTGTTGCATCAGACTGGACGGTTTCCTCATTAATCGATTATTGGCAATATCAACAATTATGTTGAAATGCCGGAGAAAATCTGCACCAAGAATCGAGTGGTTTACGCGTGCAAGTATGAAATGCCACTGAAATGTTACATCTAAGCCGATGTTAACTGTTAGTTTAGATAATCCGAAAGTTGAAATTAAATTTCCACTTACGGTTTGCAATGTAAAGTTTGTAGGGGGGGTGAGAATAGTTGATTCACCGCCAAAATGCTGACCTGGGCGCCAGTGTCGATAAGAAATTTAGTGCCAGAATTTGTATCGCGGTTAAAAAATAGTCGACCTGACGGATGAACGGAATCGTAGGTCGACATCAAACCCGTTCTGAGTCGTTTCCCCAATCGCAAGGTTTGGTGCATTTTCGTGCATCGTCTTTAAAATTATAGTGATACCAGCACAATTTGTAGTTTGGGTCATCACGTTGTACAGAACGAGACCTGGAAGAAGAACGGTTTCGACTTGGATATTTGTTTTTAGATTGTTGCAAAATAGAGGTAGTTAAGGTGGTTAAATTTTGAATTAATTCCGAAATTTGATTGTGTAAACTTTGCACCGTTGGTTCGAAATTGGAAATGCACTGATGGACATAGGTGCTGAGATTTCCATCACGTGATCTACCATTTCTGCAAGATCTACTAATGACGTACCACGTGATGCAACTAGGATCTTTTGCACATCAGCGGAAAGACGTTGCAAGAAAATTTCGCGTAGTAAGTTCTCATCGATTGAGGTATTCCCCAAGAGTTGCTGTAATTTACGTAGGAGTTGGGAAGGAATTTGATCTCCGAGTACCTCGTTCGATAAGAGTTTTTGTAAACGTTTCTTTTCAGAAATCATTGTCCGTTTAATAATCTCATTTGTTAGTATTTCATAAGGATCGATGGCAGGTGGTTCCATTAATAAACCCCTTACGTCCATTGCGATATCTGGGGGTAAGGAAGCGACAACTTTATAAAATTTCCGGACAGAACTGTTTACGCGTGAATTTAAAAATTCTGCCTCTATTTGGATAAACCAAATAAAGGGGTCAATACGCCAAAATGGTGGAAGCACACATTAATTATTACCGATCGTTTCCTCAGAGGTACTTTGATCTTCCATACCGTTTGAAATTAGGAAAATAAATTAGAACAAAAGAAAATCAAGAAGGAAGAAAATTTAAAGAGAAAGTGAGGATTTTCTAATGTGAAGAAAGGTTAATGTAGCGTCACATTCGAGGAATGTTTCGTGGCTTTCGTGCGTCCGTGTGGCTTTCGTGTTATCTGGAGGGGTACAGAAATGAAGGATTGTAGACAGCTGACAGTTTTGATAGCTCTCGATATTCCTCGATGTGATCCTGCTCCTCTGCTATCGGCGAATCGTCGGCACTTATCCTGCCGGGTTGCTTACTACAGCAGCGTGTTCAGGGGTCACCAATGTAGGATTTGTGTTGCCTTGACAAACCTCTACTCATTTACCGATGCAGGTTTAATTATTAATTACTCAGGAAATTGTAAAAATAGGGATTATTTCTTTATTCTAATGCAAAGAATGTAAACTAACGTTTTACATGCCAAAAATCTCTATATGTCTTCATTATTTATTTTGTTGGTATGTGATCTAACATCTGAGGGCTATTTTTGGACGAACATTCTAAATCCCACAAAAAAAATTTCAACAACAAGACTTCCATCGAAGCACTAGATCATTTCACTCTACGAGGCAATCGAAATAGTTAAACAAACAGATAATCTCAATAAACGCGACGATGCCCAATAGCTACCCTACACACTTTATGCAACAAGCATGTCTCATCACCCCTACCACATTTACCAAATATCCAAAACTTAAATAATAAATACTCAGGTGATCTTCTGGTAATTATATTTAAAGAGCCAAGTTTTTAATTTCAAAAATAATTAACATCTCCAGAAAAAAAGTAACTAACCATTTTGTATTTCAAAGTTCACTGCCAATAAAAATATCAAACGTTATGGTATTTATACTCTCAATGTGACAAATACTAAATATTCTGTCGCTGTAATTATACGCTTTGTTCAAGCTAATGCCCGCCTTTTTTTATATGTCGACTGTCACTATTTCACACGAACACAACGTTATAAGTAGCTTAAGTCATTATTATAATTACATTATTCGTTTACTATTTGTATTGGTTATTTGCCAAGATATCGTCCTCCGTTGGAAATAGTCTTGTATAACATTTCTCCGACAGGTGTTTCGATTCAATAATTTACCTGAAATCATGCAACGATTATTAATAGAGCATAGAAAATATGTTCATTAAGAATAAGCTGCATCTGGCTACTGGCAGGTATGCAATTTATTACCGCTTTTATTCGACGCACACTAATTACTCGATTTGAGGTAAATATGCACATTGTATTTTAATTACTGGCTATGTAATATTATTTAATATACTTAAGAATATTTAAGGTCTTGACCTTAATAATCTTCTGCTGCATGAAAGAGAACCACTTGAATATTAAATGAAGCCTCCTGTAGTTAATATTATAGGTTGTAAAATGGACATGAAATTCAATATTCTTAAATTGCAAGAGAGAAAAACGATGGTTATATTTTTGTGTAAATATCATCCGCTATTTTGTATTACAGTTAATGGAGCTATAAAATAAATTGAGGTAAAATTGTATTTCAAAGTGAGTGCTTGTGGTTTATACGATAGCAATTAGTGACCATAAACTCGTTACATAAATGCAATACTAAATAGTCTACGTACTTAACATACATTTACTTTGTGTGAAAACGTTTTGATTTTTAATTGATATTTACAACAAATCATTTCCACGAATTAATTATCAATTTATCGGTTCATTGCTTTTTAAATTCGACTGAACTAATCGTTATTGTTAATGTATTACGCTGCAGAAATTGAATATAAATTAATAGAAATTCACCGCACGACCATTGAAGATTGTGAAAGCTGGGCTATAGCCAAAATCGTGTTGTTACAGAATCAACAATTTTACACATCACTGAACAACTCAGCAGTTTAGTCGTAATTTATTGCTGCATTTCCAGGTAATTAATTTAAATAGCATGGTTCGGAAGATTATGTATTTTTGAAATTTATGTAAATATATCTTGATGCTTAATTTCGTTTCTTGCGAAAATTATAATTAAATTGTTGCTCGTTATTTTTAAAAAGTGCGCGTAACATATTGTATTTAT
Source organism: Ontholestes murinus (assembly GCA_963969525.1). NCBI lineage: Eukaryota > Metazoa > Arthropoda > Insecta > Coleoptera > Staphylinidae > Ontholestes > Ontholestes murinus. The sequence continues at coordinate 16,700,117 of OZ018397.1, forward strand.
TAAGGTACGTTGAATTGGAGCCAATGGAATTATGTAGTTCATTTATAAAGATAATTAAGTAATTTTCTAAAACATTTAAAATATGTAATTATTATTCTCATGTCAAGAACGGTCACGGACCTGTTTCGATCTATTTCGGACCTCATCCATGTAGCGTAATTGTAGACAGGCAAATTAATAGACAGCGAATTAAAGCATAGATTTATCCTAAATGGCAGTATCTATAATTATTATTATTTTATTAACTGTAGTTAATACTGGCCTTATCAAAGTTTATTGCTAAAGCTTTGAAATTAGCATTTAATTGATTTATCCTTATGATTAGCGATTTTTATAGCCCATTTTAAATCTATGAAAAAGTTTATTGTGTGTTTAAAATCTTGTCTCGTGTTGGCATTATGGTAAAAGTATTGTAATTCTACGTACGTCTTAGATTTTCGAACAAATTTATTAATTCATTTCATTTTTTTTAATAACGCTGATATAAAAGTTAAAACAAAAACAATTTCTTAACCTGATCAAACACTCAATACTACTAATCTTCTTCCTTTGTTGATGCAATCTCAAATATCATCCCACTTGACACTCTATTAACTCGCTCCTCCCAATCAACCACATATTATACCTCACATAATGGATCCAAAGGTGATGAAAAAGAAAATCACAAGTTATAATTCAAATAAAGCAAAACCAACTGATCTTATTAATTCATATAAGCCACAAATACACCCTTTTACGATACAAGGACTAAAGAATTTACTTCATGTACCATCTCTATTCCGGAGGTTGGCTATCATCATTACTATTTTGATTTTGGAAACTGAAGCCCTAAATAGGTCAGATAAAGTGACATTAAACCATTTTCGTAGATTCCTAAGCCATTCTTCTCGCTCCCAACGATCTTTTTTCCACGATTCGTCCTTGGATTACGAGTCGCAGAATTTCATATTTCGGAGCTCTCATGACGGCCACATTATGAGAGCATATTGCAATTTTCTTATTTTCACTTCCTGTAGGAGGATCTATCTGTCTTTCTCCATTCTTCTCAGAACCTCCACGTTGTTCGCATGTTCTGTCCATGATACTCTCAACATCCTACACACATTTCAAAGGCTTCTAATTTCCTCTCTAGCAATACACGTTGAGGATCCAAGCTTCTACAACGTACAAAAAGACTGGAAATATGTAACATTTGAGCATTCGATTTCTGAGGTCCAGACTCATATGTTTTGAGTACTTAAGTTTTCCATCTTTGGCTGATTTTATTGCTGTATGTACTTCTTCTTTTAAAATAGATGGTCCAGTTTCATTGTTACCGTTGGTAGTAATTTCTTCTCTTTGATCATTGAAAAGGGATCTGATATATTTTTCCCATAGGGTCCGTTGATCTTCAATATCTAACACAATGTTTCCTTCCTCATTTGTAAGGATGTATGCTCTTTGTTTCCGACCAATTCCAGTGAACTCTTTATTATGTACATTATGAAAGTCGTGCCGTTTCTGCATATTTTAAATCTCAATACATTTATCTTTCTTTCTCTTCTTTAGCTTGTCAACATTTATATTTGATCTTCTTCTGTAATTCTTTATACTTCTGTTTGTCTGAATTTTTTGTTTCTCCTTTCTTTCACAAGTCTTAATATTTCCTCGGTCGTACAATCTTTTCGGTTTGTTCTTTTTTCAGGTTTCAGATGTTTCTTACAAGGTTCTATGATGGCTGATTATAAATTTTGACGCGTCTTCAGATTGATTCTGAGTTGCTCCACGAGTGTTTATTAATTTATTTAGGTTTCCATTTATCTCCTGGTGCACCTTCGCGTTTACGTTATCATTTCTTAGTAGGCTAGTATTAATAGTTCATTGGTTTGAGACTTTCAGCTTTTTGAGCTTCACCATGATATTCGCCACAACAAAATTATGATCTGAACCTACATCTTTTCCTGGGTATGTTTGGGCACTTCTCACTGCATTTTTGTCTGATTGACGAGAATATAATCTATTTGATTCCTGACTATATGTTCTTCATTTTCTCGTGGCGATTTCCAAGTGTACATGTGACGTTTAGGTAATTTGAAAAACGTATTAGTTATTACCCTGGATTTTTCTTGACAGAATTGTAGGAGACGATCTCATTCATTTCGGTCGCCCAGTCCGTACGGCCCAATCCACTTGTCATATGAACCTTGTCAAATATTTGCATTTATATCCCCCAGGAGTAAAGTGATCTCTTTGTTCTTAGTCAATTTCATGACCTCATCAATGTCTTTGTAGAAGGATTCCACTTCTGCGTCGTTTTTATCCGCCGTTGGGGCGTACACTTGAATTAGATTGAGTGTTCCACAGTATGCCTCGAGTTGTAAGAGCAAAACATGGAGAGATACGGGTACGAAGTTCTCTACAGATCAGTGTTTCGTCAAGTATAACCGCAACGATAGAATTACAACACTTTGTTATTTCCTTACTTCACTTTTATTTTTAAATGTGAGATGTACATTTTGAGTACCATGTACTCATTATCATGACGATGTTGACTGTAATTACTTTCTGATTAGTAAATAATTTGTCTCGAAGACTACTCTGTCCGCAGTTTATCCAGCGAACTTCACTGATTACCATTATTTTGATGTTTAGTCTATTTATTTCCAAGATTATGTTGTGGCTTTTCTCTAGGTTGTAAATGCTTTGTACATTTCATGTTCCAATTCTCATCGTTTTTTGTAAAAGGGTGTTATTCGTATCGGTTGTATTCCTCATATTAAGCGCAACTAAAAATCCGATCGGAGGACTCTGGTATTATATTTAGTCCTGACTTCAGCCATGATGATTATGCAGGGTATATCACTATGTGGTCTTGAATACAATGGTTTTCCAATTTTCTTCTTAATTCTTATGCCGTTCACTTCCTGATACAGTTCATCCGCCTTCTCGGTTGATTTGTCAGCCCAAAGTCAAAAGAGTGCCCTTGTCCTTTCTGGCTCATCCACCCTGAGCTGTTTGCTAGTAAGGGGGAACTGCTTATTCCGGCAGTCGTTCTTATGTTTACAGCCGCCCAATCTGGGTCAGGTACTCTGGTCTGAATCTAAAAGAATACAGTTGTATAAAACTTAATGGATACTTTACTATTAAAAACCAGCATAATAGATGATTGCTAGTCTTATTGCCACTATTCCCTTTTCTAAAATCACTGTGAATTTCTCCATGTATCCTAAGAATGCACATTTTTTTGATCAAACTACCTTCTTTTAGATTTATAGCTGCTAAATATATTATTTCATCTTGGAACTATGTCTTACGTTAAAAGCGTACCGATCCGTCATTGTGCAGTAATTTTAACGTATACTTCATATGTATAAGTTTCGTTAGAGTTATAAGTGATTTTAACAGCCATCACATTAAATAAAAATTAATTGATTCTTGGTACATTTTGAAGTATAGAGATTAATAAAATACACTTTGTAACGACAAAATATAATTAATAACTTTCCTGAAATAAATGGCTTGCACTTCAATCTATCTGATTTAATACAAATTATTGTCCAACATATTTTAATTTTGTTATGAATTATGTATCTGCACGACTAATCCTAACTCCGTTTGTCTCCTAGCATAATTGACTTTTATATTGTCTCCCTCCTCGACGTTAGCAATTTGTTTACCCTCTTATACTCATCGGACTCATTTGGTAGTAATTACTAGAAATCGATTTTATTTTATTCCTATCTTCACTTGTATATTTAAACGTTGTATGTACATTTCGACCGCTTTTATCAATTAGTTATTGACAATGATCAAATTTAAATAGTTAAGCGATGCAAGGGTATACATTTTGATTTATTAACTACTTTCTAGTAATTAATTACAAGTCGTTTACTTCTGTCTCCATCAACCCACCTCTAGATAATCCCCCATAAAACAAGAGATGTTAGTTCGTATTCCTATTTTCTTCTTCAAGTAGTTTTATCTATGGACGACTGAAAGTTTCACAGAAGCTAATAAAGCAATTGTTTATTTAAATACTCTGTGTTATTTTCTGTAAATCAATTTCAATTACTACTCCCATATCCTCAATATGTAAAACTATTACAATGCTGATGTCCGTCCTTGATAGAAATTATGTGTTATACCATACACCCCCTTTGTAGATCAAACTTCCAGATTTTTTTCTTTAACGTCTCTTTACCTTTGTAAAATAAAACACGTTTGTTTTTTGAGTTATAAAGATTTATTGTTAAAAACACTGCAATAATCAACAATTAGCTTCATCAAGCAGATGAACAATGATGACACCACTGTGTGGCAAAGAAATTGTTGCACTGTATTTAAGAATAAATCTGTATAACTCAAAAACAAACTTGGTTTTTATTTTATTAAGTTTATATTATACTAGAGCTTCACCAAGAACCAGCCCAATCAATCGATTAGCCTCTTTACCTTAACAAAGCCTTAAAGATTGGTCTCCTGGTGTAGACTTGATATCATACTTGATGCTGCAATACCTACCTACCGGAGAAAAACTGCTTTTATTGCACGTGTAATTACCTTTATTTGATATTATTCCTCCCTTAGCTATTTTCCAATTGTATCTGTAAAGTATTATAAAATCTTTTAAAGATCCTAGGCAGAACAATCATTTATACCCTATTAGGCAATTTGAAATTATAAAAGGTAAAAGTACAATGGATAATAATGTAAAGCTCAACTCTAATATCCAAATAACACTTGAATTGAATAAACATCTCTACGGACTTAATTCGACTATCTAATCGAATAGCGAATCTCCATGTAATAATTAGAGTCTATAGATCTTCCCCTTCTAAGGCACCAGAGGGAGAATGGGCAAATATATTTTTCTAATCATTGAATATCTCAACCAATTACAGAAATAAACAAACTACTCTTTCCTTTTGCATTCGCTTCCTCTGTTAATAACTGAAAATCACCTATTCTATCCTTATATGCTTTTAGTTATATATCTCACTTTTACGTTAAAAACATAACATATTGCCTGGGTCTATCTACCACTCATAATCTTGCAATGGTTTCTCTTTTTTTTTCTTACTTTTGATAAATTTGACAAATTTACACCGATGGTTCCAGTTCTAACTTCAGCAACTTTTCTATTTATATGGCGCTTAAAGTTACCGGATTTTAAAGTCACTTTAGCAGTTCCACAAGGATCGTGCCTAAGTCCCTTGTTGTTTAATCCTTTAATAAATAATGTGATTAATTTCTTTCGCTGCTCAGAATATTTTACTTTTCGCCAATAACTATTAGATGGGATTAAGATATAATCGCATAGACAATTTAAAATGAACATATTTAATACACCTTACAACTTTACAGACAGTAATTTACGTTATGATCAATATTTCATATCCAACGACTATTCAGAACCGATGAACATACTTACAAACTATGAATACCTTTTACCTGTTAAAGAAAAGAATAATTAAGCCACTGGATAAAACTGCATTTACAAACACATCCTTACCATACCACATTCGTGACTATATGATAATATTTTTAATTTTCTATATGAAAACCAAACCTTTCCTGCAGAGTGGAAATAATTTGTAACCTATAAAAAGGTAATCGCTCATATTTATTATCCATCTACCACACTGCCAAGATTCTACGTATCATTGTCTAAAATCCACTTCTTAATTTCTAAACGTTCCTAAATTTGAATTTGGATTTATCCTCAACAATCAACCACACTTTCACTCACTATCCTAACTACACCGCAAATCACCCCCACAACCCCCTTTCCATGCCCGAAAAACTGCAAGTCGTATCAACTACAAATTGGAGCCACAGCGGAGCTGAACCGCTGAAAATAAACAGCTACAGCTATTTTCAATTTTATTCCTTCGGAATGATTGCATAAATTACAACAATTGAAATGAAAAACGCCTGGAGACTAAATAGATTGCCAGAAGATGTGCAGAACATTTAGTCTTTTCAAAAACCACAGCAAACTGCTCCGAAATAGCATATAAAGTCTTAGAAATTTTAGTACCTACCAACCATTAATTACGTCAACGTCTATACACATCAAAAACTGAACCTCCAATAGATTAAAGGGTAATTTTACAACTGCAAACTCAAAATCTAAAACTGACGAAAAATTTGAATTCACTCTAACAACCATAGAAAAACAATACAAAACAATAAATTTAAAATAGAAGTCAATCAACACAAAAGTATCGCTGGCAAGGAAGTTATCACCTGCAACAAAAACTTTGTTACTTCACCGTATCAGTACGGAAACAGCTATCAATAGGGCTAATATCAGCCCACACTTCCACTGTCATTGTAGGTATATTAGTTTCCATAACACTTAGATAGAATTTCGTACTTGTAAAAGTAAACCAATCGATCCTAGGCGATGACTTAGACATTATGGTTGACATTTCTATTGAACGTCTGGTCAGTAACGCATTCGGGAAATCGTAATCGTGTTTTCCCGAAATAAATTCATTATCCACTAAGACTCTGTATATTGAAATTATTGCAACAATTTCCTAACCTAAAGACAGCTTTTCGCCTAGTCAAACTGTTAAGCATGACATGCAAAACCATATAAAACCTATGAACCACCTGTTTTTTTTCTAAACAATAGCGTTTACCATCTCACAAGCTCCAAATTGCTAAAGACGAATTCTAGTAGCTAAATCAGATGGCTTTTGGCGCCTTTATGGCGATTACCTTGGAATTAACAAAGTTTGCTTTCAAGACCGAAACCCGTTTACGATTTGACATTTAATTGTACGTTAGTTTAAAGAATTGATCTCTCCAATGCATTCTACAAATTTCTCATTTATCCTAATGATATTCCTTAGACGGAAATTTCGACAACCTTCGGTATTTATAAATATATTTGAATGAGTTTCGGTTTGAGAAACTCTCAGGCGTTTTTTACAGGTTTATATGAACAATAACCTCGTTTTTTAGAGTGAACATGAACACGTTTGTCAATTACAACACATTTTTGAGCGTTTAACTTCATTTGGAATCGAAATTATGAACAGCAAATGTTTTTTCCGCGAAATGCGAAATAAAATTATACTTTTAATGTCTAAGCATTAGTTGTTCGGGAATTTAACTACTCAAGTCAAAAGTTAGCGCGGTCTTGTCTTTTCCACAAAAAATACTTTTACCGCCTTTAAAACGTTCTGACTATACTAGACAACTGTGCTATGTTCAGTAAACCAGGCCTTGTTGTGAAGTTAAGCATTATGTATATTTGATTGTTTAAATCATTTTGCCCATAGAATGTAAATATAGCAAGTTATGCAGTAAATTTCTAGCCATTTATTTGATATTTAAACAGTTCAAATACTTTTTTAAGGTCGAAAATTTATAATATTTTTAAACCTTTTTAATCTCTCCTATAAACTCGAACTTTGGATTAAGAATTAGAGCATGGACAGCTTACCTTCATCGCGCAATTCATTCACATTCTCTTCGTTCCTGGAAAGCAAAATAGTATGGCAGATACTTTTTTGAGTCGAAATTAATTCTCTGGAAAAAACAATACTGAATATTCAATCTGAAGATACCGAATTGAAATTCCTTAGTAACAACGGCACTACACTTGACTTCTCTCCAAGCAGAGATAAAGAGTTATTGCACCTCACTATAAGCGAGATATGACTGGTCACGGGTCTCCTAACAGAACATTGCCCAATGAAGTACCATCTGCACAAGATAGGTAAAGTGGACAACACCACTTGTAGACTATGTGAATTGGCAGAGGAATCAGACGTAAATCCTTTGTGCTTAGCACTGGCTACCACCAAAAGAAGCGATAATGCCAGAACAGATCTGAACTAGGAAGCCTTAAAGTTGGTAAGGTAAATTAACCAAGGAAATTTCCTGAGAACATACTAATAGTAGGGTACTAGTACAAACGATCCAACCAGGCCGCAGTGCTGTCTATAGCCAAACGACCCTGTCTAATCTAATCTATTCACTAAAACTGAATAATCTGAAACAAATGAAACTACCTGGATTTCATACAACTATTTACGAGAACGCTTAAACCCTACATTCCTCTAGCCCTGCGACTTAACATTTTACGGACTTTCTAGTTTGTATCAACCAATTTACACGTTAGAAAAATCCAAAATACTCATCGAAATTACTGTGAATACTGTGCATTTCTACATTGTTACATCATTACACGTTTAGGAACTGCATTGATAATTATTACTAATCGTGGAAGGTAAGTCCAGTCGAATGTTTGGAAAGACGATTTTTGGCTTCACTTAAAATTCTACAACCACCTACCATGCGCAATGTAACGGTTTAATAATACAGTGTTAATTAATATTATTAAACATTTATAGATGTAGAATCAGGGTAAATTTATAATTTTTAAGTCTTTGAGTATTTAATCCCGATATTATCCGAATAGAACATCGTTGAAGATTCTGTGCCTAATAGTATCCCCAAACAATTAGACCGTACAATACATGGCTTTAAATAATGGGAAATAGGCAATGCTTTAGAGAGGGAAATGGTTAAACTGGCAGATTTTGTGCAATTTGGTTTTAGTAAGTTGCCACAGAACAATGCTGCTTCGTATTTATTTTTTACTTATACTTGGGACCCTGCAAAATTTTGGCTTGTTTTGTCTATGCAAATAAGATTAATCTAGATCTATTAATTCAGCTTGGCAAGTCGTTATGTAAATTAGAAAAAGCAGGAATCCAAGAATGTAGCCTTGTGGTACACCGTGCATACTTTTACGCGGTTCATTTATTGTCACTACTGGGTCTGATTAGACAAATGTAACATAATGAGTTGATAACTACTAGGGTACATATTGTAATAGTATAGTTTCCTTAAGAGTACTTGATGGTAAATACAGTCAAAGGCCTTCGTAAGATCCAGGAATGTGGTTGCCAATATGCTTCCCTCCCCAAAGCAATCAATCACCCCATCAACCAATTCCAAAACTACACCTGTCGTAGAGTGATTAAAACCAAATTGTTCTTTATAAAATCTACCGTTAATTTCAAAATATTCTATTAATTGCTATTGAAGTTTTTTTTCCAAGACCTTGACAAAGGTTTGAAGTAGAGATATTGAACGGTAATTATTTGGGTCATTCACGTCACTTTTTTGTGCACAGGAATTACCAAGGCAGTCTTTAACGCACCAGGAAGTACATTTGATGGCATACACATAATTATTAATTTAGTTAATGTATGGCAGATACTTTTTTGAGTCGAAATTAATTCTCTGGTAAAAACAATACTGAATATTCAATCTGAAGATACCGAATTGAAATTCCTTAGTAACAACGGCACTACACTTGACTTCTCTCCAAGCAGAGATAAAGAGTTATTGCACCTCACTATAAGCGAGATATGACTGGTCACGGGTCTCCTAACAGAACATTGCCCAATGAAGTACCATCTGCACAAGATAGGTAAAGTGGACAACACCACTTGTAGACTATGTGAATTGGCAGAGGAATCAGACGTAAATCCTTTGTGCTTAGCACTGGCTACCACCAAAAGAAGCGATAATGCCAGAACAGATCTGAACTAGGAAGCCTTAAAGTTGGTAAGGTAAATTAACCAAGGAAATTTCCTGAGAACATACTAATAGTAGGGTACTAGTACAAACGATCCAACCAGGCCGCAGTGCTGTCTATAGCCAAACGACCCTGTCTAATCTAATCTATTCACTAAAACTGAATAATCTGAAACAAATGAAACTACCTGGATTTCATACAACTATTTACGAGAACGCTTAAACCCTACATTCCTCTAGCCCTGCAACTTAACATTTTACGGACTTTCTAGTTTGTATCAACCAATTTACACGTTAGAAAAATCCAAAATACTCATCGAAATTACTGTGAATACTGTGCATTTCTACATTGTTACATCATTACACGTTTAGGAACTCCATTGATAATTATTACTAATCGTGGAAGGTAAGTCCAGTCGAATGTTTGGAAAGACGATTTTTGGCTTCACTTAAAATTCTACAACCACCTACCATGCGCAATGTAACGGTTTAATAATACAGTGTTAATTAATATTATTAAACATTTATAGATGTAGAATCAGGGTAAATTTATAATTTTTAAGTCTTTGAGTATTTAATCCCGATATTATCCGAATAGAACATCGTTGAAGATTCTGTGCCTAATAGTATCCCCAAACAATTAGACCGTACAATACATGGCTTTAAATAATGGGAAATAGGCAATGCTTTAGAGAGGGAAATGGTTAAACTGGCAGATTTTGTGCAATTTGGTTTTAGTAAGTTGCCACAGAACAATGCTGCTTCGTATTTATTTTTTACTTATACTTGGGACCCTGCAAAATTTTGGCTTGTTTTGTCTATGCAAATAAGATTAATCTAGATCTATTAATTCAGCTTGGCAAGTCGTTATGTAAATTAGAAAAAGCAGGAATCCAAGAATGTAGCCTTGTGGTACACCGTGCATACTTTTACGCGGTTCATTTATTGTCACTACTGGGTCTGATTAGACAAATGTAACATAATGAGTTGATAACTACTAGGGTACATATTGTAATAGTATAGTTTCCTTAAGAGTACTTGATGGTAAATACAGTCAAAGGCCTTCGTAAGATCCAGGAATGTGGTTGCCAATATGCTTCCCTCCCCAAAGCAATCAATCACCCCATCAACCAATTCCAAAACTACACCTGTCGTAGAGTGATTAAAACCAAATTGTTCTTTATAAAATCTACCGTTAATTTCAAAATATTCTATTAATTGCTATTGAAGTTTTTTTTCCAAGACCTTGACAAAGGTTTGAAGTAGAGATATTGAACGGTAATTATTTGGGTCATTCACGTCACTTTTTTGTGCACAGGAATTACCAAGGCAGTCTTTAACGCACCAGGAAGTACATTTGATGGCATACACATAATTATTAATTTAGTTAATGGTATCAGAAGTGGATGCTTAACAGATTTTATTATATCTAGTCTTTATTTTTGGATTTTTTTCAGACTGTAAATGGCATTACTTACAGTTGATGAAGACTTCACAAAATTTACATAAGGATTGCTTCTAGGAACATTGTAGAGTGCTTAAATCGACAAACCAAAGACACGATCCAAATGAGCAACGATTCTAAGAACTGAATTTGTTTAATTTTATTAGAATTTGAACTCCCTTCAAAACTTCCCTCTCGGTTGCGATCACAGAGTACGTCTATGGTAAGATATTACGTTCACCAGGCGATTTTTTATTCCCAAATTTTTCATCCAAAATCATTGTTTAAAGTTCAAATTTTATCGATGATCTGAGAGATAGGGTAAAGACACTTAACCTCGCAATTGTTGGCTTAACCCACTGCAAATCCTTCAGCGCCAACCGTCCATTAAAACATTCTTACGATTGCGATGGTCCAATCGAAATTCTAAAATTGTTTGCAATAAATATTAACGATTGCATTTTTATCGATCGACTTATACACTGTACACAAAAAGTTTAGTACGAAGGAGACACGATTACTTTGTTTTACCACTTTATGTAAAATTACAGGTGACTATAGTTTCGACTAACATAATTATGTTTGATAATGATTAATTGTTAGTCACGGGAAATTTAAAATAAAGTTTTAAAATAAAGTAATCGCGTCTCATTATTCATTATATTTAAGATGTACCAAAATGTAAACGCTTCCACAATTAACAAAAAGTTTAGATTAATAATTAGATAAACACGAAAACATTTCGTAAATCTATAACAATGAGGTTTTCTAATTATTCTAATAATTAATAATTTTCTACAGCGTAAAGAACTTTAATATGTTTTATAAAACCCACACTTCAGTAATTCCATGGCTAACTAAACATATTAATTGTTCATTATTGTATTTCCCATAAATTACTTAATTTAATTGATTTACATTAGTAACGCACCCGCGATTTTGGTGAAGCAACATTAACTAGATTTATTAAACGTTTTATGTTTGCTCGTTAAAATAAAAATAAACATTTTTGTTTTATTAAATAACTTAGAATATAAAAGTAATATCCTGATTAAAAATATGTATTATTGCAAGCAGTGTGCAGTAGACAAATATACGTAAATTTATATCGTTAATTAGTTTCCTTAACTTATAAATTGTAAGTTTATACTTCAATATATTTCTTAGATATTATTATAACATATTTAGATTCTAATTATTTAATTAATTAAGTATCTCTTTGACATTAATAATATAATAGTGTCGCATAATTCATATAATCGACCGGAAAAACGTTAGTGCTAAAATAGTCGTTTATAACACTCAGTATTTCAAAATTTAAACCCCCTGAGTAATGATTAACGCAAGTGCATTTACATTTATAACATTTATAACGACAGTCAGGATGTAAACATGGTGCCAGTGGCTATTATGCGGAGTAATAACTTATTATATACAGAAGCATGATGCATGAATTATGGAAAGCACGCAAGGAAACAATTTTCATGTACACCGAGCTTTTTTAGATGCCCGAACGAACATAAAGCCAGTGTTAAATATTACTGGACAATGCAGTATTTATAAAGCCAGAATTTAGAAGATTACCTACAGCGGAATCGATACAGAACCAGTCGTTTTTTTGTTTTGTTTTTGGTATATGCAGCAACAATAGACAGAATTCTAAAATAGAGTAATATGTAAACCAGACAAAAGCTATTTCTGTTATATATTGTGGCCTTTCAGAAGTTTGATGTGGTAGTCTATTTATGTACTATTTTCCTTGGCAGCCACTATAGAGTACACTTTAAATCATAATCTCACAGGAAAATAAATCGGAAAATAATAGCCATCTTAAAATATAATACTGGTGTTTGATCCCCTTGATATTTATAAATGTAATGCCTTCACAACAGCCATCAATCAATGCTTTCGCCGGCTTGAAAATGTATGTAATCCCTGTGACAAACTCCGTATAAAGTACACGGATGAATTATTGCTGGAAAAAAACTGAATAATTATTCGATTGTGGAAAAAAATATTTAAATTATGTGGTTAGTATTTAAGAAAAAACACGGACACTGTGTTCATTTTTCTGTGTGCTGGATGTGAAATGAAAGTAATGTCTTATTATTCGAAACCACTCTCAATTAGGCCGAAGGCGGATGGCATCAATAATTACTGTAATTATATATTTCTGCGCAGTAACCGATCGATATGTTCAGAATGATGAATGATTAATTTATTGGTCGTTGCTTTTTTTATTTACAAATTTCGTGCAGTCCTGCAATTATTTCGTGACAGCAAAATTTGAAAGTAATTACAGACTTTTTTATTGAATGGTATGAATGAAAAACTATCGTCATTATATGCTTGTATATACAGGGTGCACCATTAATGAAGGAAAATTACTTAAACATAACATTTTAAGATGTACCACAAAGTGAACGCCTTCACAATTATACTTATAAAAATTGTCGCTGTTGAGAGTTACCTCAATTAGGAAAATCAGTGCAACGTTTAGATAATAAAGGGTCCGCCAATAGGGACGCGCGAAGTTTGCCGGAAGGGTGCGGCCATGTTGTTCGAGGTAGAGCTGTCAAAGTTGCTGTCATTTGTTCAGTATATAACCCCAAATCACCATGGCAAGTTTGAGTGTCGAGCAGCACGTGTAAATTATTAAATTGTTTTACGAAAATGTCATCAGTTCGAGCAACGTTCCGCGCACTTCGCCCATTTTACGGTCGCGATGATCGGCCTGTAGAGTCGACTATCCGTCGATTGGTGGGCAAATTCGAGTCGACTGGTTCAGTAAACAACCAGCCAACACTGACACGTCGACGAAACGCCCGATCGAACGAAAATATCGCTGCTGTCCGTGAGAGTGTGCGCGAGAACCCGAGGCAGTCCATTTTTTGTCGTGCACAGGAACTTGGCCTTTCGGAGACATCAACTCGCAGAATTTTGCATCTGGATTTGGGTCTGCACCAGTACAAAATCCAATTGACCCAGGAGCTCAAGATAAACGACCACAGACAGCGGTGGGCGTTCGCTGACTGGGCTCTGGAGCAGTTGGAAGCAGACCCCCATTTTGGCCGAAAAATCATCTTCAGCGACGAGGCTCATTTCTGGATGAACGGGTATGTGAACAAGCAAAATTGCCGCATTTGGAGTGAGAACAACCCACACGAGGTCCACCAAGTGGCAATGCATCCCCAGAAAGTTACTGTTTGGTGTGGATTTTGGGCCGGCGGCATCATCGGTACTTTTTCGAGAACGAAGCTGGGGCGGCCATAACCCTCAATGGGGAGCGCTACAGGTCGATGATAACCAATTTCTTTTGGCCTAAACTGGATGATATGGACACGGACGACATGTGGTTCCAGCAGGACGGCGCCACGTGCCACACAGCCCATGCCACAATGGACATTCTGCACGAGCGATTTCCGGACATGGTAATCTCGCGCGGAGGCGATATCAACTGGCCACCGAGATCGTGCGATTTAACGCCTTTAGACTTTTTTCTCTGGGGCTATCTCAAGTCGCTGGTCTACGCCAACAAGCCTCTAAACACCGATGACCTCAAAGTCAACATACGCAACGCCATCGCTCAAATTGAGGCCGATATGTGCTCCAGAGTCATCGAAAATTGGACCTCCCGGATCCGGGCTACCAAACGGAGCCGCGGTGGTCATTTGAACGATGTTATCTTCCATACTTAATGGGGTCGAATACCCTTTCGAATGAAAAATAAATTTCGTTTCTACCTCACACACAACTTGTTTTATTCAATTTTAAAGTTCACGCGCCCTTATTGGCGGACCCTATAGATGTCACCTTCGGGAATCGTTCAGGTAAAGCCCCCTTCACTTAGATAGCCAATCCGTAGCCTCGAACAAGATCGCGTATATCATATATGCCACCTTAACGATGTTTTTCCACTTTTATAAATTTTTATATTCCTAATTTAATTTTAGATATGATTTTTTTTTTGATAAATTATTTATTAAGATTTTTGTGATAATTTTACATCTACACATTTTTCTAGATTACAACAACGTTCTGGCTAAATACTAGCTTGAAGAGTATTTAATGTTTAAGGTCTTATTATTTTTTATAACATAGAAATAACATAATTTACACCAACCACGAGTTACAAAAGAACCAAATTCACAAATGTTATTTTTCATAGTTTATCGCTTTTTGGAGACTTGAAATGTTCATCATCTACAAAAACAAGAAATGATCATTAAACCGGGTTCGAAATGAGTTTCCTGCTACCGACACAAAGGATAAGGTGCTCTATTTGTGTTGGCCTCATATCTTCATAAATCATTACTTTGTATTCCACTTAGTGAGGTGAAGATAGTTAAAAGAGGGGCATATGCATTAAAATCAGTTATTATGGATACGAATTTTCTTTACGATTTAACTAGATAAAAGACGTCTTGTAAAGGATCAGATATGATGGAAAAGCATTGCTTGTTTTAGGACTTAGGTTATACAACTTTTATTTTTTTAAGGACTATTTAGTAGGGTAGTGTCCAACTTTTACCGACTAAAGTTGAGGATCATCGGTCTTTTCTAGTGTGGCGCTCTCTCCGAAAAGAGCATCAGTCGAGGTGGAAGGAAAGTGTGTAATTCATTAACAAACTAGGTATCTTCTATAGACATCTGGATGTGCTTCCAGATGTGGCTATGGTGGGAACGGTCGTACGCGAGGGCGGTGGTAGATGCCTGTGCGACAAGGATAATTACTATTGGCGAAAAGATGTTAAAGTCACCCCATCTAAATTTAAAATTCTCCCGACTATCCTTTAGCAATTCAACTTTCCTTGATCATCCTTTTCTACGCAAAGGTTTAATGGGCGGCATTTGGTCCAGCATATGAGGTGAGTGCAGGGGAGTAAATGCCAATCGCAATAGTAAATTATAGCATATTTTATCTTTTAAATCATCGTAATCGTTTTAGTCTTCATATTTCTTTGCATACTTTTATTCTTTATAATATATCTGTATGAATTTTTAGTCTTCTGTAGACTGAATAATTTTTATAAGCTTATTTTGTGTATAGTCTTTATACAACAATAATGACGAAAATTGCGAGATAATTCTACACAGTATTTACTAAATAAAATTCCGATAAAATACAGATTCTATGATGACTTTACAGACTACAAAAACTTAAATGGTTAGTAAATACTGTGTAGAATTATCTCGCAAATTTTTGAGGTTTCTAAAATTTTACGTTAACCTTTTTTAAACCATTTCATTGCAATTTTTTTTGGAAAATTGTGAATCATTCTTTGCTTTATTTTATCGTTTTTCCCGTTATTATTGTTGTTATGATTATGTATCTGATTTATTCTGGCTTTTATTCAATGGCTTCGAATATTTCCTGCTGCATCCTACCGCAATTTTTATAAGCTTCTCTTCAAAAAAGTATTATCCAGTATATTTTCGTTTCATTCAAGAGAAATTTTATCTTTAAATTATTTAGAATTTTCTTGTCGAATTAAAATTTTTTTAATCAACTTTATTACAATTTCAATTTATCAAGAATTTTCTCTCAGATTCCAACTCTTTTGTTCACGAGTTTTCTTACAGTAAATCCTCTTAAAATTTTTGAAAATATTATAGGAATTATCTAACAACTTTTCTTCTTAACTTCTATAATTTTTCATTTACTATTTGTCTCTCTTCTTGGTATTTATTGCTTTTGCAGTTACCTATTTGTTTTTTTTTTTGCTATTCGAAGGTCTCGTAAGTTTCCAGATTCATAATCCCGAAATTTTCTCTTTAAAAATTCTGGAATCTTTCAGGACATTTTGTTCTTTTAATGTGCGTTTTTAAAGTTTGTTTTAAATTTTCGTTTTAATTTATTCTTTTTCGGAAATTTTTAGCAGGTACTCTTTCGGTTTTTAAAACCTTTCTAGATAGTTTAATTCTTAAAAATTTTCCAGCACTATTTTTTCAATATTCTATAATTTTCCAGAATTTCATTTTCCAGAGGTCTAAATTTAACACCGTTCATTACGTTTACCCAATTGAACTCCAAATCATGTTTTTTTTTCACTAGGTATGCTTGGGTGTTATAACTGGGTATGTATGTATGAGAGATTCCCAAAACGAACATGAGTTGCCGCATCACAGGACTTACAATCTGTGGTTTGTTGTCTGTAAACACTCTACGCGGAAAGCCGAAATGTGGAAACTTTTTTTATAATCAGAGTAGTATTTCTATTGTGGCCATTTTCAGTACAAATATTTCTACCCATTTAGAGGCAAAATCTACCACGATTATGATAGTCATCTTTTAGTGGGAGGAGTAGATAATGAAGAAGGCAAGTACTTCAATGATTTGATTGGCAAACGCGTCCACAGCAATCACAATGGTTTCAGGTTGGCCACGATACGTATTTCCTAATGTATTATTCTACATTGTTTTGCATCCTTTTCCAAACATCGTTTAGTCGAATTTGATAGTATCATGTTGTGGTATTATCGTAAAATAGCGATTTAAGAAAATAGTTTGAAAACTTCTTTATCATCTCCTGGCGTTCAGTAGATATCTCTTTGCGGTGCAAACTATTCTTTGAACAATTTTTTAGCGCCGTCCCACGCAGTCGTTGTCGATGTGGTTTTAGGTTCTGCGATTTTGTAATTAATTTCTTCATAGTTCATTCCCAAGAGCGAACGGTTAGGATCTGTTCGTAGTACAAACGGGGTCTGATCATATTGTCTTACAATTGGGATAGTGACTAGTGCTTGCTTTAGCGTCTCAAAGCTTTCTGCCTCACCAACCTTCAATTCTAAATGAAGTTTTCCTTCAATAATTTCGTTGATGGAGTGGCAGGCTTTCTAAAGCGTTGTCATCTGGAACACTTTTGTTTTTCTTGTATACTTTGACGGTTTTAATGTTTTCTTCCAGAATGTTTCTACGTGAATCAGAATAACGTGCAGTCAAATGTGTAAATATTCCCAGTTTGTATTAAGCGGAACTGGCAGTTTTCTTTGGCGTTTTTTTGTTCTTTTGCCCTCGAGAAATATCTGGCCCCATCCTTTGTTGGTTTTTTTCGATGAAAATTAACGCAATTATTTTGAAAGTTATATATTTGCCTGTGCGTCAAGGATGTTTGCTAGTTGTAAGCGTTGAAGTTGGATGTTACAGTCTTTCTCTCTGAATGTAAAGTCGTCCTGATGATTCATTCGATATTCACTAGTTAACTTTCCTCGGTATTCTCTTTACGCAATTGTTTGATGAGCAGAATATGCTGAGAATTAGTAGATACTGATCACTGTAGTAGATTTGTCCAGCGGAAAACCTTTGAAGGTGGTAGGACTCAGAGGCTGGAAAATAACATAAGGTCCATAGTTTAAATGCTCCCCTTAAAATGATCGTGTAATCGAAACTACAACTCTAAATGTAAACGTAAAATAGTTATTTGTACAAGTTTGGAAATGTTACGCTTTTCCGAACGAGAGTAGGATGTTGGTGTACGAGCAGGCGAAGCGAGCGAGTACATCAAGTGCCTACTCGAGTGCGAAAAAGCGCATTTCCCACGCGTTGTACACACTATTTTTTCACATACTGCATATAACATCAATTATAAAGGTGTTTCCGATTTCATTTTTGACACTGACTTATAAGAATTAGGTTATAATTACCGATAGTACGTGTGTTGTATATACACTGACATTGATTAATAGTAAATAAAAGTAGTGCCAAAAAGTGTGTCCATGCGGAAAAGTGCATCTATGCAGAAAAGTGTTGCTATGGAAAAAAATTCTACTTTTCTCAACGATTTTGGATGCGGAAATGTAAGGTATTTCTATTCAGTATGTGAATTTCGTTTGGGTGTAGCTCAAGGGGCTTAGGGTTTACCACTTCTGCATGTCGGTGTGGGTCTCTTGCCTTGGTCGGCCTATTACTTTTGAATATTTTGTTGATGATCCTGCGGCTATTGGGTTGACGTAAATGCTCAGTGAGTAGCCGAAGATGCGAAGATTTCAGAAACAACGATCGATAAAAAAGCGCTGAAACCGGTATCTTTACATCTAACCGCGTTCATCGCGAATTTAATAGCATTTTGAGCTGCATCACTGCGTTTACAAACTAGATTTTGTTGTTGCTAATTACTCGACGTAGAAAGTCGAAACGTAGAAAAACTTATTCGATCAGTGTGGTAGCTCATTGCTTTACTGATGCTGTGAATTTTATAATTGTATTCGATTGTATCCGAATCCCCCATTGTACACTAACGATTTGAAAGAATCTTTCAAAAAACTTTCTTTTTGAATTTTTTTGGGACTTTTGCGGTGCAAATATATTTAATAGTTTTATGAGGTCGTCCCACGTAGTCTTTCTAGGTTAGGTCAATGGCTGAGAATGGCTGCTGGGCTCTCCTCGATGTGGTTTCAGGTTTTGTAATCCTCTAATTTATTTCTGCATAGTTTATTCCCAATACCTCTGCGCAATACAACCGGAGTGCAATGATCAACTTGTCTTACATTTGGGATAGTGACCAGTGCTTGCTTTAGCTTATCATCTCAAAAGCTTCCTAGGCATGGGCTTACAATTCTAAATACGTTACTTTCCTCTTAATGCGGTTTAGATCAGGTGACGGCAGCTAATACTTATACAATTCAATGCCTGGCGGTGCGTAGGCGATGACGGTGGAAAGGCACCAATAGACGCATGAAATGAAGGGTGTTACAGTCTGTAGATTTGTTATGAACATGGAAAGAGAATAAAGTAGAAATAGGTATTAGAGGCTAGATGGATCTTAAGTCAATATCCAATAGTTCTTTTATCGTTGAAGTTGTGATGAGATTTTCTATAGAGTAACAGTAGAAAAACAATTCATATTAATGGAAATTGATAATACGAGGGGGACCTAGAAAAACTTCATTGTGTAATGCTGCTAGCAGTTGTAGTACCAGGTTGTGCGACGAGAGAACTTCTGTGGAAGATATCCTAAGTCTTCCTGCTAGGCGACATCACCTGACAGAGTTTATTACAATGTAAATGTAGTAAGAACAAATGACTACTTCTTATGAACCTTACGAAAAAACGTGCAGCTGTTAAATTTTGATTTTTATAAACTCAAACTTTATAAACTCAAGTTTACAAATTCTTTTTTCGGTTTCATCCTTTCTCGATGTTTTTATTTTCTGGGAGACACAGGAATACGTTTGTGGTTTTTTAGTCAAAATTATATTTTATATAAGAAAATGAAAGAAAATGTCGAAGAAAGAAAACAACAAGGGGTTGAATGGGATAGTGGTACATATAAGGACCATAAGTTTTTTGCTATGGTACTTTTATGTAGCATCAGTTCCGTGTCCAGAAATGGTTGCATCATATAGAGAGATTATGCGAGGGGTTGATTTTGCGCACCAGATGATGGGATTATACGAACTAGACCGCAAATCAAATGAATGGTGGAAGAAGGTTTTTTATCGTTTCTTAATGATGGCTATGGGTTTACTATAGATTATCTATAAGAGAAGACAAAGAAAAAAAATTTTCGTGCAATTTTTAATGCCCCTGGGGAAAGAAATAACTTAAGGAAGAAAAACAGCCACTATGCGACGTTTATCGAAGAAAGGAACCACCTTGGAAAAGACAGCGGCTCGAAAACGTATCTTTACATCTTCCATTTAAAGGTACCACGAGAAGAAGGTGCAAAAGGTGTGCTCTGATAGCTACTGTCCTGGTGCATTTCTGGAACGTAGCTTTCAAGCAATTTACTACGTCGTCCATAAAATAAGGTTTGGAAAATTCTGCAGATTTGGTTGGTCACGCAAAATATATTTTTGATGAAATGATTTTAAATCGACCAAGAGCTATTGCATTTTGTATTGCTGGATTTCCAAACGAAGGATGAGTAATCGCTTATTTGGGGAACATGGTTGGTGTAAAGGTTTCCCTTTATCTGTTTCTTTCAAGCGAGCGTCTCTCCTTGTTTGTTTCTTTGTTCGAATTATTTTATTTGAACACTGAGCAATGTACAAATGTAAATGCTGTGGAAAAATCGTTTTGAAACATTCATATGGCGTCGTAGATTGTATATCGGAGGCTAGTGTGCAAGTGCGTTTACTAGAAATTTGCCTTTTAGAGATAAAATTTTCATCTAGTTTTGACCATAAAGTAAAAGAACCAGAGGGCCCTTCATTTTCTTCTAGAGCTTCATTTTCTTTTTCAGCTTGCTCATTACTTTCTGGTTGGATTTCTGATTCGTCATCAGAAGATTCGTTGTCGATCTAAGATTGATCTTTTTTTTAGATTCTTCATCATAAGGTTCATATGAATCATCACTGTCATCAGAGTCACCAAACACCTGTTCTGTCGCCTCTTGTAGCTCTTTTTCTGTGAGCGGCTTTTTCCTATCCATTTCTGAAAATAATACTAATGGTATATACTACTTTATAGGAATAATGGTACAAATACCCACCAGATAGTCAAATGCAAGGATAATTATCCATTGTACAGTAATTTAAGAGATTAATTGCACTTACCTTCTAAACATACAAACAACTGTTTCTTGGTATTCAATTTTCAAACTAATTACTAATATTTTCGCACTAATGCTCGACTAAAGTAAACAAATCTGAAGAAATCAAAACATTTTATATTGACACAGTTGCATAATGCCATAATGCCAATGTATTAGAAAACTAAATGGTACACATATAAAAAGGGTAAATGAAAATAATTTTTAAATTTTTATACCACTATTTATTGTATAATATACACAAACCAAGTTTACAATATATTATCAGTTTTGACACAACTATAGTTTCGACCTTTGCAGGTTATTATCAAGTGTTGAATGAAGAAGAATACAAGGTGTTAACAATTTATAGGTCAGATATGAATTTTAATGAACCTAATTAGGACTGAGGAGATTTATTACAATGGATTAACTAAATATGATTAAATGCGGTATTATACTGCAGAGCGGATTTTTTAATAGATTTAATTTTGTCTTTCGCGTTAAAAAGTATATTTGAAAGTTTGCTCGCTGGTCTAAATGCAATTTGATGATTTTGTTTTTTGAAAATATTTTATATTTTATTTGTTACGTGCCCAAAATAAGTGAATGTTATAAATTTGGTGTTCGTTCGGTCTAAAATATTTGGATAAATATGAGCCCTGGTTGATTTGTCTAGTTTTTTGTGAATTAAATTTTGAATAAGATTAACTGGGAAACCATTCTCCGTTGCTATTGATATAATTTTGTCTAGTTCTGTGGTTCTACTTGAATCATATAGAGGAATTATGAATGCTCTATGTATCATGGAGTGAAATGCGGATAACTTATGAGATAGAGAATTGTAGAGTTGACGTTAGTAGGCTTTCTAAATATTTAAAATTTAATTCTATTATTCTGATGAATTAATGTAAGGTCCAAAAAATTGATTTTATTGTCGTTTTCTCTCTCTACTGTAATTTTTATTTTAGAGTGAACACTACTGATTAAGTTTAAAATTTGATCTAACTGGCGTGATGTATCACTAAAGCATGCGACAACATCATCTACGTATCTAAACCAAAATGAAATTTGAACTGAAAATTTTTTCCTCATTGTTTGACATAAAAAATTCTGCTAACAATGGACTGAGAGGAGATCCCATCGCTAATTCGTTAGTTTGTTGGAAATTGCAAGTAATTTTGATTTAGTGAAAGTTCTAATGCGTCTAATAATTCTGTTTTTACAACGGGATTAGTGTTAGATTTATCTAAAAGAGTATGTGCTATTTGAAGGCATTCACCTGTGGGAATATTAGAGAACATACTACTAACGTCAAAAGAAACTAATTTTGAGTTGACCGAATATTGAGAAGTGAAATTTTTTAAAAAGATGATTAATTTTAATTGCTAGAACTCTTGTGGGAGTGTTGATATATGAAACTACTGGCCGAATTGGATGTTTGGGTTTATGAGTTTTTACAAGTTCATAGAGACGAGGTGCTGCAGGATTTTTGTTGACAGTTTAGAATTTTTCTAATTTGGAAAATATTATATTGATGCTGGACAATAAACTTTTAATTTGATTTCGAAAGATTACCGTTGTTTTTAAATTGTTAAATTTTCATCTGTTATGAAGGCGTACACATATAAACTAATTTTAACCGAATTAAGGTGTTTAGTACTGGCATAAAACTTAGTGGTATATATATATATATTTACCAGGAGTCGCGAAAGGTCATTAAAGAGAGCTAATTTATAAAAGTTGTTCAGATACTAGAATAAACTAATGCTAAAGGAAAATTATTTTCTATTTGAAAAACAACAAAGTTAGTAAATTCCAATTATTTTTGTGTTGCCCTTGTACACGGATAGAACAAGAGAAATTCTTTGGTGAATCGACAAGATGAAGTGGCTAGCACTTTTTCATGATGGGAATCTAATAGAGTATACAAGGGACTTATTAAAAATGCATTATATACCTAATACTATTACGAACAAGTCCAGTATTACAAATTTATCTATAAAAAGTTCATCATATAAATACTGCTGTTAATAAACTAGAAAAAAATGGAACTAATTATCTCGTAGTTTATTAGAAAATTCAAAAATATTACCATAAATTATAATTAACTTAATATATTAGTATTTCATCAGTTCGTATATTAGACATATTTCTATCTTCACAATAAATTATACGAAATTAAAAATATTCTAAGGATATTAATATATTTTCTTTTTCATCAAGAAACCTAACATCAAAGAGTCACCATTAGAGAAAATTTAAATTTCACTAATTCAACTTGAAAGACAAAAAAATCAACACGATCCACTAATTGCCTATACTAAATATAAGTCTACCCCATTGCGTTAACATCATATAAACGCCGTTTCGTTAAGATAATTTATTATCGGGAATTGAGGACGAGTTTATTTGAACGACACTCTTAATGTATCCGCGGTTTTGAAAGCAAAAAGCTGGCATTTATAAATATGAATAATTGTTTACAGGTTATATTTTACGTCTGCAATTACACAAACGTCATTTCGCTTTAAATTGCTCGTGGTGGTTCGGACGCATCTAATATGCCATTTAATTGAGGAATGCCGAGAGCCATTCGAATCATTTAGTTCGAGCGTACCAATAATGCCAGACGGCTAATGTTCACGTTGATTACGATTACAATTAAACCTTTAAAGAATTATTATTGCGACACATGTAATATTTTATGAAGCAAGTGTAGAGGATGTATTATATAACTTTTAAATGTTTTGCGAACACAAACGAACGAACGTATTCTGTGTTGTACATCGTGCAACAGGTTTTACCTAATAATTGCTACAATTATAAACAATGCAATCAGGTAAATAATAACGTTTTATATCTAAAGAACTACTTCTGTACATACTCACCTTGCAAATTCAAGCCTTTGTCGTAATCACAGCACTCAGTTGGAGGAGAGGAGAATGGCGCCACTAGACATTAGATCTCGCCGTCGATTTTTAATCATTCGCCATAATTTCTTCAATGTTGTACAATATGCATTGGTATTGATAATGTCTACCGTTTAAAATTAGTTGGGTTTCTTTGTTGTTTTTATTTTTAGCATGACGCCACTCAATTGATTGTATTTTATTCTTAGGTATTGCATCCCATGTTTTGTTACCAATAACTATGTGAGTCAAGTAAGTGTCTTCAAAAGAATAATGTTCCAAAAATGTTAGTGCTGCAGCCGTACGCATGGCGTCAGAAAGCATGAGTGGGACTTTTCTTGTGCGGTTGTTTCTACCAGCAGTTAATTATGAACTTAAAACTTTTGAAGATGTCTAATGAGAAGTTTTTGAATAAATGATTTAATGTTTCGACATTAAATCTGTGAAATTTTAAGCCAATTGTTTTATGTACCTTATAAATTATTTTATTGACAATAAATGCTTATGGGGCGTATTTAAGGCTGAGAGTAATTGAAGCCAATCATCCAATTACCTGTATTCAATTAAACAATACCGAAATAAAAATCAAGCAAAACGATACACGAGCAAAACAATGCCCCCCGCAGAATTTCGCTGGAAACAATTATGTGCAACTACGAACAGGGAACAAATTACGCACGATTAATTATACGCTTTAAAACACATTACAGTATTTCTTGTTATTCTTGCAACTATTAGTCCACCAATTATCATCATTACCCATTAACATATGCAATTCTAATTCCAATCAGTAAGCTTGCGTTACGGAATATTGAACTTTCGTAACTATAATTTACGATTGTTAAATGACCCGGCTTTGAAATAAAATGCTTCCACCATTACTCGTCCGCAGTGGCTGATATTAAGTATACATAATGAGATTTATTCGAACACACAAAGTTAATTACATTGTGGTAAATAGGATTTACGGTCCTTACGTAGGGAGGGGATTCGTTACACACACCAAATAAAAAAAGGAATCGCATAATACCGAAAATTTAATTCAAGATTCTAATTCCCATTCGAGCCGTACAATAAAATGATTTATATCTGTAACAATTTGGAGAATACGCAAAGGCGATAAAATCTCAACGGGGTATATACCTGTAAAAAATCGTAATTGTTATGCAAATACCGTACGTGTTATTTGTGGCGTTCCGTTCGATGAACATTTTAAATTAGGCCGTGTAAGTTTTATGGCGCCGAGGGTTTAATAATTAGATACTCCTGTTTTTGTAATATATTGATGTAAAAAACATGTGTATTATTAGACGTTTGTTAATTCAATAAATAATTGGATACTTTTGTAGTGCTGAGCTCGCAGATTTTGTCGAATCTATTTTATTTAGAATTACTGTTTTATATATATTAACAGTAAGCTTATTTCTAATAAGAACGTAAAATTTAATTTGTATTATTAAGCTTATTATTATTAAACAATTGTTCTGCCTAAGAAATAAAATTTTTGTTCTAGTTCTAAACATAAATTATGGAGATATAATTAGATTGCAGCTTGTATTATTAACACCGTATTTGCGTAGTTTTTCGCCTAATATATAATGTTTAACGCAGTCAAAAGCCTTGTTTAAGTTTAAACATGAGGCTAATGTATATTGACTTCTTTCAAAGCATTCCAGTGTGCGCCGATAAACGCCTGAATGGATAGAGTTGTGGATGGATTTTCTTGAAATCCAAATTGTTCGTTATTTCATATATTTCTCTCACTCAAGAAAGGTAGTTACTGGTTTCCTTCATTATTATCACAGTTGGTTGTCTTTTTGGCAATGTTAGTGATAAGTTATTTGATTGGAAAATATAATAATCGTCAGCTAATATCTACGATAATTTTATCGCCTATTTGTATAGTTGTTTAAATACGTTGTAATTCTTCGTTGTAAAAAAAGGAATTTGACAAATGTTTATAATATTGTTGATTATAATGTTTTAGTGGACAGGCGTATTAGTATATATGAGTTTTTCTTTTAATAGTTCTTGAAGTCGGGGCCCAAACTAAGGACATACAGATATTTATATCTGGCTGCAAGCTGATATTGATAGATTAATTTTTTTGAAAAGCCCAAAATAGCGTTAAACATCTTTCCATCGTTAGTTACTTGCTTCTATTCCTGATTTTTAATACCTACTGTAGTATTATATTATATTTCCAGTAGCTTTGTTCTTGGTTTAGTTTCACTTTAGATGGATGTGCAATCTTATTACCAGTTGTTTTCGTCATCTTTGACGTATTGTATTTTTTAATGTTGCATTTTTACGTTTTAAAACCAGTATTTTTTATTTAATTATCACTGTTGAAGGCTGTGATACGCGTTGCATGTGGTTGCTTCGATCCATTTCTATGCGGGTTAGAGCAACATCATATCTCCTATGAGTGCCACCAGTGACTCCCATGATTTCACACAAAGTTTTACAGCTTTAAGCTTACTCTCGAGATTATCCAAATTCCCTTGCAATATACTGTAAAGCAGTGACGTAAACCGACCTTAACATCATCTGATCGGAATAAGCTGTAGTCAACATGACTACGAGTAGCCCTATCTGCTATCTCGTTGCTTTCAATTTCGAGATGTAAAGGCACCTAAACGAAAACAATAGTAGTAGTAGTAGTAGTAGTAGTAGTAGTAGTATTAGGCTATCGACCACGTGGTCCTTCCGCCATGTGTTATTTGTGTATTTGTGTGTGTGTGTAAATGAGCTTGTTACTTTAAAGGATCGATCCCGTCACTCTAAAGCACCATTAATTGTATCCCAATGGTGAATGGTACCGGTCACCTATCCAACTGCTGACCCGAACTAACGTTGCTGCACTCTCGATAACGCTAGTTCGGTCGCAACGCAATGCGCCACCACCGGCGTGTCGAAAACAATATTTTTTAGAATACGCAGATATTTCAGAGACGACAAAATGCTATAAACAAGGCTGTTGTATATACCCTGTAGGGATGACGAATGTAGTTCTAGTAGACGTGTCGCTGTATTTGCGAGCTGGTCAGATTCTGCAGACTTACGTCTGCAGTATATACAATTGAGAGAGGATCAAATGTCCATGAGTGAAAGTTATGATTAACTACAATAGCTGCTTCTCATCTAAGTTTGTCACTTAATAAAACAGATGTATATATACATCTACCTGATGATGCCACAGTGTGACGAAACAATTGTCGTAGTACAATAAATTAATTTTTGAAACCTCACGCTATACCAGTGTTTTATTAAGTGATTATAATGGAGTTTCAACAAGTAACGGCCTCGTCTATTCAATATCTAAGTTTGTCTTAGATCCATTAGTGTATATACAGCAAGAGTCCGTGAATCGATTTAATAATTCCATCAAATTTATGCGGAGGTTTTCAAATGAACAAAAATAAGCCAGTAATGGCCAAAATATTGCCTAAATTGCTAAATTATACTGGATATAGTTGGATTTGTTCGATGGAAGCGCAGAGAAGTTTAAATGGAAAGTTAATGGATGTGGGTCTTCTGAGTGGAAGATCAATGGAAACCAGTGAACTACGCCCGTGATTCTTGCTGTCTAAATTTGTGTACTTGGTTCATTAATTTATGTATTATTTTGTGAATATAATAAAAGCCAGAAGCAAAAGGTTTAAACTATAATACTATTTATAGTTACTAAAACATCAGCCGAAACATTCTTGTGGTGGTTGGGAAACAAAAAGTCTAACAATGTGTGAATCTAAAATTTATATGTAGGATGGGTGGGTGGCTACTATCCCATCCTTCAATCAGTAAAACATTCCTTTTGGTTTTACCAAATGATTTTTTTTAATTATAAGAAATCTTATAAAGTATTTCTCACATATCTCTTCTATATAAATCATTTCCAAGAAATCCTCGTTTATAAAATAATAATTAGAAGATGGGATAGTGGACATTAACCCATCCTACATGTACAATTGAACTTAAACTTAAACACTGTTTACAATTAGTATACATCAGCAATAAACATTGTCATAGTGTTTTTGGGAAAGGAAATGTGTAAGAATGCTTGAAGTAAAGAAAAAAATATAGGGTGGTTGGACATTTACTACCCCACCCTCCAATCTAATAAACACTTGATTATGCTATACATTGATAATTAGATGGAACGATTTTTTTTTTCTTCGGAAACAAAAAAAACATCTAGTAACATGGTTATAGCAGATTCGTATTACTTCTTGGCCAACGCAACGTAAAAGGTTTAAAAACGTTTTAGAGCCCGTTTAATGATCACAAACCTTTTTTTTTCCTATCTACAAGATTTTACGGCCTCTTATATTCTTTGGGTGAATACGTAATATCGCAAAGCCTAGTATCAAATCAAGAACCTGTAACCACGAATTATAAGCAGCGGAATATACTGCGCACCTGTAGTCAAGCCTGTACAAAAAAGTAAAGCAAGTAGAGATATATCTTCTATATGTTTCGTTCCTTATTTTATCGTTTCTGGTTTTATTTTCTATTTTTCTGAATATTCTTATCTCCATTTTTTGCCATCGTCCATGTTTCACTGCTATATATTAGTGTCGGCCTTTTGTCTTCGACTTTTCCATTTTCTTGAGTTATTGTTCCTAGGTATTTAGAGCTCTTTACATGTTTGATATCCTTTCATTTTATTTTAATTTTATGCTCTTATTTATCCTTTGATTTTATCATTGTCTTTGTTTTTCATAATTTATTTTCTTTTTTATTTTCTGTAGTTCTTCCTTTATTATCTCCATATATTTAGTTCTTCTCCTGACTTCGCCATTATTATCATTACTACATTCTTATTCTTCTCGTAATGTTTTGAATTATTTTTATTATTTTCATTTCTCTTCCTCTTTCTTCTATTTCTATCTATATTTGTTCTATTTTAATTGCGTCAAAGGATTTTTCGAGGTCTACAAAGCATATAAGCATATCTCTATTCTTCTTGATCATAAAACCACATTGACTATCTTTCAATGTTGGTTCTATATTTGCTCTCATTCTTCTCTCTAGTATCAATAGTATCAATGTTTTACTCGGTATGCTCGTTAATGTTATCTCTCTGTAATTTTCATATTCTCTTTTGCTTCTATTCTTCTGTATTGGTAGGATTATTTCTTTATTCCATTCTTTCGATGTTTTTCCGTATTTCATAATATCATTTAATATTTCTTGAATTTTTGTATTTTTTTCTTTATTTTGTTATATCCTGGCGTTTTTCCGTTTTTTTAATTTTGTGATTGTTTCTATAAATTCCTCTTCCTTTATTCTTCTATATCTGTCTTTATATTTTCTTTCTTTTTTCCCTTTGTTCCTTGATATTCAGTTATATGTTTTTCTTTGTTTTCTTATTTTAGCTCCTAGAAGTATTTTCTCCATCTTTCCATTATTTTTTCTTCGTTTGTTAATATTGTTCCGTCTTTATCTATTGTGTTCATCAAATTTTACTCTTTCGTTTTCCTTAATTGTTTTGGGGTTCTATAGAATATTTCTTTCTGTGTAAAGTTTTTTTTTGCTGCTTCCAAGATTATTCTTTTAAATGTTTCCCATGTTTTCTCTAAATTCACATGTTTTTCTTCTTCCCCGTATTTGTTGTGTATTTTCTTCTGGAACTTTCCTTGTATGTGCTCCTCTTTGAGTCTATATGCTTTGTTTTTTTTATTTTATATTGTTTCTTCTTTTGTCGGTTTTTTCCTTTCCTTTCCATATCATGTCCATTTTTAACAGTGTTAAAACTATTTTCGCTTTCCTCGGGAATCTTATATTTCTTATTTTTCTACAGTTATTTTTGCTTGCTAAGTAATAAGTTATAATTGCTTTCTCATTTCTGGTGTCCTGGATTCATGTGCATTTGTGTATTTCTTTATGTTTAAATTTTGTGTTTATTATTACTAGATTGTTTTCGATGTACAGTTGTTTTATTCTTTCTCCATTGTAGTTTCTAATGTTTTCTCCTTTGACTGCCATTATTGTTCCTTTTCCTTTTGTTTTCGTTTCCTACTCTGCCCTTTAGATGTCCTAGTATCATTATGTTCTCGTTTCTTTCGTCTATTTATTCCTGTAGTTGTTCGTAGAAAGTATCTTTCATTCCTTTTTTTGCATCTTCATTTGGTCCGTATGCCACTATCGTTTTCCATTTTTCATCTTCTATTAGTTTTATGTCTGTAGTTATAATTCTTTTATCATTTCCGGTGCTATAATCAATTCTACTACACTTTTTGTTCTTTCTTTTGTCTCTACTTCTGACCATATCATCCAGTATTCTTTATGGATTTTCTCAATTCCTTGTTCTATACTTTTTGTTCTTCCACGGTTTCTACTTCTTTTTCCATGTACCCTCTTATATTCCATGTCCCCATTCGCATTCCTTATTTTCTGTTTTTTTTTATCCCTTATTTTTCTTGTTTTCATTACCATTTTCTTTTTCCTTCCAATTGTGAAATAACCTTATCTAAATGTAGACTGATAGGGTATATTTTTTTTCTCGACTCGAGAATCTATGACAGCGGATAATTAACCATTTCCTCAAAAATATTGCTTAAGCAGCAAGTCAAAGTGGCAATATTCAGATTCATTCCTGGTTTAAAAAATGCACTATTATTGAATATCTCCCTATAGATGTAGAATTCCCTTTTCTCATATTAAATTATGTAATACGAGGATACTGATATTGAGGATATTATGAGGGTCAGGCGATAAGTTTTTGCTAGAATTGAATGACTATTCCAATTCTTCCATAGGAAATTATCTTCACGAAATCCATCACTACGGCCACGATTTTATTCGGTTTGCCATAGATTTAGGTATAGTGTTTTTTCAAGGTGCTTTATCGCCAAAAGTCGATTGTTGCTCAAATAATCCACGTCTACTGTCGTAAAAGATAATCAATCACGAAAATGTTTATCTCTTAATTCTATTTCTTGGACATTATTGAAACTTTCTGATTAACTTTCTTCCAAAATTGTATGTATGTTTGTTCAATTTAGAAAAAATTCCGAAGAATGCAATAAATAAATAACTCTACTAACAAAAATCTAAGTTTACGTTAGGAACGTCAATTATTAGATATGTACCGCCCATTCCCGAAATTTAAAAGGGAAAGCTCGTAGTAGCAATAAAATCTGTTCAGGAGGGCATTGTATTAAACAATATTTAAATTAAAGAGAAGCATATAAAGAAGCAACAAATATTTATCCGAATTATATTACCTTCATTCTGCTATATTAAAACATGGGCTTATTATGATTACCTCAGTAATTCCTTAGCTTATCCTAATTAATCAAACTAGAAGTCAGAGTCTAATTAAAGAATGTAATAAATTCGCCCCATATATATAATCAACTTTCTAACATAAAATTTAATTTTAAATACCTAAAAATACAACGGCAATATATCATCACTGAAAAGATGAAACATTCGACACGAATACTGTCTAATTTATGTCCAGGATTGCGAGGTTTGGTTTGTTCAGCCTAGAATTTATATAAAACGCATTGCATTCAGTTTTAAACAAACTGTATCAATATCCTACACTTAAAATATTCCATAATTCCCAAGAATAAATGGCGGCAGGTGTTGTATAAGATCTCTCCTGACTTCCTCACATATCACACTTATGCAAGCGAGAATCCTGCCCGATCCGAGTAATCATAAATTGTGAGAGTCATTTATTTACGAAATGCACTTTTACGGTCATAAAATTGTTAATGCAAAATATACAATAATTTAAAACTATAAATTCGAATGCGTGTAATAAAAATTCAAGACGGTATTTCGATTTAATAACTGCAGCATTAATAAATTTGCTGAGCTATATATACAGGGTGTCCCGTTAATGCGGGGAAATGGCTGGACCATAGATTCCTGAGGTCAAAATATGACGATTTAACGCAACTTATCTATATCCAAAAAATTACGGTTAAGCCGGAATTTGGCTTCAAAGTTTCAAATTTTTTTATTTCTTTTGTTTATAACAATTGAACGCTTTATTTGATTTGAATGAAATTTATTTTTAATAACTACCATAATATAATACATCATTTCAGTTATTATGACTATTATTCGTTAACAAGAAGTATAAGAAACAGTAGTACCACCACTTAAAAACTAAAATATTTTTTTATTGGTGGATTCAATAAAAACTAAAAAAATACTACTTGAAAGACCATTTAATTTAAAAACTTTTTCATCTCTTAATAATATTTGATATCTTTTACGGTTTTCCCACAAAAAAATAAAATATATATTTTTTATCTAGTAAAAACAAAATCTAGTTTTTCATCGAATCGAAAATAAATGTTTTCGTGGCCGTCTTTGTTTAAAAAATGTAAATTATGTATAATAATTATTATTTAGTATCTTTTGACAATTAATTTTTAACTTTATTATAGTTCATAAATATTCATATTTGGAACAAACAGATATCTCGTTTGTATTAGGATTTTGCAAAGAAAATTGTTTGAAAAGTGTTAGATGTTGTTTTGATTTATTTTATTAATTGCTATTATTTAATTTTTATTCAATTGAGTAAATTTATTTACTTATTAATGAGTGCATAATGTGTATACTATATTCATATTTTATTTTTTTGTACAAAAACCGTACAAGATATCAAAAACAAGTAAGAGTAAAAAAGTTTTTAAATCTAATGCCCTTTCAAGTAGATTTTTTTGGATTTTATTGGATGCACCAATAAAAAAATATTTTAATTTTTAAGTGGTGGTACTACTGTTTTTTATACTTCCTGTCAATCATTAATGGTCAAAATAACTAAAATGATGTATGATATTATGGTACTTATTACTAATAAATTTCATTAAAATCAAATAAATCGTTCAATTGTTATAAACAAAAGAAATAAAAAAAATTGAAACTTTGAAGCCAAATTCCGGCTTAACCGTAAATTTTTGGATATAGATAAGTTGCGTTAAATCGTCATATTTTGACCTCAGGAATCTATGGTTCAGCCATTTCCCCGCATTAACGGGACACCCTGTATATAAATTTACTTAATATGTTCAATATTTGCATAATTTTTATTTAAAAAAATGTTAAGGAAATAATTGATTGATGAGGCTGACATATGTTGAAAGTGAAGTTAAGGAAATAAACTAATATTCTTGTGTGAATTGTAATATTAATCTCGTTTAAATTAATACAATAAAATACAAAATTATATAATGGAATCTGCTTTATCTAATTAAAATAAGATTCTGTTTGATAATAAAATATAAGTCCCTTTGAAAATGCGAAACATTTCGTAAATCTACGACTTATTAAAGAGTATGAGTGCGACCGTTATTACGTGATAATCTACACTTATACTGAATTGAAAAACGTAAAGTACTCTTTAAAAATATAAATTAGTACAAATACCTTTTAAAATTCAATTACAAATAATTATTATTTTTTTTTTTCGCTGTTATGTTTAGAATGCAATTAATATCATCACATTATTATAACAAAAAAAATGAAAATAATAGCTCACTTTCACCAACGGCGAGTGTAATATAAGCACTTGACCGAATATCGAATTTCAAATTTTGCGCTTCCGAAAACGCTGCGGTTTATTTAAGTTTCGAATTTTACATAATCGGGATCAAGGAAGTGTAACACGAACTATGCAACACTTTCCGTTGACCCGTCTCGCTTCCGGCATATAGGAGCGAACTTAATATGCATTGGTATCCCGGTTTCAATCCGGGTGTCAGAAGGAATATGTGACATCGTTTAAGTTGGCTTAAGCTGAATAATAACCGCGGTTGCACACTAATGGATTGGTATCCTGAACTGAAAATTGGGAGGATATTTTACTCTGCGAAAGTCGAAGTTGTTCGTATAATTCGCTTTCGCATCTCTGCACGATTTAAAGTGAACGTATGCATTTAGTTAATGCAATATTTTCATAAATATTTCATGCACACATTAAGCTGGTTGCATCAGCTTATCCGTATTGTTGTAATTAAATAATTTGTAATGAATAGGTGTTTAGGTAATATAAATTGTTCGTGTATGAAAATTGCTAAGCAATTCTTTACTCACCAGTCAGTTAATAAAACTGGCCTCCCTTTCATATTGGTTTTAGAAAATTGATTGACTATAAATTAATCATTTTATTACATGTAATATCAAAGGAAATAAATACAACATTGGGTAAAATAGTCCTTGCGTATTTTTCATGTGAACGTGAGCATTAATTTCCTACGATGAAGAAAAATTACAATTTTATAATACATGTGGTTCAGATATTAGTTGGTCAGTTGTAGAACAAACATTTACTTTGCTAAAAACATTATAAGATTCGAAAATCCAAAAAAGATTTACGACCGAATTGTAGTGGTAAATAGGCTGCAAAACCACCTATTATTGAGCCATACCACCTATTATTTGTATGGCTTAATAATAGATGGTTTTACACGATATTTATTATTGGACTATATTTAAAATTATTTACAAGTTTTTTAAACTGGAAATAATACGGGATCGTAATAGGTTTGAATGAAAATATTAGTTAAGTAAATAAATTTAAGAATATCCACAAACATATCAAGTTAAACATTTGTTAAATGTTTCAAAATTGGTAATATACAAGTCCACTAAGGATATATCATGGCATTTTCGAAGAGCCAAATGTAATTCTCAAAAGTAAAAAGTTTCATTACAATTTTTAAAACTGACCCACCTAAAATTCATTTCAGTGAAAACGTTTTATTCCATTGGTATTTTATTAAAATTTTAGTATTAGTAATCTTGCAGTAAATATTGTTTAATCCAAAATGGCAACTCTGCCACTAGTATGTCCCCTTTCAGAGAAATCTTGTAGTCAAATTGAAACATTGTAGAAAATAATCTTACTTCATGGATTAAATGAGCTCCGCTTCATCAAGGTCCTTTGGATCGTCCATGACAATATCCCCACCTAAACTAGCTGAAGTTTTTAATAACGTTAGTGTAATCTTAGATTTGAACAATAGTTTATCAAACATTTTATTTTCTGACTTTCTAACATTTTGAGGAATAGGTAAGTGGTTCTCAAGAACTATACCTTTATGTTCAGGTATATCCAAGTCGTATTGTATAGATTTGATATTTATCAATTATTATGACATGCCTTTTATTTGAGAAAAAGAAACATCATTTGTATTTATGTATAACTTACGTAGACTAACTGATATTTTTGGTGACTTACTGAATTTAAATCTTCAGACATTTAAATCGAAAGGACTTTATGTACCATTAGACGGATGGATGACCAAATCTTAAACATCTCAAAGGATAAGGCATAATCTGTCATAGTTTTAAATTATACGTATTGTCTTTTTTATATGTTTTGACACTTCAAATATTAATATAAAGTCTCCATTTGCAGTTTCTTAATTGTCTAATATTTAATAAATTTATTTCTTTATAAATATTATTTTTAAATTTTTCTTTATAGGTACGACAAAATGTCAATAAAAGATAATAATGTATGTTTAAAGAAGATAAAATTTATAACGAAAACGTGGAAAGTAATTCATTAAATTCACAATTACTTTCCACGTTTTCGTCATCACAGAAGATATAGACATAAATGATTTTTATAGTTTGTCGAAACAAAGTATTTCGGATGAAATAAATGAATAAAGTATAGAAAACGAAGAAAACACTCTGTGAAAATGTTTATATTAAAAATGATAAGACAACCAAATGGTTCAAATTTGAAAAACATGTTTCAAAAATAAAAACAGTTAACATAGTAAAAGAAGCTATTTTCATTCAGCCAAAGATATCAGTAACGCATTTTTTTTTTAAATTATTGATTTCAATATGATAGACGAAATTATAAAATATGTACGTTGCTCAACTAAGAAATAACTGTACATATTCAAGAGAACGAGACTGTAAAGAAACAACAAGAAGCAAATTTTTGGCTTATTTGGGTCTTCTTCACATTATTGGTATAAAGAAGTCTCACTTTGCAAATGTGAAGGAAATTTTGCCAACTGACGGAACGGGAAAAGAAATTTGTAGAGCGGTAATGAGCTACAAGCGTTTTCTTTTTTATTTTTGACACGCTGAGGTTCGACGATAAAACAACAAGAGTAGAAAGATGGAAAATAGATAAATTGGCGGCCATTCTTGCATTTTTTGATGCATTCGTACACAATAGCAAGAATTGCTTCAAATTAGGTAAATATAAAACCATTGACGAAATTTTGTATCTGTTTAGAGGTCGCTGCAGATGAATTCAATATATTCGTAGCAAACCAGCTATAAACGAAATCAAAATGTATGCGTTGTGTGATGCTAAAACTTTGGATACTTCCAGTTTGGAAATTTACTGCGGAAAACTGCCAGATGGTTCATACGCATTGTCAAACGATTAATTAAACCAATCGATAATTCTTATAGAAATTTGACGACAGACAATTATTATACAAGTGTCCTTCACGCTGACTATCTACTAGAAAAAAAATACGCTTAATGGAACCTTCAAGAAAAATAAACATGAAATTCCACCAGAATTTCTTCCTCATAAACTGGTCTGAATTTATTTGGATTCCAAAAAGACAATATGATCACTACTTATGTTCTTACAAAAAATGCTGCGGTTATATTATAGAATAGAATAGCATATATATAATACCGTTCCCTTTTTCAAATCAAATATTTTGAGAAGGAAAAATTGTATTTTTTCACTATAAATTCTGGGCTTTGTCATTTGTGTACTAGATTGGAGAAAGTTATGGCATTTGCTATAAGTATTTATATTTGTTGATCTCTATGTTTCTCACACTAAATGAGTATACCAATTCAGTTAGGGATTGTGATTTTCTATTATAAATTCTGGGCTTGCACTAAATTAAAACAAAAGTTGTAGCATTTGCCATAGGTATTAAAATTTTTGTGATTTTCATGTCCCTCACACCACACTAGTGAACGAATTCGGATATGAGAGATTTGATACATGAAGAATAAAATCGTTCTCCCAACTTGAACATCCGTGTACACATTGGTAAGCTAGTCTATTTAGACTGGGCGAGGCAAAAACCACTTATTTAGAGTAATAACTCCAAAGTAGAGAATTTATAGACCAGCCCGCAAATTACGTAATATTTTTACCATGATGATCCTCTTTTCCTCAGCACGCAGGTATAACCCCCATAAAAGATTAGCAGGACAAGGGGAGCCCTTAAAGAAGGGATAAATCAAAAAAATCACCTCCCAGCTTCATCCGTTCAAAATGTTTGTATGTTTTATATAATATTTTTGTATTTTCTTATGTATTCTGTTGGAATGGAAGCTATAAGTTTGTATATTTAGCTACGAAAACAAAATCCCAAGCAGCAAAAAAAAGAGGATCAGAACAGATGTAAGAACTTGGTTACAGGAATAATATAAATTGTTGTTTGCAAAGACATGATCACGACTTATAATAAGATCGTATACAGAGAAACCACCCACCATCTCTAGCCAGTGGAATTTGATCTGTTAGAATCATAGAAGATGATCAAGATTACACATTAAAAATTCGTATACAGAAGGGTAAGATTTGTATTCCAGGTACCAGCAAACTTTTATCCTAGGTTTATCACATCAACAGAAGTACCTTTAGGAATTTAACCGGGGAAATGTTTTGCTGATAATAACAGTGGATTGGATTAGAAAGATATCGTTCTTATCGAGTGGAATTCAATCTATTAGACTCACGGGAGGTAAGCAATATTGCACATCAAAAAAACACGTGTACAGAAGGGAAGGCTGTAAAAATTTTAAGAAGAAAAAGATGTATATATATATATATATATATATATATATATATATATATATCTTACTATCTTTAAGAATCCAATCGAGGAAATGTTTTGCGGACAATAACAGTAGACTAGACACTGTTATCGTCGTTTTGCTCAAACGAGAATAACAATAAATTATTTCGATTGTAACATAATTCAATTTTTATTTTTTGCAACTAGTAAAATCCGTGTATACGAGAATAATATTTACAATCGGCCATAAACAGAAACGCCCATCATTCCAGCCAGTTATTCAAAGAATTTAGATAATCATCAACTAGACCTTTCTACCTAATAGAATTAACAACCGTAAACTTCCCCCGTGATAACACTTATTGTTGTATATCATGCCATGAAGGAGATATTAATTATAAACACGAGCACTCTTTTAGTATCACAAACTTTATATTTTATTTATTTTTCACAAATAAAATATGAACTGTGATATAAAAAATGGTACTCGTGTTTAGAATTTATTTTATAAAAAGCAACTCAACAATCCCATTTGTCTAAAATCACCCGTTGTCACACAAACTAGCTGCATATCACTCAATGATACATAGAGCTTTCTCCATCACCTTAACTACTGACAGAAGAGCCACAGAATTAAATAAAATAATTTCAATTGCCAGTGACAATGGTTTCCCCACTAACCTCATTCAAAACCTAATAAACAAAAAACGTCATCAAACCACAAGGGTTTTAATATATCCGAAAATAGCTAATTTAAATACATCGTTCATTCCACTCACATACTTTGGAAAAACCAGCGAACAGATTGCTAATATTTTTCGAAAAGAGAATCATCAAGTAGCGTTTAAACCTCCTGGAAAATTATCAAACATGCTATTTAATGCTAAAGATAAAGTCGATCCTCTTAAAAAATCTGGTGTGTATGAGATCCGTTGTTCAGAATGCAATAGTGTGTATGTAGGTCAAACAGGACGAAGTGTATCAACTCGTTTTTCCAAACATCATCGTGTTTTTCGTCTTAATCAAGACACTAGCTCTTTTTCAAATCATTGTTTAGAATGCAAACACCAATTCCCGGATATAAATAATGTAAAAATCTTGCATAATTGCAACAAGGGCGCTAAGCTTAATCTCCTGGAGTCATTAGAAATTTTCAAACAGAGCCGTAATCCGTCAGTAAATCTTCTTAATGAGCAGACCGAACTAATCTTTTCGCCACTTTTTAATCTGGTACTACCCTCCCGAGATAATCCGCAAACAATTAGCGGCAGGTATATTCCCTCACCCCAAAATAGTTAGTATAAAATCACAATTTCATCAATTTATAATTCACTTGATAATGACGATAAAACGTCGAAACTCGAGTCGTGCTTTGTTGTTTAGATTTATATAATTGTGCCTACACGTTATATAATATTTTTACAATAATTATTTGTGGTTAAAACATAGTGAATTTTTCAATTCAGTGTTTATAAAAAGCTGTATCACAAAGTAGAAACCTCTAATAATATGCACTATCTAGTTATTCAGTATTAACATCCTTATTTGTTGAAGCACAATATCTTATCATAATGTCATAATGTTGAATGAATGCACTGGTTGTCAAGTAAATGTTTTACTCTAGTAGTATTTTTCTAGGTATTCGATTTTTTTGATAAATCATATTTTATTTCTGCAACAGCACACACTAACATATATATATATATATATAAGATTTCAGTATCAAAGCAAAACTATCGCTGGTAAGGTATCAATTATTATATATATATATATATATATATATATATATATATATATATATATATATATAATAATTGATATCAATTGGTATCAATTATCATATATATATATATATATATATATATATATATATATATATATAATTGATACCTTACCAACGATAGTTTTGCTTTGATACTGAAATCTTGGCAGCTTTTTGATCTAAAAGGAGATTTCTCTTAAATTGTAGAACAAATATTTATAAAATCTAGCGTTTACATACTCCGCTTTTATGATTACGTTATTGTTACAACAAAAGATATTTTCTTATTTAAGAATGCACATCTGGATGATCTCTTTCAATATCTCAATTATATTATCCCGTATTTACCGTAGTCTACCTTTATTTCTGTTTCTTTTGCCTTTGATTGATGATTGTAAACGAGTGTAGAAATATAAAATATGGATTACCACGTAGTAACGGTCGCAACCATCATCATGAATGTAGAACGTTTATTATCATCAATTATCTCAGACGTTATTTCGGGAAACGAAATATTTTGACAATGGAGCATATTCCTTTGTATAGTAAAAGAATAGTATTTAACAATACTAGTAAGGTTAAAGGGGTTAAAAGGATATGACTGGCGAGTCGTCAGACGAGCAAGTCACCTTCTGGATCGAGTAAAATGCGTTAAAATGCGTGTATTTGTCATCATACCGTTTATCGTTCTAGTTCAAAGTTTTTGATATAATCAAAAGTTTATAGCAAGATTATGAAATGCTTCCATTACTTTTTATATTTTACTTCTATGAATGAGAATATGCTTTGTTTTTTTTCCCCAATTTGAAAGCCTAATATGATTATAATTCTGGGGAAAATATCTATATCCATGTTACTATAAAAACATCCAACAAGACTACAAAAAACTAATAAGGGCAGCCTGGAGGTCTTTTTGTGAGGAGGTTGAAACCACCTCGGCAGCTGCAAGGCTTAAAAAGATCCTCTCAAAGGATCCCTCACGACAACCAGGTTACCTAAAACGAGAGGATGGAAGTTACTCTTCTAACCTCTCGGAAGCAGCTGAGATTCTCATCAACACCCATTTCCCAGGATGTACGAACACCTCCGATGAAGGCTGGTCAGAACCCATACCCTCAAACCCCTCCAAGGAGGATTGGGAGGTGGCAGATCACCTCACGGAAGGGACACGTATAACCTGGACAATCAAAAGCTTCTCACCATTTAAACCGCCAGGCTTGGACGGTATATTCCCGGCCCTCCTCCAATGGGGGCTGGACATATTATCAGCCCACCTAGCCAAAATCTTCAGGGCATGTATTGCGTTCTGATACATCCCTCTAGCATGGAGAGGAGTAAAAGTTATCTTCATACCGAAACCTGGTCGTATAGATTATACACTAGCCAAATCACACCGCCCAATTAGTCTAACGTCATTTCTCCTGAAAACGTTAGAGAAATTGTGCGAAAGATTAATTCGCGAGACGGCTTTGATTACGAATCCGATCCACGCTAACCAACATGCATACACTCAGGGGAAATCAACGGAGTCGGCTCTGCACACTGTTGTAGACCGAATCGAAAGATCTCTGGACAACAAAATGTCCACCTTGGGCGTGTTCATTGACATAGAAAGTGCTTTTGATAAAACGACCTTCAGAAAAATGGAAACTGCTCTCTCCACGCATGGTGTGAACCCCACAGTTAGTGGATGGATCAAAATCATGCTGGAGAATAGGGCAGTCACAGTAAATGTAGGAAACACCACTGTCAGAAAGATCGTTGCTGAAGGCTGCCCACAGGGTGGAGTACTCTCACCACTCCTGTGGAACATAGTTGTTGACAGCCTACTGCGGCGACTTAACCATCCTGCTAACAGGCAGATTTGAGACGGTGCTATGCAGCTTGATGCAGGAAGCCCTCAAAACAATCGAACACTGGTGTAACGACCAGTCTCTGACCATAAACCCGTCAAAGACTGAAATGGTCCTCTTCACAAAGAAAAGAAAACTAGGTAAGCTAAAGCTTTCTAAGCTCCTCAACACCCAGTTGACATTGTCGTCAGCAGTCAAATACCTGGGAGTGATCCTCGACGGCAAGCTGACGTGGGAACCACATCTCAAAATGAAATGTAAAACAGCATGCGCCTCCCTCTGGCAATGCCGGAGGGCTGTGGGGCAGACATGGGGGCTATCTCCCAAGATAGCACTTTGGCTGTACACAGCGGTAGTAAGACCAATGCTAATATATGGAGCACTGGTTTGGTGGCCCAGAGCCAGACAGAAAACCTCAGCAAAGCAGCTTACTCAGTTGCAAAGGATAGCATGCCTCACCACGACCGGAGCAATGCGAACAACACCCACTGCAGCAATGGAAGCAATGCTCTGCCTTCCACCTCTCGACTTATACGTAGAGGAGATGGCCACGGCGGCAGCACTGCGCTTAAACTCAGTTGGACTCTGGTACAAAGGAGGCAGGGCTGGCAGACACTTTCACCTTTTATAGGAGGTTGTCAAAAAGACACCCTTCCTTGCAAGGAAGACAGACAATTTGCCACCCTGCTACCTCTTCAATAGACCCTATAATGTATCGATAAAAAGAGGAACCGGTAGTGTAGAGGGTGGGGAAACCCTCCGAATTTACACCGATGGTTCTAAAACCAAAAGAGGATCCGGGGCGGGAATTTACTCGCAACAAATGGACCTCTCATTAGCTATACTCCTAGAGAAGCACACAACTACTCTGCAAGCAGAGATCGTTGGCATCATCCAAGGGGCGAAAGAAATCCTACACCGAGACATCCGTGATAGGAACATCCAAATCCTTACAGACAGTAGGGCACCAATACTAGCAGTGAGTAGTCACAAGATCACCTCAACACTAGTAAAATAATGTCACAACACCCTTAAACAAGCAGCACAATCAAACAGTATTGAGCTGCGCTGGGTCAAGGGACACAATAATGAAGAAGGCAACAGCAAGGCAGACGAGTTGGCGCGAGCTGGATCGGTTCTCAGTGATACCACGGACGGGCGCCCGATCGCGCCAATACTGAAATGCCTCACTGATATCCTCAAACAGAATACTCTTAAGATGCTAAAACAACGTTGGGACAACACCTCAGGCTGCAGACAGGCCAAGGAAGCAATACGCTCACCCAATCCTGAAAACAACTGAATATTATTTGCGACTATCCCGGGGGAGTCTGCGTCTTATCACAGGTATCCTTACGGGTCACTGTCAGCTAAGGAAACACTTGTTTACTATGAGACTGGTGGAAACTCCCATATGTAGAGCATGTGAAGAAGAGGACGAGACAGTGGAACATGTGTTAACCACCTGCCCGGCTCTCGCCCACCTTAGAGAGTCCATGCTAGGGGAGCTCTGGCCGAACATGGCCAACATAAGGGATAACCCTCCAAGCGTTGTGCTGTCCTTTGCACGCCACCTTGGGTGACTAAATGAGTGATAGAACAACGCAGGGCTGTCCCAGTCAGGGGGACACAACGGGCCTAGTGAGGCCTAAGTGCTCTGGTCAATGATTTGATCACCCTTGGAAAACTCAATCCAGATATATCCATGTTAATTATTACTCTATATCTTCCATATTATAAGAATATTTAGAATGGAAGCACTTTTGATACATTTGACTCTTCTCGGTTTTTCAGTCGCCTTCTACCGTTAATCACTGTACTCTCTCTTTTGATTTGATGTTATAATACTTGCAATGTTTTGAGCATGCTTTTAGAGATAAAGCATCTCCGTTTCTTGAATTGTGCCAGCTCAAGGTCAAGTCAAAAGTTAGACCATTATATATGAAGACCAAATGCCATAACAAATCCATTGAAGCCAAAAGAAAAAGCAACGTATTTCTGGATCTAGTTAGAAAACAGGAAATGGT
Source organism: Ontholestes murinus (assembly GCA_963969525.1). Taxonomy (NCBI): domain Eukaryota; kingdom Metazoa; phylum Arthropoda; class Insecta; order Coleoptera; family Staphylinidae; genus Ontholestes; species Ontholestes murinus. Next base: position 16,743,908 of record OZ018397.1, read on the forward strand.
ATGCAAGACGATTCCATTTAGGCCAACAGTTAAAAGTGATGTATATCGAGCTTACTAAACATAAGGAACATATACCTATCAGATTTACAGTTTGCTACATCAACTCTCCATCATATAAAATGTGCTGTCTGTGAATACTGTCTTACCAAAAGCTATCGCACGCACATCACAATACTCAATTGAAAACTGGCTAGAATTTGTGGAAAAAAACGGAAAATGTGACAATAAATGATAATAATATTCTTGTCTCATTTGATGTAAAAGTCTATTCCCATTTATACCCTTCACTGGTTTACAAATCGATAATCAAGGACAACCTCCAAGAGCAGACTTCTCAAAACAAAAAGAAGAAATAGTTAATATGTTTATTACTTGTCTAGACCAAAACTACCTTGAATAGTAAAATAATCGTTTGATAGCATTAGCTTCTAATTTTTGAAAGTTCGTTTTATTCAACTGTTAGGTTTTATAACTAAAGGACAACACTTTTAAAGAGTATTAATTATTTAGTAAGATCAGCGTCAATAATCCATAGTTATAATTCCACACTGATGCGATTAGAGTTCTATTATGGTTTCTAATATATTTCTTATGACTAATTTAAAAAATGTAACGAAAGTAAACTGGAAGTATAGTTTTCTCTGTCTAATTTTTCTTTAAATACAAGGCTAGAGAGAACTAAATTAACATTTTTCAAGATATATATTTGTCAAAGCCATATATTAAATGATACCAGATATACAGCTATCTAATCGGTCGAGAACGTATTAGAACTAAGTATATTTATTATGTTGATTTACCCCAGAATTATTCTATTTCTAATTTAGTGATGTAATGTAAGAGTGACAACGTACATGGATGAAAATAGGTTTCTTTAATTAACAATAGCTGGGACACTCCTTTGAGACTAACTATTTATAAACCGTAATTACACATCGCTCCGATTACAATAAAAAATGAACGTTGATATAAAAAGCGTGACTAGCTACATTTCAATTAAAGCCAAGAACGTGAAATGAGATACATCACCCGTAAACTATATCCACGACTTATTCTAGGCCAACTTTAATAATGTTAAAAAAAATAAATGACATGCCATAAAACCTACTTCTTTTTACCATTTTCGCTACTTTCGAGCTAATATCATGCGGCGTGTCCCGACGCCAGATAGTGTCACTTACTGTTTTTGAATTTAAAATGTTCCGCATTATAACAATAATTTGATATGCAGTGCGATTTTAATGTGGTGGTTATTTCATCATAAAGCGTGGTTTGTTATAATTTTATATAGGTATAGTTAGAAATAATCTTGGATCTAGGAAACGTAATTGAATATATGGTTACTGGTCTGATTGACATTACTCTTTTTCCGATTTTCCAGCGGAGGATATTCAATTATCAATTTAACCTGGATTATAGGGTTTTAAAATATAAATGACATTTTTCACGACTCCTGCTCGCTAATCCTTATAATCGAATAAAGCATTTATAAAAGAGGACTCGAAATGCTCATAACTCGATAGCCAGTATATATTTTATAGTTTCTCGTTGTGATATATTGTTCTACCAATATGATGAATTTTATATGCAATTATATATTCTATTATATAGTTTAAAGATTATTTATATAAGCTAAACATGTACGGCTTCCTTCTTTTTAATGTAGTTTTAAAAGTTAATTTTGTACAAAAAAACTATATCACGGATAAAATGAGCTACACTTGTCCAAATGATGAAAACACTAATATTTTAAATAAATGACAGGTGGAAATACCCTTTAAGGGCATCTGCCTATGTAAATAAGTATGTTGAAGAAAATAAACTTAGGTCACCTCTACAAAGTATTTTAGAGGATTCTATATTTTATAAAGTATATAGTAAAAATTATAATAATATAATACTGACATTATCTTTTTTACCAAGCTATAATACACAAAACTTCTTTTCCCAAAAAACGTCATACTTATTTCTGTCACTTATTATGATACATGGCAGAAGACGTATTTATACAGCTATTTATATACTGAAACAATTATAATATTCTAATCCCAATAAAGTCCACCAATATAACCTTTGTCTAATTATATTGGTAAGGTTTGTATTGCTTGCACAGACTCATATAACTATTTATAAAATGTATTTTTCTTCGTAATGAAATTTCAAAAATTTATAGTTTGTATATTCATTTGCAATGTTATTAAAAATATACGTATAATAAAGTTACACATTGCATTTGTGACAATTCATCTCTCTTAAAGACTGTAGTAGAATTAAAGGAATAGTATTTAAAACGTTTCAATAAAATTTTTAATATTGAGACATAGAGTTAAACTTGAAACTTGACTGAAAGTGCTTGGAAAACTATTAAAATAAAATGCCAGAAAATTAATCAGGTATAAAGTAGTTTTTGTTGTAATTATAATTCTAATGTTGTCAGCGTTCACTGGGTAATAATTTTAAGTATGAATTTGAGAAACACACAGGTATAAAGTCGGTTTTTTACCTCTATATGTATAGTTTTTATAGCGTTTTCTTAATTCATAGTTGTCATTCTATTTACACTAGTAGAGGAGGGTGGCCGATTCTAGAACCTTTACCTGTTTTTCCCTCATCATTGAATGAAAAAAAACTCCTGATTGAGAGGAAGTACTTTCATTGAACATCTGAAGAACATCTGAAGATTTATCACAATACACCTTTATTAAGCCAGTCTTAAATATTGCTAAGTAGATAATATGTATAATAATAATTATTATTTAAAATAGCCTTTATTTAACAATCTTACATACTAAACATTTTCTTAACTAGAACTGGTGTTAATTTCACGCAATTCCTTTTTTATTCTTTTGATGTCGTCCTCCCATCGACGATGTCTCCCTTTTCTTCTCTTGTATTGTCTCAGACACCACTCAGTAACGTCCTTGGCCCATTTGTCTCTTTTGTTCCTCATCATATGATGCGTCCATCTCCAGTTTTTCTTATGCAGAATGTTAGGTCCTGCTTACAAATGGTTTCCAGTCTTATTTTATTATGAGGTTTAACATTGAGTAAGCTTCTTTTCATACTATACTGACAGGTCTATAGTTTGCGTATGTTATGTTCGGTTAAACTCCATATTTATATGTCAAAAGTAAGTATTTTTCTCTTTGGTTTGGGTTATTTATGAGGATTTTTCACTATTTCTTTTAATGACCAGTATCATTCCAAGCCAGATTGATTCTGTTGTTTATTTCTTTTGTTGTGAGTCCTTTTGATGATATTATTTGGCCAAGATACATGTATTCGTCTACATATTCCATTATTGTATCATTCACTATGATTTTCTTTGCTTTTGTCATTAGTTTCGTTTTTGAGGTATTACAATCTACATCAGTTGTTCAAGCATTTCTTGGAGGCCTCTTACGTCGTCTTCGCCTTCGTAGACAGCTGGTTGGCTTAGTTCACTTATTGTATTATGTTTGATCAAATATTTAATTATTTAAACTGATAGCAAAATAAGACATTTATGTGAAATTTGAATTAAGTGTTTTTTGAGAACCGTCCAAATTTTAAAGTAGATTATTATTAAATATACTTTGTTGTTATCACACACGATTTTTTATTCGTGACTGGCTTCAACCTTACAAGGTTATATTTAAAATGTATCATAAAGTAAAGCCCTTAAGCATCACACATATTCTTCCACTATTTGTAACATTTTTTAAGCATATACACAATTTGTCACACTTATATCACCTTCAAAGTATTATATTATGTTATTTTCCAGATGAAGTTATATCAAGATATAATGTCTATCATATTATGGTTTAGAAAGATATTGTTAGCATATGATTTTTCGTGGGTTATCCACACAAAGTAGGAAGTAGTGCAACGCCAAGCCAATAGATGGCACCTTTATTATTATGTATTATCTTGAATAATGGTTTATTTGGAGATATAAAATTTCCAAAGTAAAATTGCATTACCCTGGCTTCAACTGCCCTATGCTGAAGAGATCCAAAATAGCTTTAACCGCTCCGCGACTATTGTTGACAAGGACGAATAATTTAATGCATTTTAAACGTTTCGTGTGCAGGCGCGGGCGGGAAATTTATCGTATCAGAAATATCAGAGCAAATATCAAATCCAAAATCCAATTTGATCGTTTATGCAACCAGAATGTATTCTGAATCTTAAAATCGACTCATTCAAGGTTTATTGTAGTAAACAATAACAATCCCATAGACTTATTATGGTCCATAACACTTGTTCAAATACTGGAAAGCTCTCGGTAGAATTAAAAGAACAGTTGAAAATTGTTATCTTTTAGTCAACTGTTTTATATATTGCTCTATTAGAAATTGATATGGTCAATTGTTAATAATTTTAAAATAAGAAAACAAAAAACATTGACTCAGTTTTGTTTGAGCAAATTTTCTTTGATAAAGGCGAAACCGCAAGCCAGGAGGCTGAAAATGTGAATACTATTTATCTATGTCAAAGATGCACCATGGACTCAAGTCTGCCGTCATGTAAGCACTGCTTCGATTGCCCAAGAGCTAAAGATTGCACAAAAAAGCATTTGGAACCATTTTAATAGGGCTGGATACAAAAAGGTCTTTGTATGGGGTTACGACAACGTCAATCTAAAGCGGTCGTGGTCGAATCACGGTGAGCCAGCAAAAACGATGGGCAAGCCAGGTTTGACGGATAGGAAGGTTTTGCTGCGTGTTTGGTGCGATTGGCAGGGAATTATCTACTATGAGCTGCTCCCCTACGGCAAAACTCTTGACACGGAACTGCACTGCACACACAACTCACAAGCGGCCACCTTTTGACAATAGGAGAAGAATTGTGTTCCAGCGGGACAACTTTAGGCCACATACATCGATAGTGACTCGCCAGAAGATCCGGAAGCTTGGCTGGGAGATTCTTATGCATCCACCTTATAGTCCCGACCTGGCACCAAGTGATTACCATCTGATCCTGTCCATGGTGAACAATTTTGCTGATGAAAACTTCGCTTCAAGAGAGGCTTGTCAAAATCGACTGACAATAGGGACCAGGAATTCTATGAGAGTTTCATAATGAAATTACCTTCAAAATAGGAACAAGTTATACATCAAAATGGCGCATAATTAACCTAAATTGGATTATTCTAACTATGATAATTAAAGCCTTCAATTTCATGCAAAAAAATATAGATTTATTTTTACTACACCTTATATAAAGCATAAAAAAACGTCCAAGATATTATCATTTACACCAAAATACAAAAAAAATTGGCACTGAAGAATTCATAAAGATGTACATAGTAAATCGTAAACTTTTTTCACTGTTTGTAGAATTTTATATTTTTAATTGTTGGTGATAGATGATTAAAGATCAGTATTGTGGCATAATGTTTAGTAGCAAATTGTATTATCTTGAAAAACACAACTGCAACTAGATAAGAAGTTAATTTGAATTATGGCTAGGAGAGCCTATTTGTATTATAATTGCGCCATACTAGAAAATAATTCGATCCCTCACTAAATAATAGAAATTTGCAAAATAAGCTCTTTTGAAAACGTAAATATTACTATGTTTGGCTACTACTCAACGGGATATACACCTCTGGATAATTTTATGTTGAATTGAATAATATGTTTATCAAATTTTAGTTTATCATCAAAAGGTATTCCAAAGAAGCCAGATTGTTATTCAGTTTAATATTATCTCCAATCAATTTTTGATATTTTTACTACATATTAATAAAACGTAATCCGTTTTTTTTTTGTATCTATGAAGGGAAGTTAATTTTCCTTGTATCACTATTTTACATTTTCAAAAACTACAGTTCCTTTATTTTTCGGTTTCGTTAAGTTTAGACCTTTAATAAATAGGTTTGTATCGTTTATGTAGCGGGTGCTTTCATTATCTTTCACAAATGCAGACAAAATCTTTTGTGAATATTATAAAAAAAAATGGCAAACCACATTTACAAAATGTTTTATCTACTTGAATTTAACACCCACCTATTTCCAATTGAACAGTTACAGTTTTATTTTCAACTGGATAAACACTTGTCTCACTTGTCTGCAACACCTAGGATGAAATAAGTTTTTATTTTCTCTTGCAGTATTTCTACGCTGCCATTGGCTTTTAGAAAATCAAGAAATATTACTTTGATCTACTGCATTTAATAATGCTGAGATATAGACAAAATTCGCTCAACAATTTCTTAGAAACTCATGCTGTGACTTACTAAATAGGTATTATGTTTCCAGGGGAAATCGGAAACATTGTAGAATGTAATTTCTAGATTTTTGAAATATGTACATAAAATAATAACCAAGTGATAGTTTTCGTTATTATTACCATCTTCTTTTTTAAACAGTGGCAAACTAATGCTAAGTTTGAAATTAAGGGAAACGTTCTAGTGTAAAAGAGGTGTTTATTATTTTATACAATAGACTTGCTATTTAGATAGCGAATTTTATTACGTTTATTAGATTCCATCAAAATACACAGCTTCCTTTGCAATAGACATTAGCAGTCATTTTATGGCAAAAGGGATTTTCCTTATTCCCTATTTACAACACAATTTATCACTCCAAACACAATATCGACTCAACGTATTTTACTCCATGATAATATTTGTTACTCCGCTATTATTGCCCACTCTACGCTTACATCCTTCATATTGTCCAACGGTCCTTTCTGTCTTCACTTGATTCCAAGCTTGTTATTCAAAATGAATCCCAATAAGGCCAAACTATTAACTTTCTTTCACAAAATCCTACTACAATCCCGTACAATTAAAATCGACATCTCCACTCATCCCACGTAAACCTGCAAAACCCTAGGCATCCTGGTCTACAATAACTCTCCTTTAAACCGCAAGCCTAGTCTATAAAAACTCAAATCATAAATATATCTAGATTATTACTCAATCACTTTTACCCAAATAACATCGGGATTCCAACGTATATGTATAATTTGCAAATAATCCATCAAATATCTCCCTACTAAACACACATTCTATATCCTTCGAAATCCAAATATTCCTTCTATATATGATAATTCTTTCTTCATCATCCATTATTTCACTTATGAGAATCATCATGAAAGATAAGGTACCCAGCAATTACATATTAAATTAAAACATCTTACATCTGCCAGAGATCTATAGCCCAGATGAATTGTTTCTTTGTTTAAGTATTTTTCATATGTAATTGTTGAAGTAAAAATCAATATTAGTGTTATTATTATTAAATAAACACAACAATGCAGTTTAGGTAAGTACTTACTTTCGTTTACAATTTTTTTTTAAATGTCATAAATTCAAATAGAGCGTAAATTTAAAGTTTTATCTTTTTGATTTAGAAGAAACAAATCCAAAGGGCATATAATATTTGGTCATAAAAGCCTGAACTTACAAATTGCTACATTTTGAGTTAAGCTTTTATACTTAAGAGTTTCCTCTTTGTTGAAAGAGCTGAGAAATTTCTGTTCAAATTTCACCTAGAGGTTTTGTTGATAGTTTTTGCATTTTGTATATATTCCAAATAATTCACTCTGCAAAATTTTCCTCCTCTCTAGCCCCATGCTGCACTTACAGATCTTCTGTTGATTTAACTTGCTAATACGAATTGCCATTTTGTCTCTGTTTTTGCGATATAGAGAAACATTATTTAGCGATTTAATGTAATAAGTGGTGTTTATTAAGCATATAGTAAAAATTCAAATGGTTATTTCCTTAAGAGTTTTTGTCCTTAGATTATTTTCAAAAATCCTCTTTCTTTCGACAATCTAGAGCGTACAAAATTTTTGACATTAACACTTTATTACCAAAAATTACAGTTAGAAGGCAATAATCCAATCGACTCCTCATTAACTTGTTAACGGGTGGACGCGGAAGACGTCCTCGTGACGGACTGGCAAGGAAGTAGCACCGGCGGTACTTTCTGGAACCAACACGCACTGGAGGCGGCACAGGGGTCCCAGGCGAGGCTCACCATCGATTAGCAGCCGCAGGCTTCGATTAAACAGTTTCCCGTCGGTGATACTTGCTTGAGCTTCCACGCCACGTCAACGTATGGGCACCGGCTAGCTGTGAAAAGAGTAAAGAACAAGAGAGACATGTGTAAATTAAAACATGGAGCAGGAGAAGAAGAAAATATATTACAAAAGATAGACAGACAGAATTATATACAATATATACAAGGGCAAGGGGCTTGAATCGGCGGAATCGACCAGGCTGACCACCGCTGCTGATGGCAGACGACTGGTAAAGAGCGATGGCCGGAGCCTGGTTTTATATGGTGTCTTCGGTGACGCGGCTTTGTTTCGGTCACGTAGGCCCCGCAATTCCGGGAACAGGTAATGATCCTCTTCGCCGAAAAAGGGCCCGTTCTATTGTAAACTGAACGCCGGTAACAAACTGCCGAACTTTTTGAAAAACACTATATTCCTTTCTTATTGTGTTACATCCAGCAATTATCCAATTTCCCAAGTCTTCCACGTTTCGACTCGAGCCAAATAGGAAATATTCCAAGGGGTTAAAATCTGGAGATCGAGAAGGCTATAAGTGAGGTACACCTCGACTAATCTAGCGATCTCAGTATTTTACTGTACACAAGCAAGAACATTAAAATGCGATGGTGCATCATCGTACATAAACCACATCACATTGCATTTCTTGTTGATAAAACTTCAACATATATAAATAACATTCTATTCTGCTTTTCTCTCTACTTTCATTTCCTACCTCAGTCTTGCCAAAATCTTTACACTAGCCTCATTTTCTCTCATCTTTTCTGTTAACCTCCTGTGTAAACAATGCATTAATCATAATGATGGTTGCGACCGTTACTACGTGGTACTTCATAATGAACACTGAATAAAACACTTACTATGTTTTTAATTACTATAATTTATAGTGGTTAAAAACATAGTAATTATTTATTATTTAACATTTGTTGCCGTTATTGTAAGAATAAATAGATGAAATACAGTGAATGATTTAGTGATGGGTAAATAGGTACATATTTCAATTTTTAGTTTTATTATGGATGATAATAAACACTACGAAAATAAAGCGACAATAATGACGTTTCGCTGAACACTGCAAGTGCTTAGAAGATTAGATACCGGTGAACGTCAGTATCAAATTGATGCTGAATTGAACTTGCCAACTTCAACAATAAGGACAATATTCATCATCTGCAACTACAACCCGTTCTAGAAATCAGACGATAGAGGAAATGGAAAAACGACTTCTATACGGATCGACGACGAAATTGAACGCAATATGCCATTAAGTCAAGCGAAAATAATTTTTCGTCACATTCAAAGTGAAACAGCAACACAACTCAATCGTTGCGGGCTGAGGGTGGTTTAACAAATTTAAATATCGTCATAACCTTCACAACATACAGATTACAGGAATTTAATTTCCAACAATATTAAAAACAAGAATTGAACGCGGAAACTATCCCCCAGAATTAGTGTTAAATATAGATGAGACGGGCTTATTTTGGAAGAGGATGCAGAAAAGAACATTTTTGAGCTGTGAACAAAAATGCACACAACTTTAAAGCAGCGAAAGATCGCGGGGTAATAACGCCAATGGAGACTTTAAGTTAAAGCCCCTACTTGTGTACCACTCAAAAAATCCAAGGGAGATGAAAGGAATTTTTTAAAAAAACTTTACGTGTGATTTGGGAGTCCAATATAAAGTCGTAGATTACAATGAACATTTTTCAAAAATTGGTTTGTTGAACATTTTTGCCTGAACGTTAAATGCTTGAACCAAAAGTGTTACTATTGATGGACAATCCTCCAAGCCACCGAACGAATTTATCTAACTTAGACACATGCATTTCGGTCGAAGTGGGTTTCCTGCCACTAAATTCAACTACCTAGATCCAACCGATGTGTGAGGGTGTTATATCAAATTTCAAGGAATATATTTCCGGCGAACATTTACACAGATGCTTGAGAAAACAGACGGACAAGACAAACAATCAATAAGATATTTTTGAAAGAACGACAACATTCCAGATGCCCTAGGAAATATAAATCTTTTTTGGAGTGAGGTGACAGAAAAATGTTTAAAACGGGTTGATATCAATCAAATAGTGGAACTATCATAGCAAAACAAACGGGTCTAGGTGAGCACAAAAATATTGAAAGTAGCAATTCTGAAGTAGAGCAAAAAGAACTTTCAACGACTTTTCCAAAATCTAGTTTAGACACTATAACGGAAATTATGGACCAATTTATTGAAAAAAAGGGATTTCGATAGGAGCTCAAAGGTAAGAAGGGGTGTCATGGATGCCTTATCCACTTGTCGACAATTTCTTACAAAGCGCAAACGAAAAACGCAAATCACATTAGACACATTTTTGATAAACAGGCAGAAATTTGGAAATGCGGAAGAATCTGAATCTGAATCAAACGTAAATGCTGACTGTTTGTTACTTGACGCACTTTTAAAGATTGGTTTAAAATTAATAATACCGGATGAATGTTTATTTATGTTTCTATATTTGTAAGAAACATTTTTTTGTTCTATTGTTATATATAAAAAAACATATTTAATAAACTTAATTGACAAAATACATATTCATTTTTAAAATTACTATACCCTGAACCCTCTTACTTTGCATTGTATTTGCTCTTTCCGATACATCTCTGCCTCTCCTCCATTTCTTTTTCATCCACGTCTGCATAATTTTTCTATTAATTCAACTCTCCTTTCATACATATTTCTGGGTTCCACCCTCCACTCACTCGACGTTGTTTCCATGCACATTCTCCAATCAAATCCACACATACTTCATACTTTCTCTATTGCCTCCTGATGTACACTCATTCTATTTGTTTTCTGAAGCGGTATACACCCAGCGTTGATCTTTCAACTCCCAGAATCTATCTTAGGGACCACCACTGCTCTTTCTCAATGGCATTTATACTTCCTTATTTCCCATGTTTCTAAACCATACAGCAAAATGGGCTTCACACACGCATGAAGTTATTTGGAAGTTGTATGAAAACCAGTTTCTCTATTTCTTCCTCACCATGCAGCATACTTTCCTGGCTTGCCCATGTATCCATTTGTCGTTCTCACCGTATCTAACCCCACTGGCTTCTCTATTCATTATACTACATTTAGTTGTCCATTCTAATCCTCCTTTTCTTCTTCTTCTTCTTTCCTGGTCCACTGTTCACTGTTGAACGTAGGCCTCTCCTAGTTTTTGCCATTCCTTTCGATTCCTTGGGAATAAACTTTGCAGATGTGATCTTTCGTTTATTTTGTCTTGGTCGCCAATGAGTTAATATGTGCGTTCATCGGTCGGTGTCTTGCATTGCCACATGATCCACTCAGTTCTATTTTAACCATGCAGCACGCGTGCTTACGTCTTCTACTTTGGTTCTCTTACGTACTTCTGCGTTTCGTATCTAGTCTTTTAGGCTCACTCTAAGCATTACCCGTCTATTGCTCGTTGGGTGGTTCCAAGTCTTTCTGCACTTTTTGTTGTTACCGCCATTGTGTCTAAGCCGTATGTCATGACGAGGAGGATACACATGTCGAAGACTTCTCTTTTCAGGCAAATTGGTACGTCCGGGTTTCTCAAAATGAATATAAGTTTTTTAAACGCTGCCTATGTCATTCTTATGCATCGTGTTATCTCTGCTGTTTCGTTGTCTATTTCCATTTTTATAGTATGTCCTAAGTAAGTATATTCGTTTACCGTTTCTATTATTTGGTTTTCGAGCATTATGACTGGTTATTCGCGGCTCATAATTTTTGTTTTACTAAGATTTAGGCCTGCTTGTTTTGAGGCAATAGTCAATTCTGACATCATCGTTCTTAAGTCATCCAGGTTGTTGCTTATTAATTCGATATCATCCTCCTTTTACCTCTTTATAAATATAGTTTTATATTAAGTCTTCCTTACTTCCCTTTTTGCGTAGCGACAGTCCCATCACTCGTTTTCTTCCGCATCCCACAATGATCTCTTCCATTGCTATTACTTTATTCCAATATCAATATCAAAGCGTTTTGCCATAATCTTCATAACACTCCCACTATTATATAGCTTCAGGCACTTCTGTTTTTATTCATTTTCCTTGATTTTTCCCATCCTTATCTCTACCATTATTGGCAAATGGTCAAAATCTAAGTCTTCTTTCACCTCCATTCTTCAAACGAGGACTGAGATGCGGATTTCATTCAGTCCAGCCATGGTTATTATGAAAATTATTAATTGCAATCCCTAAAAAATTGTTTCATCGGTAAAAAGAATCAGTCAAACTAATGTATACAGAAGCCATTGACGACAAAATCAATACGTGGAAGAAGAAAAAATATTATATTTCATAGAGAAAATGTTTTACTTGTAATTGAGACACAATAACTTTGTTTCACCACTGTAATTTTAAAAAATATAGTGGTAAAAAGTTATTATGTTTCAATTGCAAGTCATTCAGGATATACCACGAAGTACAAATACAAATAATGTTTTATTTCTATAAATGCTAAAGTTAGATTTATAAAATCATTTCATGTTCCAATAAAATAACTTAAGGCGTATTTATAAACACCAACTTATTAGTTAAACCGTGTCAGAAAGCAATTCCAATTAATGACAGCGTAATAATTGGATCGAGACACAATTATACAATACCTCCATGTACAGTAGGATGTTTTTAAATACGAATGAGCGTTACGGAGATGTGACGTGAATACGAACGCCGCTAATTATGATGTTCTTGTTTCAGGTATAGTCATCTCCAAGTGCTTGTACGTAAGTGTATACCTCTTTTTTATAATTTCGTTTAAGATGTTGCCGTTTTAGAAAGTTCCACGGTCCACGTAGCGAAATAAAAAGAAACTGCAATTGCACAATTTGACCTGGCCGTGGCAGCAGAGGTGATAAATTTTATAAATGAACCGTGATTCGAATAACAATTACGATTGTGATAGCGCATAATCACTTTTAATTATAATTAAGCGCTCGCCCGTCATCCATTTATTGAAATTACCGACTTGTTATGTTCGAAGCGTTGGACGTAATAAAAAAAAAGCCGGATATTGCGAGGGAGGGTGAATGACAGAAAAATTATACATATTTGTCGAGTGATTCATGTAATTCAATTCTCACGCGTTTATTTTTTTTTATGAGTTACCTTCGAGTGTTCCCGATTTGTAACAATACAACGCGAACAAATATATTTGCATATGTAATTAAAAATAATAATAATCGTGAATGGTAGTGAAGAATCTATTAAGTTAATATTTAAAAAAGTAATTATATTAAGCTAAGATCAGATAATTTAATACTATTAAAAATACAGCGCTGCATAAATTTGCATAAATATAAATACTATTTATTTAATCATTAGATTGTTAAGAAAATCGCAGTATGGCTACTGCTATTTCTTTCGATAATACAGATCGTAATTGGGTTATTATATTAAATATCATAAACAAATGTGAAACTGATTTAACTACTTAACATAACGAGGCAGTTCATGTTAAATAGTAAGCTTAACTATACACGGGATGTTAATACTAAGCCGCTACACCCGAAAATGGCAGTTAAAAGTCGTTAAAACGAACAACTTTTCTTTTTCCAGTTTTTGATTTGGTGCTCGGGTTCGGAGTTATTGGAGTCCTTTTGTTTTTCCAAAAATCGCCATAACTCTCTTATTTAAAGGACTATTTTAAAAAACCAAAACTTTTTAAGAGTAGCTCTCTGAAATATTTGTATTTACAATTATTTTTGGAATTGGACTTTCTGGATTAGCACGTATTCTCTGGATTTCCACGTATTCCAGCAGATCCATCTTGGGGCCTTTCTTCGTAATGTGAATTACTGAGAGTAAATCCCCGCCAAAAGGATTTTTTTTCTTGCAAAAGATGCGAGGCGAAAGTTGATTTATCTTCTAGCATAAGCCGGAAAGATCGTTGGTGTCCTTTTAGCCTCGTATTGAATTTACGACCAGTTTGACCGATGTACACTTTTTTACACTCAGAAGAAGTTAATTTGTGTATTCCAGAATTTTCGGCTGCGGGCGATTTTTTTATGGTTAAAAATACATTTTTTTAATTTAGAGGATATGTTATATGCGACATTAATATTATGTTTTGACTTTTATATATGTTATTGGAACTAGTTGGATTTGCATCATGTAAGTATTTTGAATATTTTTTCATTTAATGTTTTTTGATCAATTTGTCGACGATATGTAAAAAATAGCCAGATGTTGCAATATGTCTGATTATGTTTAAATCATTGTTTAAATGAATTTATGATATTGAGAGATTAAGAGCTCTGTGTATGATCGAGTGAAACGCGGCCATTTTATGTTTAATGGGATATCGTACTAGGAATAAATTAATCTGTATATGAAGGTTTTTGAAAGATGTTGAAAGTTAATTTATTATTGGTTTTTGTAATGGAAAGGTCTAGAAAATTAATGTTTTGGTTAGTTTCAGTCTTAATTTTGGAATGTAGGTTATTAATTAAGTCAAAAAATTGATTGCTTGCCCAACACAGCAAGCTAATATATAGTCTACGTATCAGTACCAAAGTTTGATACATTCCTTACCTAACCTTAAATTCAAAGTTTTTTGGGTAAGGTTGTGCATGAAATATAACAATAACAATGGGCTTAAGGGGGCCTCTGTTTACTTGTAACATTTATTATTAAATGAGAAATAATTGTTATCTAAAATTATTTGTAATAAATCTAGAAATTCGGTTTTAATTGTAACATTTACGTTATTTTTGTGAAATGATTTTTCGATTAGTTTAATACAGTCTTCAGGAGGGATTTGAGCAAACATATATGTTACTTAAAACGATACTACTTGTAGTTGGATAGTGTGTTAAAGAATTTTAGTTTGTTGCATAATTTTATGGAGTTTTTAATTGAGTGTCGATCTCGAAAATAGATTAGGTCTTTATATAAGGACTACAACAATGTTTCACCACACAGTGGCTTCATCAGGTAGATGAAAATCATTTTCATCTACCTGATGAAGCCACTGTGTGGTGAAACATTGTTGTAGTACAATATTAGAAAACATTCTGAAACCCTATACTGTGTCAGTATTTCTTTAAGTGTTATTTACAGTTCTCCTTTTGGGTTTGAGTGTTGTTAACTTCTTCTTCTGAGATAGGAACTTCTTATGTGCGATATAGATGACGTTTTCCCAGACGTATTCGTCTAAAAGGTCAAACTCCACTGGATGTAGATCATGGGTTAGCACACAATGTAGGATTTTTGCGTAGGTGAAAAGGGAATCACGTTTACGTAACCAAAATTTGGTTTCTTCTTGTGTCCACATTTTTTCGCATATTTTGAAGTTTTCTTCGCCGCCACTGATTGACACTTTATCTTGGTTTGTACGTATTTTGATATTACGTTTAGCTTGAGGCACAAAAGACAGCAAGTATATAAATACCTGCAACAATATAAATAATTACTGATGAAGGTTTAAATTAAATTATAATTGGTTTAATTCGCAATTTTTCTCTCCTTAGTCAACTAGTTTCGCCTTTTAAGGTATTATCAAAGGTGAGTTACAAAATAAACTGACAAGTATTTGTAACTCACTCTTGACAATGCCTTAAAAAGGCGAAACTAGTCAAGTAAATAGAGAAACATTGTGAAACAAACTAATGTAAACATTCATCAGTAATAGTTTAAAATGTTTTACCAATTGATAAATGAGAAAGTCATTCAAGAAATGAATTAAATGACTTACAAAGAAAGACTTACTGTACGCTAATTAAAAAAAAAACTGACAAAGTACAAGAAATTTGAAAAAATCAACAATATAAAAGATCCCAGAATATACAACGTTATAGAATCCAATATTTCTACTACAAGAGGTAGACAAGACGAGGAAATTACTGCAATAAAGTCTGTTCTCGAACCTTTAGAGATAGATATATTACCAATTAAAATGTTTCGTTGGTATTAGTGATCTTACACACTGTATGATGGTTATAAACCAAAGCCAGGGTTTGGTCATAATATTAATAAATCAAATGTTTCGTGTTGGCTCTAACAAATCAAATTATTCGAAACCTAGACCTATCAAAATCATTCTAAATAATCCTGATACTGTTAGTCAAATAATCCAAGATACCATTAAACTAAAGGATAATACTATTAAATTCAAACTTCGACAGAACTCAAATCCAGAAAACTGGAAAATGGAGAATCAAATATTCAAATAAAACATATTTTTGGGGCTCTCAAAATCGTCAAAACGAATGCTAACGGAAATGTGGAACCAACAAATTAAATATCTTCTTTCAAGCCGGTGGCGGAATTCGAACAAAAATGAAGGACTTTATGTTTAATGTTAACAGTAGTTTATTATGATGTAATTATTATCGTAGAAACATGGCTTAAGTATCATATTTCTGATAGTGAATTGAAGCTAATGAACTATTCAATCTTTAGGGAAGGTAGAAACCATAGTCGTAACAAAACTGGTGGTGGTGGTGTTGTAATCGCTGTTCATATCAATTTTGTTAGTTAACGTTTTTGTATTTTTAATAATTCTGTAGAACAGTTATTTATTAATATAGCACAGGGTTCGCTAAAGATGGTGGTTGGCGCAGTTTACATACTACCGAATTCCCCAATTGATAAATATGAAGCATTTCGCGACACAATTGATAGCATGACAGAGAAATTTGTTAATTCTTAACTTTTAATCTGCGGTGATTTTAATATTCCTGCAGCAATCTACCAATCCAGAACCATCTAACTTAATTAGCTGTTATTTCGGGTATTATAATTTATTTCAGACTTGTTCTGTTCCTAATAAAAATAACGTATTCCTGGACTTAGTATTTTCCTCTGTTCTATGTACCGTATCTAAATCTATTGATTTAATATTGCCTGTGAGCCATCACCATATACTATATTGCATTACAACGAAATTTACCCAAACAACCAAACCTCTCCTTTATGATAAATTCATTTATGATTTCTCTAAGGGCAACTACTTAAAAATCAACCATCATTTAGCGTCTGTTGGCTGTATTAAATAATTGTTGACGATGATATTGATTGTATGTTAAATCAATTTTATACTGTAGTTTGTGGCATCATCAATACATTTGTACCAGTAAAGCGCATCAAGGTTTTTTTATATCCTTCCTGGTTCAGTAAAGAACTCAATAAAATGATTCAATAATTTTCGGAATTTTAAATTATTGAGAAATATATATAATATTCTACAACATACGTTATATAATTAATACATAACATCAGTAAATTCAAACATTCACTACAACCCATCTTATTTTTGGAATTTTGTTAGAGTCGGATAACCAAAATTCTCTTCCCGAGACTTTGTATTTTAATGACATTACTAGCAGGAATAGTCAGGAATGTGTAAATCTTTCTACAAAGTTTTTTCGTCTGTATACACTCACGATATTCCTGATAGTATGCCGTTAGTGAATGGTAATTTAGTAGTTAATGACGTTGCATAGTACATCAAAAAATAGTGGAATTTGTGAGGGTATCCAATCTATAAAATTCAGTCACTCTTGCGAAGAAGGGATGATATTAGTAATTACAGAGGAATTGTGATTTAATCCCCAATTCCAAGTCGCTAAGATAAGCTAATATACGTTAAATTATCTTGGTCACCAAAACATATTCTAATAAGTGAGCATCATGGTTTTGGCAATGGTCAATCGACCACTTCCGACTTAATGATGTTCCACGATTATATATGAGATCGTTTAAGAATGGCTTCTCAATTAATGCTATTTCTTTAGATATGTCAAAAACATTTGATAAAGTTTGCCACGAGATTTTATTATTTAAATTTAAATCTTTAGGCTTTGACCACTCTATTATATCTTGGCTACAAAGTTTTCTATCTAACCGTAGCAAATGCGTAAAAATTAGGAATTATCTCTCAAATGCTTTCAATATCTCAATCAATCATCACTCACAATTTTTGTTGTTTGCAGACGATCTCAAAATGTTTGAATAAATACGCACTATTAATGATTGTTCCTTACTCCAAAGTGATCTGTGTCTAGTAGCTGATTGGTGTCATCTTTTCTGGTAAGAAATTTACGATTAATTTCAATTATATCTATGATTGAAGGTAAGATAATAGCAAAAACTAAGTTAATTAAAGCCTTGGGTGTTTGGTTCAGTCAAAAATGTATATGTTACCGCGCCTCGAAAGTGCTTGGATACATTATGCGGAAGTCTAGAGATTTGTCGACCTCTTCTTTAAAACCTGTATTTATCAACAAACGTATATTAAGCAAATCGAGACTATTCAAAATAAGTTTATTAAACATTTTAGATCTAAACCCGATTTTAATTCAAACCTTAGTACCTTGTCAAACATTAATAATCTGTGTTGCATGCGTCAGTAGACATGTTGTTGCTATTTAGTACTGTGAATG
Organism: Ontholestes murinus; assembly: GCA_963969525.1. NCBI lineage: Eukaryota > Metazoa > Arthropoda > Insecta > Coleoptera > Staphylinidae > Ontholestes > Ontholestes murinus. Next base: position 16,762,342 of record OZ018397.1, read on the forward strand.
GAAATATCGACTGTCCCTAGTAACTTCTTAAAATAAACTTTGCATTTAAGTCTGATGGGTTTTACAGCCTTTTCTTTCGCTTTATGCGTACGGCTAACTTACTAGTGGGAAATCCAAGGTGCTATCTGTTCTGTGGCGAACCATCAAAATTCATTTTCTTTTTGTAAAAGGGGTAAGGGTTATGCCATTATTACCATCTCGGGGTTGGCGATTAATAATTGGTAGTATATTTATTTGTCTTATTTTTTGTATTTTTACATGTACATTTATATCTTATATTTGTAAAAAATGGTATGTTCCACTAAATAAATAAATAAATATAAGAGATCACAGAAGCAATACAATACAAACGAACAATTTAACAATCTCAAAGACATTTGCAGACCATTTTAAAAGTAGCAATAACTGTGACAACAACTTTGACAACAACTTTGACGACCTAGTAAACAACTGGTACGACACGTTCGACAAAAAAATATTACCCCTCCAACCAACGACCAAATTGAAGACAATATTACGCGTTTTAAATTAAAAACAAAAACCTAGACATGGATCCTTCATTTTTATTGCTCATTATTATCCCATTACTCTACTCCCAGTCCTAGCTATGCTTTTTGAATCGCTGATAAAACAAAAAATCCTTATATGCACAATTTCTTCTATCCCCAAATACCAATTTGGATTCTTATCCAACAAATCAACAACTTGCCCTCTTGCTATCCTAACTTTCAACATCCAAACAAAGCATCTTGAAGGCCAATCGTCCCCCGTAGTATTTCCAGATATTAAAAAAGCGTTTGGCTCTGTATATCATCGAGGTTTACTTTACAAATGTCTATGGTTAGTTATGCCCCGTCTAATCGCTCCGTCGAAGTAAAATTCCGCCAGTCTTACTCCCATCTATTTATAATCCTAAAGGTGTCCCTCAAGGTTTCCCCCTTTCACCCATCTTAAATAATATATACTGCCCAGACATTCTCAACTCCGATCCTGATTTTTTAACCTACACTTATACCCAACACTTCAATCCTGAATTTCCATGGTTTCCTAGATATATTATTCGACTCCAAATTAACATTTAAAATGATTTTTAAATTTAAATGAATTTCGTTGTGAAAAGTCGTGTTAAAGTGTTCTCTTAAACTAAGACGATTAACACTTAAAATCACCAGCGAACAAACAAAAAAGAAGTACAACCACATACACAACTACATGATAATTCGAAGGGCATACGAATAAATATAGTAAGTACAATACTAACCTAGTTAGCAGACTATTAACAATCATTTGCTACTCAGCACTTTGAAACCGGCGTGGTTGCGTGAATGACGGGACGTTTTTGTTTTCGTTTTTTTCACCGACATTATCGCAAATCTGAATGTTTTACGAGATATTAACCGTCACAAATATTATATTTTAATTCAATTGACAAAAATAAATAAAATTATTAAAACATCACCGCGTATGCAAATACAAAACTAGACAAGACCGTACCCACTATATATTTCGCACTTATTCCGTATACCCCTTAATAACCCCTTTGTTTCTCTATTGTCTACCATCCATGGTCTATCAAATCTCCGTTTGTCTTTTGATAAAGCCGCCTTTACATACCCATGGGCGTGAAATATGTACTTTGTCCATCCCCAGACTAGAAACTAAAGGGAAACCGGAAAATTCTCAAAACGATTAAAGAACTACAAAAGACTGTAGAATTTATGAGTGAAAAATTTGATGATATTCAAAAAGAAAACAGGGAACTGAAAAAAAACTGAAAAAATACTGAAAGACAGTAAAAAAACAAAATGAATAACTAGAAGGGCGAATACAAATACTTGAAAATACAATGGAAAAAACTGAAAAAGATAAGATAAAAAACAACATAATCATAATAGGAGTCGAAAAACAAGAAAAAAAAAACACTGAAGAAGTAGCATCAAAAATAACAAAAATCGAAACAGATCAAATTATCACCGCCTACAGATGAGATGGCAATAAAGATAATAGTCATATTATAGTACAACTTAAAACAAAATAAATAAAATAAGGCATATTAAATACCCGAAAAACTATTAGATCGATAACTACTACAAAATATACTCTAAGAGGAAAAAGAAACAAAATATTCATCAACGAACAACTAACTTCATTTACTAATAGTCTGTTTCATAAAGCCATAGAATTAAAAAAAACTGCACAACTACAAATTCTTTAGGACTAGAGATGGAAGTATATTTATCAGAAAAACAATACACGAGCACTAAAATAAAAATTAAAACACATACTGATCTAGAAAAAATAAAATAAACCAAGTAAAACGAACAAGAAAACAATACAAAAAATTTAAATACAATGTATAACATATTTTTACACAATATAATAAGAAGCTTAAAAAAAATTCCATGAAGTAGAAATTATTCCAACAACAAATAACAATCCACTATTATTGCTATTACAGAAATATGGCTAACCCCTATAAATGAACAACTGTACAAATTACAAAATTAAAACGCGGACTACAATTCCAGAGATTCCAGAGGTGGGGAAATAACAATATTTTTTAAAGGAGACACAGAATACAAAATATTAAACAATGCAACAGTGAACAAAATACAAATCAAAACAATATCCCTAATAAAAGTAAAAACAATAATCTCACTAATATAAAAACCACCACAAATAAACCTAAAAAATACTCTACTCATATCATATGTAATAGGATACATAAATATTAATATCCTAGAAAAAAACAACGTAACAAAGGGCTACAAAAATAGCCTAAGAGAAAACAAAATAGTAAATAAAATAACAAAGAATCATACACGAGACTAAATAAAACTAGAAACAACTCCATATTGGACCACTTAATTAGAAATAACATAAACTTAATAGAGAACAATAAAATGAAGAAATTAAACATCTCAGAATATAATGCAATAATAACAAAAAAATGGTGATGTGGTCATCATAGTACTTTCCCTATATTTTTCTCGAAAACTATGAGATTTACGCAAAAAGGCTATTCTTAATAATTTATTCATTTTTTAATTCTCTACAATTATTTGTTATATAAGTTTCATGTAACTCCAACAGTTAATTAGCAATTGGCAAAAAATGTCTAAATTTTCATCTTTTATTTTTTTTCTCAAAAGTTGAAAATTTTATGAAAAATACGTTTAAATAAAACTTGTTCAGTTTTTTATTCTCTTTAACTTTTGTTTGAATCGTTTTTTAAAATTTTTCATATTTAGAAAAATATCACCAAAAAACAAAAAACGTCTCGAGTAAACATCCACTTCCGGTCTATGAATGTTTACCAAAAGCTTTTCAGTTCCAGTTTTTAATGATAAAACCTTAGGTTTAAAGCTTCATCACAATCAGATTATTCGTTTTTGAGATACAGCGCCCACCGACAGACAGACAGACACACACACACAGACACAAAAATTTTTTTTCCAGAAATTAGTGTAATGGGTTCAGGGGACCCCAAAACGGATATTTCCGCAAAAAAAAAATTTCAAAAAAAAATCACGATCACAATACTTCCCCTATATTTCATATAGGGAAAGTAAAGAGACCAGAATACAAATTCTTTGAAATTACTAAAGTAGACTAAACACAAATAACATTGACATAAACAAAATAAACAACTTTTAAAAACGCTTCAAAATATAATAGAAATGAATGGGAAAGTAATAAGAATTAAAAGAAACACTGAAAGCCGAAGGAGAAATGAAAAGATTATCAAACAAATCAAACAAAGAAATACATTTCAAAAAAATCAACCATAAAAGAATAGAGCAATAACAACAACAATAAAAAGAATCAAACCACAATACTTCAAAAATAAATTCCAAACGAATATAAACGTAAAGAAGTAAACGACATAGTGACAAAATTAAAAGATAACAAAGCACCTGGATTTGACAAAATAACCAACACAATAATAAAGTTAATGCTTGTTGCGCTACACTCTTGATGGAAACAGATATTACTCTTAGGTGGAGAATAACACTTGTTTTGTTCCATAATGTTTTTATTTTCAGTTGCCTGACACGTATTTCAAATCAAAGTTAAAACTAATGAGTTTATGAAATTAGACCTAAAGGAAAAAGTAGCAGCAATTTACATCAACAAGCAGAAGGTTTTCGATACCATCTCAAAACCTAAACTTCTAGAGAAACTAGAAGCAATAGGGATAAGGGAAAACATAAAATTGATAAAAGCGTACCTTATGAATAGGACACAGTGAGTGAAAGCAAATGACACAGAGAGTCAACTGCTGGAAGCCGAATATGGAATACCTCAAGGTGGCAACTTACCCCCTCTACTGTACATCATATATACAAATGACCTCATGGAACTGAATTTGTAAGGAAAACTATACATATATGCCAACGATACCTGCATAGTCAATTCGGGATAAAGCTACGATGATATACAAAATAATATAAATTGTAATATGAAGATATTAGAAAATTAAACGAAAACAACGTCAAAATTAAAGGAACAAAGATAAATCAGGTATCAAAAGTAGATTATTTAGGACAAAGAATACAAAGCAATCTGAAATGGGACGAACACATAAATCAATTAACTAAAAGAAACGCCAGAGTAATAGCAGCAATAAAAACATTCAAAACTACATTTCAACAATATTTAGGGTAACACAACGATAAAGAACCTAAATAAGTTACAAAAACAACAAAATAAAATACTAAAACTATTATATAAATTAGACAAAAAAAAACAACACAATTAAACTTTATGAGCACATACAAGAACTAAACATCAAAACATGATAAGCTTAAGCAACTTATATTAATGATTTACGAAATAAAAAAACAATTTAATCAAAAGGACAGAAAAATTCACTATATTAACTATTTAACTATTAACAACTGACAAAACGATACAATGAACTAGATGACTACACAAAAAAATAAAATATATTAAATTCAAATTTAAAAACAAAATTATAAACAAGCAAGTGATATAAAATCATGGAAAAAACAAAAAGATAAAACCAAACCATCCCTCAATACTTTTAGCACGAGATGGAACACCACACCCGCAAATCCCGAGACGAGGTAGGAGGGAAAAATACCAGGAGTGATTGCAAATACAAAAAAATTACATATTTATTTAATTTGTAAACTATTTTTTTGTAAATGTATATATACAGCGTGTCCCATTTTACATTACGGACTCGAATAACTTAAAAACAATGAATTAAACTTTAATAGTTTCGAGGGGGACATCGGATTCTGACAAAAAAGTCTTCTTTCTTCTTCTTCAATTGGTAATGTAAATTCATTATCGCCTACTACCTACAATATCTGCTCGAAGTGATGTCCGTTGTTGTTGCGGCATATTGTCACTCTCTTCTCGAAGCTATTCGTCGTTTATCGCAAAATGTTAGGTCTGGTTTGTCCACAGGCACAGCGAATCCTCTCTTTCATATCGTCGCGCATGGTTGGCGGGTCGCGAAAAACTGCATCCTTAAGGTATCCCCATAAGAAAAAATTCAAGGACGTCAAGTCCGGAAACCCAATCTGCCAATTCACTGGCCCTCCATGACCAATCCACTTGATTCGCATAATGTACCGATGCTCCATCCTGTTGCAACCACATCGTCATCCTTAGCTGCAAATCAACGTCTCCTAATAATTGTGATAGGTCTGCACGCAAGAACTCAGACGCACCTGTCAATAACTCTTTGAAAAAATATGGCCTAATCAAGTGTCCATCCAAAATCCCACACCAAACATTTTTTTTCGCGTTGTCAGGTGTCATTATTATGTTCTTGTTTCGATTTTATTTTGTCAGAATCAGATGTCTCTTTAAAATTATGTGGGGGTGTGGATTTTTTCTTAAATAAGAATGATTTTCTGCATCTAAATCTGTTGAAACATATTTTCAATAAAAAAATGAATTCATGCGATTCTAGCACCATCTCTGTGGAATTTGAAAAAGTCGCCTGATAAAAAAATGCATATTTTTTCGCTATTTCCGAACCTGCAATAAAAACTAGGGGTTTCCATTTATGATTTTCAAGTTGACCCCCTTTCCCGGCCCCCCTTGGGGTCCGGGGGGACTATTTTGTCAGAATCCAATGTCCCCCTCGAAACTATGAAAGTTTCCATTCGGCTCATTTTTCGTTACGACGCATTGTTTGCAAGTTATTCGAGACCGTATTGTAAAATGGGAGACCCTGTATAAATAAATCTTTAATCTTAAAAAATTTCATTCCCTTTCAGTTAAAACGAAACTAAAATCAAGAGCTAATCAAACAACTGTCAAAATTTACAAAGCCCCTCAACACTCTATAATTTCCTTGTAGCAGAAAGATCCACACTTCGCCACTAACCAAACTTGGACATCCTAATAACCCATTCTGCAATCCATCCAATGAAGTACTCTATGAACAAACCAAAATCACCCCGATTTCCCAAAGTATGTTAGCCATTGTAAGTTCATATCTCAAAAATAGAACTCAGCGCGTAGCATTTAATAACATCTCATCGGAATTTGCTGATATTACTTGCGGTCTGCCTCAAGGCTCGATTTTGGGGCCTTTGTTATTTTTAATTTATGTAAACGCCCTACCGTCGGATTGTGTAGGTGCCAGAACAGTTTAAATGTTTATGGGCCTAAACTGTACTACCACAGGCAGTGAAATCGCTCCCCCATGGAAAGTTTAAAATTATACTCAAAACATACTTAACAAATAAAGTTTTTTACACTATTAATGCATCTTAAATTGATTTTTAGACCTTTGAAATTTTATTTCATTTTATTTTAACAACCTCAATAAATTTTATTTATACAATGACTTTAGTTATATATTTGTTTTAAGTCCAGTTTACACACTGATTTTTTATTTATGCTGGTTATAAGTAATATGTCAATTTACTCGCAGTTTAGTTTATTTATAGAATGATTTTATTTATACAGTAATTTTAAGTTCTATTCTACACTGATTTGTGTATTCGTATTAAAAAAAACTTTTCTGGAAGTTTTATAATTAATTGACTCAGTTTTGTTTGAACGGTCATTAGATGGAGACTAGCAAAGAGAAAATATGAAATAAAAAGCTAATCGATTTTCCATCGGCGGCCCATTTCTGAATTGGCAAGGAATTATTATCTAATATGAGCTGTTCCCTTACGGCAACACTCTTAACTTAGAACTAGGTATACTATCACAATGTGACCGTCTGAAGGATTCAATCGACCAGAAGCGGGCAGCTTTGGCCAATAGGAGAGGAATTGTGATACATCCGAACCACGTCTGCGTGGCCTACATCAAAAGTGACTCTCCAGAAACTCCGGGCGCTTGGTTGGAAGGTTCTAATGCATCCACCTTATAGTCCGGAACTGGCACCAAGTGATTACCATCTGTCCATAACGAATGAAAAAATCGCTTCAAGAGAGGCTTGTGAAAATCTACTATCTCAATTTTTTATTAATAGGGACGAGGGCTTCTACTAGAGAGGCATGAATGAAATGTCCTTCAAAATGGCAACAAGCTTATGAACAAAAAAGTGCATATTTGATCTGAACAGATCATCTAACTATGGTAATTAAAGTCTTTCATTTCATGCAAAATTAATAGATTTTACTGTACTACACCTAATATTACAATTTACAATCTGGAAAGGGTGTGATTAATAGTAATGGAAATAAATAAATTTAAGACAAATAATGAATAATGATTAAAACAAACAATTAATTTTAAAGAAATTATATGAAGGCACTGTGTAGCGAAACATGTAGCAGTGTTCAACATTAAATAGTGAAACCTTAAACAGTGTTTTTCCTAATTTTCTTAGTCAATATAATAATCAATAGAGACGTGAAAATTTCATAAAAATAAAGCCTGATTAAAAATTATTAAATTATAGGATAAGAATTTATATAAATGACTTCCGTATTGGATATAATTCGAATTAGAATTATTCTATAAAAAAAATAGTATAGTGTGTTATATTTTTCATTAATAATCCTTATAATTTATTAAAATCATGCTAGCCACACAACCTACACTCATTTTAGGGAATGTTAATTAAATACGCACGAAAATTCGTTGTAACCCTGTAGGTCGCTAGGGCATAAAATGTTATTGCTAACGGACTAATTAGATGTTAATTGTTGAATTGCGTGAGCATTAATTTATATATCATACATATTACGTAAATTTGCAAACTTACACATATTTACAAAATATCAATAAAAATAATACATGAAAAAACAATAAAAAAAACCTATATCGTATACACAATAATACGTTGATTACGACATTAAATAATATTAATGTCGTTTCTGTTAGTCTATAAAGCCATTCAATTGCCTTTATTAGAGTCATTAACGCCTAAAAGCTTTTAATCTAGTTCCATTTCTTGGGGAGTATATGGTCTAGTCCTAATTCACTAACGACCCAATGTATGAAAATTTAGTTCGCCGCTAATTCCCATATATGGTTATGTGTGCTTATAACTTTAGCTTCCTTCTAATTCACTTAGCACACCCAGAACGTTTGTTTTCGCGTGGGCAAGAATGTAAGCCACCTTAACCTTGCAGGAGAATATATATATTTAGAGGTCAAGTTTATTGAGAGAGCATTTTCTCCGTTGTTTATCTGCTTGCTGTTGGTGAAATAAAAACATGGACTTTTCGACACGATAATAGTGCGATTGCTTTTAATCGAGCCAAATGCCATTACAACATACACTCAATAAAATTGCTTATTGAATTAATTTGAATATCATAAATACCGTTACAGTAAATAATAAATGATTTGTATACATAGAAATAAATCAAATTGGTTTTGATGTCAATAAATAAAAATCAAAAATTTGTTCCGTATTATATCTTAGAAGAACACAATTATTTCATATATGTATTTTTTTTAGATTTCTTATTGTAATTTTGTCATACAAGGGCTACCTTTTATATTTCGTTTCTCGTTTCTAGAGATAAAAGGTCAATCCAGAACTTTCACTGAACCATAGTGTAGACAAACTCTTCGTCAAAAAGGAATTTGACACTAATCCCATGATTTTCTTGTGGTTATACTACATAAGGAAATGTAACAAGCAGCCGAACAAAAATTGATTGTGGGTGAAATTTGACCAAATACCTTTCAGCTCTTCCGTCAAATAATAAAATCTATGAAATATATGCGTATTTTAAAATTATTAATAAAATCTTCCTTTAGCGTTGATGGATTTTTAACTCGTTAAAAATTAAGTAAAAACAGTTTTCGATTATTGTTGTAAAATGAAATAATTCATGTGTTAATTAATACATATTTTAATTACTAACCTACCATTAGAATTCGTATCTTAGTTTAAAATAGAATATCAAATTTCTCTCTATTATTTACATTTATTTCTCTACTATTATTGTATTTTTAATTGAGAACCACTGATTAACCATGATAAATATTATTTGCTCAGCTAACCGATTTACTTAAATGCGCCCTGAAATGTTATTTACTTCCATAATGTAATATGTGTACAGAGGGAGGCCCTGATTCGATGTCCTCGCGCAAAATTCGTTTGGGGTCCCTTAATTTTACGATGTTATAAAATACATTATAAGATAAAAGAAAATGTAAATTTTTTGAAGCACTCTTAGCTTGGCGTAGGGCCCAAGTGCATAACATCTTTTGCTCTTGTTTTGTAGTCTCCTGGCCAAGAACGAATAAAAGGATTTATTTTACGATTAGTATGTGTAATTTTATGAAAGCACAGCGTATGTAGCATTGTGCGCGTTTAATTCAACATTAGTACAATTGTATCGCATACGTGTCCCATGTTAGAAGTTAGAAAAACTTACGAGGAATCGTTCCAATAAAATCGGAATTACTAAACGATTTATGTATCTAAAAAGTCGCACACATGACATAAATCTATTACAGAAGTTTCCTTGAATAGTATGCAAAGGGCCGTATTTTATATATTTTTTATTTATTTTAGTCGGGGCTTCGGGGGTTATTGACTTCAACTATAAATCACGCGGGAAAAGGCCCGAAATAAAAATTTTAGCAACTGTTCCTTCCTATGATTAATGTCCGCAGATTCTGCGTTCTCCTATGGCGTAGGTCAAATTCAAATTTAGAAACTCTAAATCAATAGATTTAATTTATAGCGTAATGAAATGGTATTAAATCAGGATATGGCCGAAGTAAAAACGTCGACATCGAATAATTGAATTCGTTCTACGAACAGGTTCACCGATAAATGATCACAATTTTATAGTTCCATTGTTCTATAAATTATTGGCTTGTACATTTGGGGCCGTCTATCAGTAAAATACCGAGTAGGCATTGAATCCAATTATTATTTACGAATTTAGGTATAAATAGCTTTCGGCCTTGCATTTGAACGTTTTATGCGTGTATATAATATTTTGCTTGGGTTTTTTAAAGAATTGTATAATTACAATGCAGATTAATTAAATGTCATGCGCATTTGTGTATACTGAAAATTATTATAACGGGTGTCCAACAATTATTGCAGTCCCGGGTGGCGTTGGAATCAATAACGTAGGTCAATTCTTTCATGTGCCAAATAAATGAACTGCCATTTTAATTGTCAAAAATTACTTAAATGTGCATTAAAAATGTCAGTTCATTTATTTGCAACATGTAAGAATCGACCTACGTTTTTTATTCCAACGCCACCCGAGACTGCAATAATTGTTGGACACCCGTTATTATCTTTTATAACTTCTTTAAAGAACACAGTTAAAAAAAGACAGAGAGAAAGAGATTATGATGATAGTTAGATACTATAATTTTCAATTTATTTATACTATACTTACAGTTCTCATATCGAGAAAGAAAGGCTTTTAAGGTGTTACATACGTTTTTACAGTTTGTAGGAATGTTTACATTCAGCCAGTTTCACCCAGTTCTGTATAAGAAGCACTTTCATTCCTATAAAACCCCATTTTGTATAATTTGTTCGCCTCAGCGTTGCTGAATAACCTCTTGAGCTGATGGAGTGAAACGCAATTCCACTCACGTCTAGTCTTCTGTGCCAGTCCGAAAATAGAGTTCCTTGGTTGGCAGCCCGATTAATACCAATGGCTCCATTATCTTTAGAGCCGCGTGCATCCTACTTTGAAGAATCTGGTAGCCAGAAAGATGAGTTTGTTTGGAGTAAGAGTCTAGAAGCAGGGATTAAATCTTTTATTTAAATTTTGCATATTTTACCAAGACCCCTACTCATCTTTCTAACCTATGTCTGCCATGAGCGGTAGTATTTCTTGAATTTACAATTCATCTCAGCCACCTACCAACTTTTAACTTTAACTACCTTCTATAATGTGTTTATATCGGTAGAAGATTTATCATACACGTAGACTTCACTGCATTTATCATGTTACAAGAAGAATTGTAGCAACGTAATAAATTTCCAGAATTAGAATTTTGAATCTTTTCCGTCAACGCCTGTTTTCTACTTTTTTCACTAAACGAAGTCTCATATTTCTCGCAAATCTTGATATGTCCGTCATATTCTTTCTTATTTACAGTTAAATCGAGATAGGAACTAATGCCCAGAGGAGCTATGAAGGTCATCGTATCAGCGTCAGCGATAGTAATACTATACTCTACTTAAGTTTCCTGACCTACCTAATATCTTGTGAACGACGACCATATTTTTGTGATGGTTGTAGAAACATGTCTTGGTTTACATAACAAGTTTTTCGTCATACTCAAGAATGCCTGTAGTTATTTTCTCAAAGTTGCATTGCTAATAATACGAATATTATTTACGACCTTTGCAGTTTCTAAATAAATAAACTAAGTGATGAAACTTTGAAAATCAGTAACCATCATCTGGCAATGAGTTGTTTTTTTTATATATAGTTTTTCTCTGTGTTTTGATTGATTTTTCAATGTAATTTTCCTCTATGCTTTAATATATTCTCATCTAAAAGGATATCGCGGAATAATACAGCACATCGAGGAATGCTCTTCTAGTTGTATCCGTACTCTTTTTCGGCCATCTCAGTGTTAATCTCAATTCACCAGTAAATGAAATATTCGTTATGGCCTAATTTCTAAGCTCTGTCGCTTCTGTATCTTTAATGATGTGGGAAAAGATGCAGAAGTGCATCAGATGTTTAGATGTAATGCCCAAAATCTTTAATCTTTAATTTCAAATAATATTAACTATGAACAATTTTAGAAGTTTTGCCTTACTCATGATAAACTTATATAAACCACAGCTCTTATTTTAGTTCTTATATTATAGAACTTCGAAATTGTATTTATATCCCTAGAATACATCGAATTCCTATACAAGCTACCTTTTCTGTTACCTGTTAGGTATGTCTTGGATAATAATTTTATTTACATACAACAACTTTATAAATATACAAATCAATCAATATATAAATATAGATACTTAAATATAAAGTCGTTATAAGTAGTGATGACTTTCCAGTTAATAAAAATATGATGGAAATCTGATTATTTTATTTTTGGAAAAATTTTAGGTCATCCAAAACTCTGTATACTCTAATTTGACTTGAAACCTGTACCTCTAGGTATGCCTAATATGTTAGAATGATAGTTTTGATGCGCTTATTCGTCACTGGTGGGCACATCTTAAATAAACAATACTCGAGATTAACATTTACATCATCGTTTGAATACATTTTTTGATAACTTTTAACGCAAATTAGTGATTATGGATTATGGACTACCATTTAGTTTTCTTCGTCTAGCCCTCTAGCAAAAATATAATTAACGTTTATAAGAACAGACTGTACCAAGAGAACGAAGATCAGAGTAAACAGCTATCGTAATAGAAGACGGCGTAAGAACGTAAAAACGATCAGCGGCACGAGAAAGCAAGGGTAAACAATAATGACCGATATTATATAAATTCTGACAAGAATTAAGTAGTTATGGGAGCAAGGAATCTTCGTAAGTACGACTTCCCTAGAATATATCGTATGCTCCCCTAGAAGCGACTATCTTTTCTGTTACCTATTAGGTATAAGGATAAAGAACCAACATGTGTTTTAAGCAACTAGATTTTGCAACATAAGATATTTTAATGCAGATAAGTCAGAAGAGGAACATTCCTCAGTTGCTCGAGAGTTTGTATCTGACATATTTTAAAATGAAATTAGGAGATCAGGACAAAAATTTCGCTCGCCATATAATGTGTAAAACTTGTTTCGAAAATTTAAGACAGTGGTATCAGGGGAACCGCTCATCTTTGTCTTTGTTGTTCCTATGGTTTGGAGAGAATAACAAAATCATTATAATGACTGTTATTTTTGTTTGTGCAAAATTTTGGGGTTCGATAAGAAAAACAAAGAGGCCATTAAATATCCAAATCTTCCATCAGCAATTAGACCTATAGCACATGGGCCAGATATTCCCATTCCAACATCACCAACAGTATAATATAGTGCCAGTTTTCCCTCCACCTCCAGCATATAAGATGATTTCAATTTGTCCCCAGAATCACAAGATAACTATCGGTGACCTTTGAACGAATCAAAATTAAACGTTTTGGTACGCGATTTGGATCTCACAAAAAAGTGAAGTTTTAGAACTGAGATTGAAATACCCGATACAGCTTTCTATTGGTATAGACATCATGAAGAATTTCATAATGGAGGGGTAGTAGTGTACTGTGATATTCCTGGCTTGATTGATCGCCTAGGAACATATACATACAAACATGTGCACCATTCTAAAAAATTAAATATAAAACACGCCGGTGGTGGCGCATTCGGTTACGGTCCCGAACTGACGTGGAGCAACGTTGGTTCGGGCCAGTAGTTGGATGGGTGACCGGTACCATTCACCATTGGGATACAATTAATGGTGCTTTAGAATGACGGGGGCGATCCTTTAAAGTAACAAGCTCATTTACACACACACAAATACACAAATTACACGGCGGAAGGACCACGTGGTCGATAGCCAAAACACTACTACTACTACTACTACTACTAAAATATAATAAACACAAGTGGTACGTGACCTTTAAGTGTGCGGTATTTTATTGGGGCTACAAGGACGCTATACGAAATTTCATGCAAACTGCAAAGTTACTAATTGGCCAAAAAGAAAACAGCTGGTCCAAGAGACAAAAAAAGTAATAAATTAACCATTAGTTAATTCTGCAAAAATATTGCCAACTTCTTGGCACATAAAACTGGGATTAATCAATACATTTGTTAAAGCTTTGGACAAAAATGGCCCTTGTTACCAATATATTGATAAAAGATTTCCGTTACTGCCAGAGGCATAGGCGAAGAAATGCATTTTTGATGGCCAACAGATTCGCAAACATATAAAGGATGTTACTTTTAAAACTGCACCTCTGACATGGAACTTCAAGCTTCAGAATAATACAAATAATGTCAAAGATGATCAATATGAGGAAATTGTAAAAACTATACTCAAAATATTCAGGAGACTGGGATGTAGTATGAGCTTGAAGTTAAACTTCTAATGTACACTCTAATCTTGAACATTTTCCAGAGAATTTAGAGTGCAAAACACAGAGATTCCATCAAGACATAAAAGAGATGGAAAGCGAGGTACCAGGGCCGATGGGATGTCTCCACTGCTTGTGTTTGGTGAGAGAAAATCCTCGCCAGGATCACAAACTTCGATCAACTCAGCGTTCATTTATTGCTAAGAGAAAATAGCTCTTAAAGTTTGTTGGTTATTCCTTATTTATTTTAAAGTATTTTAACTGTATAATAGATATATTATCAAGCCAAGTTTTTTTTAAGAAATTTAAAGTATTATGTTTTTCAAATGTAATTTAATAAGTAATAAATATTTAATTTCAATATGGCAAAAAAACCTTAGGTGATACAAAAAAAACGGTTAACATATTTAAATTTTGTACACTAAAATTGGGTTTAGAGACCTCTGAAACCCCGTGCCACAGAAAAACAATTTAAGTTCGCAGGCCTGCGTACTCATTACTTATCGCTCAGTTGCGTCGTTTGATTTCTCCTCATTTGGCGTTCAATTACAACCAGAGTCCTCGTTGTCCATGCGCCTCTTCTCGATTATCAGTTGGGTGTCGTAGAGAACGAATCTGCACATCAGGAAGAGCCCGAGGTAAGGATGCGCCTGAAAGAGTAGCCTATATCCAAAGATGATGTTGGCCAATAAGTAAAAAATCATTGAGTTAACGATGGTAATTAAGGTGATGCCAAAGCAAAACCATTTACCCCTTTGGGCAAACAGAGCGCAGAAGAGAAGACCAGTGACATTCCCACCAGGGCGGTTATGAATATGCTGAGATGTACGTAGATTGGGTGCTCGAAAAGTCGCCCCAGGTAAGCGCCGGCCAAGGAAGCAAATCCGACGAGGTAGCCCATGCACTTTTTCTGTTGTTTTCCTTCGTCATCTGCGGTCATCATTAGTAGATTCTACGGCAGTAACCATTGTCAGGATAACTCTTTCGAAATATATTGATAATCTTACATTCATCTGCAACTTTCTATCTAGGTATTACGGGGGCTATGCACACAACCCCTATATAACTACTGAAGCTTTTCTAGAACTACTTTTGCTGTACGAACAAATTAGAAAAGAATTTGTAATGAGTGCGATGAGACTGGCCTGGCACGTTACAGGACATAGTTTTCGACCGATTAGTCAATAAATTATTTTTATGAGCAAATAACATATCCTGTATAAGCCTAACGAGTGTCTGTGATAAAATATTCCACTGTCCTGATAAGTCTGATGAAAAGGCATGTGTTCCGGTGCGAAAAACTATTTGAATCATATATATCAAACTGCCCACTGGACTGAAATGTCTCTGCCTTACACGATCGCCGACGATAAGACGTACAAAAACATGAACGAATGTGAAATTTATAGAATCAGTAGTGACTATCCCGTACGAATGTTACTGCGACGTAAAGTACATTCTACAAGATATAAGAAATCGTGACACATTGTTGGTCACCACATGATTAGAGGTTATTTCCTACAGTCCGAATTACTGTCGCTGGCCATTAAACGACGTGGCGAGCGTTTCTTTCAATGTGTACTAGAAAGGCATCCACATGGAACAAGAGAGTATTATCAGATCTTTCAAAGAAGATATCGAGTGGGAGCTACTCGTAACGTCCGGATTAGGTTCACCAGAAGATTGTCGACTAGGTAACCGGAAAATTTTGGTTTACTGATTCCGAAATGGAACACATTGGTGTTTGCAATAACAATGGAACAAAGTGCATGGTTTTAAAAAATCAAGATGTTCCGAAGCTCAGAGGAATCGTATTATATTCTGAAAAAGGCAATATTTTCTGGTCTGATTGGGTAAAAAGCCAGAGATAGCAAAATTAAAAATAGATGGAAACAAAATGTTCGCCTTTGTCTTCAACAACTTCTGCTGATTCAACCGTTTGGAAGTATGAGCGACTGTATTGGGCCAACACAAAATTTGAATAATTAATTCTATCGGTTACGACCCTTTAGGCAATAATTTATATTGATGCATTTCACAGAAGCAAACTATTGAAGTGTTAAGCTTAAGAAGAATGTCGAAAAAAATCCTGATGCACAACATGGGTAACAGTGCACAAAGGAGAAGAGCATCGTCATGAAAAGCAGCAGCGGATCAGGAATTCAGATCGATAATGATTTTAAGATGCTGTAACAAAAACCCATGTCGTAGAATATGAACTTCTGGGCTCGATAACGCTTCACTAGGACTTCACCTTGGCCGCGGTATTTTAGGCCGATTAGTGTCACTACTCTTAACAGAGATTTATTCTGGACAAACCAAAACTCGAGAAAAATATGTTGGACTGTTACAGACAATACAAATAATCTTCACAATAAAATTTCTCTAGTAATTCCGGATGTTAATATAAATACAGATGACATTTAGCTTGACGATTAATAGAAAGCACTGTTGATGTGGATTTTCTATGTAAAAAATATGTTTAAAACTGAAACATTATTTTATTCATAACTAAATTTTAATAGTTTAAATGAATTCGAAAAATGTTTCGAGTGTGCAGTGAAGGTGGAGTTCATGACTTCTCATGTTCTTCCACTCGACTAGATATAAGTATAGCTGATATTAGTAGATTAGGATGTTATTGGTGGTCATATTAAATAAGAGTGGGCAATCTTGCAGAATGAGGGCAGTAATTTGTAAAAATATATTTAGGCATAAGAAACTAAAAACGACCAAAGGCAAAGTTCAAGAGGAAACTACTCCTTCAAACATCATTCGGTAGCCGAGAAACAGTAATGACAATAACTACACAAATTATGGCAATTAAATAGCCATGGCAGCATAAGTAAAGGCCACCCGAAAGTGGAAAAATATTGATTAAAACTTGAAACATCCGTAGATTTTTTATTCCAGAAAAAATTGATCATGTTGTACAAAAGACATATAAAATGCCAATAGATATAAAAAATTGACATTTACTTCTTGAACAGTAACAAATACCTGCATTGATTGATAATTGATTTGCGAACCTTCCATGTATTCATCTGTAATTGGGCCAACAATAATGAGTAAGAGCCTTGGATATATTTATTGACTTGTTTTAATTCAGTAGATCATATGATTTTATTCTGTACGCTCTCAATTATCTGAATACCCCTAGTAAGTATGGAAAATATATTGTATATGTATACTCTAGGTGGCAAAAAAAACAGTGAACAATAATTCTCATAATATTCGGGAATTAATTATTTTGAAAGATGCCATTCGTCAGAGGTCATACGTTTTTGTTGGTCTTAATACAAAATAAATGATATATTTCTGAAAGTTAAAGTGGTATCAATAAAATACCAATGCCTTTAATTGTACTAGTTATACATAGGAAAACATCATGAACTGTTAGTAACAAAATTAATAAATAAAAACATTTAGTAACTTTGTTTGTTTAACACTATTTATTTTTTGTTGACTATAGTTTCGGCATCTCAAACAGAGTTACAAAGTTTTTTTATTTATACTCAATATATAACGAAGTAGAAGCCGCAAAGATCAATAATAAAATTAATAAAAATTATTTTTTGAGTTTCTTTGATTTAAGAACGCGTTTTAAATATGTAGTATTATAGAGCGACAGTTCTAAATTACCAATGAAGACCCTGAAGCAAGGTAAGGAATGACCCCATATTATTATAGTGTATAATAATAATTCTGCAGTTTTTATCATTTAGACTCATTTCCGCTTTTAAATGAAACATATAGTTTACCGCAATTAAGTATCTACTCCTGGCATCATAAGAATTATGTCAAATTAATGTAATAATAACTTTAAAGGCCAATAAAATGTTAAGTATGATGGCCACATCACCATTATATTTTTTTTTTTTCGTACGTAATAAGTCATCGTTTAATCATCCTCATTTGATAAAAAAAATCTCAATGTCAGGGTTTTATTCATGTGGGTCACTAGACACTAATTACTATTGCGTAACGACATCTCTTTGTAGAATCTTAATTACTATTCCTATTAGCGTCGTTCATTCGGTGTTGGCCATATAGATATTACAATATTCAAATTATCTCGTGGTACGTCATTACACTTCATACTGAGACACGGCTAAATATAAATGTTAGAATTTATGTCATCGCTGTTATTCACCAGTCTGCTCAATATAGTAATTAAAAGTGTTACAATCACAACGACCTTCTGAATACGGATAGCGATCGTCAATTACTCTTGTTTATTTATAAAATGAAATCATTACGAAAATATCGTACGAAATATTAATGCTGATTTATTTTATATCGATCGGATTTATTGATTTGGTCGGCAATAATTTCCCAGATTCAAGGTTGAATTGTAGCTGTAATAAATTTAAAAAATCATATTTTAATATAAATTGGTTAAATCAAATTCAAGTGTATACATTCTACCGTGCATAAAAGATTGATCTGTAGACGAGACAATAAAGGCAGGCTTATACAATAATAAAAATTCTACGAACAAAAAAATTGATTCAAACAATCTCAAAATAGTAAAATTGTTGTAAATTTGTTAGTTAATTTTTAATACAATACATATGTGGTCTCCTTTCTTGCAAAATATACATAAGCTTTTTTAAACTTCCATAAAATTTTCAAGGAAAATAGTTCTAACGTAATTCACAATCAAGTATCTTTCCTAGTATAAATTAATTATATATAAATGTAATCAATAATTTGTATAAAATTACATATTAAAATAGGGTAGCAATACACTATATTAATCGCATAAAATTTTATAGACACTTGTTTCGATCTCTTGATCTCATCAGTACAGTTCTAACATAAAATTTATAATAAATACAAATAAAAACATTTATTAAATACAATTTGTATTATATAACTTCTATAATGACATAAGGATATAATATATCTGTAAATAACATAATATAAACAGATTGTTGTGTGGCAGTATTTTGCTAGTAGAAATTGTAATTTAATATTTATTTTAAGTGCGATGAGAGTTTAAATAAACTGTTTTATATCCTCGGTAATTTTTGCTGAAATTAATGTAATTGCAGATGTTTCTATATAATACTTCGCTTCTGATCTACACTAGAAATACCCACATTAATTAGCACCATAAGAAAAATGTTCGCCTGGAAATGTTTATTCAAAGCAAAGTGTATATTTAACTAAAACTTGTTAAGCTCGTATTCTCGGTTAAGTGCTTATATTCAGAATATATTTTTTACTAAATAAACAATAAATTAAGTACTGATTATATATAAATTAAGGGAAGACATCGAAGACATTTATCCAGATTGTACTTATCAATCAGATTATGATTTTAAAAGTTTATTGAGGGAAAGTAAGGTAATATTATCTATACATCTAATTATGATTGAGCAGAATTATAAAGTATGCGTTGTTATTATCACAGATAATTTTTATTAGTGGGCGGTTTTACCCTTTAGAAGGTCATACCAAATATTTCAAGATGTTAATATATATAAAATAAAGAAAACAGATATTTTGGAATATGACAATCGACTGTAAATTCGAGCAAGATAAAATGTATCTTCTATCAGCATGTAGGCGGTAGCATAAAACAAGATTATAGAGGGTGTGTTCACAAAATTTTAATTTCTGAGTAAGGTCGCGCGCCTACCCTTTTATCCAATAGTGTGAGTTACTGGGGTGTATCAACTAATGCCGCCATTGACCCTTGTCGAAAATTGATTAACATATGAGAAAAAATTGTGCCAAACTTGTTTCCCTGGCTGTTTGCGAAGAAATGCTTCGTTCGACGATTCCAATTTTTTGAATAAAATAGTTATTGGTAATGAGATCTGAGTCTACAAGTACGATCCAGAAACAAAACGACAAAGTGCGGAGAAGCACACCTTCTCTTCTTCGCAGCTCAAGAAACCTCGCATGTGCCAGTCACGCATGCTTATTGTTTTTTCGATGCTAAAGGGCTGGTCCAAAAATAGTTTGATAGTTTGATCTTGTCGGGTTGAGTTTTATGCTGGAGTGCACTTCCATTTGAAGAATCCGTCTAGATATCAAAGACGATTGAGTTGTTTACCTCGACAATACACCCTCTCAAAGGTCACTCGCTGCTGCAGAAGTTTTGGCTAGGATTAAGGTGTCAACACTGCCACAGCCTCCCCCACAGCCCCGAACTCGTTTCCAGACCGTTTCTTGTTACTCCGTATAAAAAAAAACCTGAAAGGAAAGCGATTCAACACGATTCCAGTGATCCAGGTAGCTCCGACAAGATCCCTTAACAGCCTTGCGCTCTAATATTTAAAGGTATCCTACGAGCAATGGAAAAAAGACTTTTATTTTGCTGTACAAAACTTTGTCAGATCAGTCATGAAACTTTTTAAACACACCCTGTCTCTATAACACATAGGTGCGTAGTTATGTAAGATGCAAAATGTCTGAAGGGGTATAGCAACCACGAAATCTTCTTCTAATTATTCATTTTCTAATACGTTTGCCTTGTAATAATAATGAGCTCCAGCTTTCTTACCATCGTATGGGTGGGCGTCAAGGAGATCTGTTAGATTTTGGGAGACCGTCCCTTGCATTCTTCGGCAATCTGCTGTCATCCATTGGCGACGTCTCTTTCTGTACCATCTTACAATATCTGGGACGTCGCAAAGCTCTCGAATGTCTTCATTTCTTTTATGGTAGCTCAAAGTGTTTTCTTGTTTCCACAGCATATGTTATAACGGGTCGTTCCCAGGTCTTGTATATGCGGACTTTACTTTACCACGAAATCGTAGGACGCTTATATGGAAACAATAATCCTGTATGCTGTTAGAGTACGTAGACATGAACACGTAAGAGGTACAACTTAAAAAAATGTCTATTATAAAGTACCTCAAAATATTCCTGCAAAAATATAATACGATAGAATGTCAGAAAGGCAGATACACAGGTGAGAAAGTTTTAGTGAAGTGAAAATATCATCTGCCGCATTATTGTAGTGTCAAAAGTGACTAAATCTATACAAGCCCGCAGCCAAGAGACCAACAAACTAGTCCCACAAGCGAATCTGCAATAATATCAGAGTTTCTAATTGTCTTAGGTGTGTTATGAAGTATCTCAAAATATTCCTGCAAAAATATTATGGAATGTCAAATAGGTAGACGCACTGGTGTTCATGTTTAGGTAAAAAGTGTAGGAGCTAGGATGATATGTGGTATGAGCTATAGGAAACTGTGGTAGTAATCTGAATAATAATAATAATGTGAAAAAAAAAACAAATTGTATATGACGTTCATATAGTTAACGGCATTAACTGAGAAGATGTATGATATGGGCGGGGGATAGGAAAGAAAGAGGTAAAGAGTGAAGAAATAACGTTTGAGCAAAAGCTGATATCAATCCAAATACCATGCTGCATATAAAGATTCATTAAATACCTAAAAAACTTAGTACCACATAAGAACTTGTATTAGCTCTATTC
This sequence comes from Ontholestes murinus, assembly GCA_963969525.1. Taxonomy (NCBI): domain Eukaryota; kingdom Metazoa; phylum Arthropoda; class Insecta; order Coleoptera; family Staphylinidae; genus Ontholestes; species Ontholestes murinus. Next base: position 16,784,280 of record OZ018397.1, read on the forward strand.
AGGTGATGATTTGTAGGGAAGCTTGGAAAGAAGTGGATGAAAGAGGTGTGTATTATATGAAAAAATAAACGACGAATATAACGATTGGATTAATTGTTGTTATAGTAAGATAGAATACGTGAGGAAGACAGTAAAGGGGAGTATAAGACAAGAATGTCTGTCTCCAATTGAAGAAGGTGTAGTAAAGTGAATTGTTATTGAAATCTAAAACAGTACATTAAATAGACAAAACGTATATTATGTCACTTTAGGTACAGATGTTAAATCTGCAAATGATCCTAGGATTAATTCACACAAAGTCACCTTTCCCTAGTGCATATTTTTCATATCTGCAAAAAGTCAGTATTTATTGGGGGTCAAATCTAAAGAGTACAGTTGGTGAAAAGCAATTCAAAGCGTAATTTATCCAATTTAACCATGTTTTCAATGATGTGATACTTGTGAAACAGCACTTTTTTTGCATGCCATGTAATATTCATTATTGATAGTTTTGCCTTTCTCAAAATAGTTGATGAGCAAAATTCCATGCGAGTCCCAAAATACAGATGCCATAATCTTGCCAACTGACTTTTGAGTTTTTGGTCACTTTGGACGACTTTCACCGGCTGCTGTCCACTTAGCTGACGATCTCTTTGATTCAGGCGTATAGTGGTGGGTCCATGCTCTATCCATTTTCACATACCGATGCAAGAAATCCTTTTTATTTTGCTTTAACAGCTCTAAACAGTGCTTTGAATCGTCAACGCGTTGTTGTTTCTGGACCGGTATGAGCTTCACGGCATTCACTTCGAAAGCAACTTTCTCATGCCTAAATTTTCATCTACAAGTGTAAAAACACTACCTTCTGATATCTACAAGGTGAAAGCTATCTCACAGAACTTTATGTAACGATCTTTTAAAACTCTTTTGTGGATATTTTTTATCTTTTCCGGAATAACTGCCGATTTTGGGCGACCAGAGCGTTCAGCACTCATAATAGTTTATTTCCCTCGTGCAGAGTCCCCATAATGCTTATCAAGCCATTGTTTGGCTCCAACTGTATTTTTCCCCATCAAAGCAGTGTTTAATCAACACACGAAATTCCTTTCTATCCATTTTCTTGAAAATTACAAAACCGTATTCACTAAAATTCTAAACTTCTAAATTATTGGTCAGAATCCCATGAAATTTTGTCATGTAATGTTTGAAGATTAGTACTATCCGGAAATCACATGGGTCTGCCAACAATGTTTTAATATATGTGTCAGACCGGGGACTTATTGAGTGATATATTATACATTCTAAAAATGATCTTAGGTCTGTGATGAAAATATTCTCAAAATATTCTTGCAAAAATACTATACAATGTCTGAAAGATAGACACACAAGTGGCAAGTTTAAGTGAATCGTATAGGGGGTATGAGAATAGTGTGGTATAATATTCATGGGTATATATAAAACGTATGATAAATGGAAAAACAATTGAATGTAACGTTCAGATATTAATTGAGAAGATGAATGATATGAGGAGGAGGAGAAGGTAGGAAGGAAGAGACAAACTATATCTTACATATTTGTATTACAAGTAAGGCAAAAAACGTATTTCCAAAAGTTGATACCACTAGAAAGATAGCTAAAAATTTAAGTACCACAAAAGAAAGTGTATTAGCTTTATTTATGTGATAAAATAAACAATAAATTAATTCAATTATTCAATAAAAACACGATTGTTTAGAGTTTTGCTTTATTTGTAGGTATACTGCTGCAGTGTTTCACCACACTGAGTAATTACTCATCTGCCTGATGAAGCCACAGTGTGGTGAAACAATTGTAGTAGTGTATCTACAAATAAAGCAAAACTCTAAACAGTCGTGTTTTTATTTAATAATTGCGTAATGGAGTTTCGCCAAGTATCAGCCTCATCAATACAATAATTAAATTAATTGTTGTTAATAGGAAAAAACAAATATAAGACAAGAATGTCTTTGCCAAATTGGAGAAGGTGTAACGTGAAATTTTCTTTAGGTGATAACTATTCTTACCTACATTGTGGCCTCAAGTACTTTCTTCATCTTTTCACCCCCTAATGTGGCGATACTATCTGCCATAAGAACGCCATCCCAACCTACGTTAGCATCATTTAACTGTCGTTCCATAGGAGGAGGTGAAAGTCGCACTTGACTGCTTGAAAAAACAATTCACAGCCCTTTTACTGGACTGCTTGACAAGATGTCCATTGAGCTCAAAAGCTAGTAACTGATAGTCACTGCTAGCGGGGTGGCAGTGGTAAGCGAGAGAAGCTAAGCTCTTCACGATATGATATTGTCACTAACCGCAACACAGGACAGACAGAAGTGACTAGGTTTATATGATCCCGCCACCAAAGGACGGACAGATAAGCTCCTCGTTCAAATCTGCAAGAGTCTCAGAATTATTCCTGCAGATTAAATATAAAAATAGTCCTAGAATAAATCCTACTCTGTTGCGATAATATAATGTGACTAAGAGGCACTAGTCATTCACTAACTTAATACTATAGTGTAATTTGGATGGACACCTTGAGTTTTAAGATGAAGTTGCTTGCATTTATTTATATAGCTTGATTTTTCTATATAAAGGTTCTAAAAATCCGAACCTTTCTTCCGGTAATTACTTTTAATTAAAAAAGAATTAAAAAAGTTAGATTTAGACAATTTCAGAATATTTTGTGGCCTCAAACCGTTTAGCGGGTCATATCTAAAGTAAAGTAGATTAACTATTCTTCAACCAATATGGTTAAGGATATAAATATCAAGATTTCAGATTGTTTTCTTTTTAATGGCCGAGGTGTCTGGCTTTGCTATATATACCATTAGCCATTAAACAGGAATCTTAAAAACTAAAGCTAAATCTATGCTGTCATTTACATCAAGGACTAGACAGGGTTGTACAAAGTATTCTTGTCTACGGACCAATCAAGACGTTTTTAATATACCAACCGAATTAAGCCAGGGTTCATAGGTAAACTACAAAGGAATCATACAAAGGAGGTTCATTTGCACGCTTACATCTAAGAATTACAACGCTTTATGCAATAATGTTTTCTTTGTATATGAATGTTACAAGTTTTTCATACATAAATTTCTTTCTTGAGCCCAGTATACATTTTTAAGAGAATGGCAAAGCTAATTTAGGAAAAAATGCTTCAAAAAAGATATTTCTTTTATTTAAATACTAATTATATGTTCGAGGCATTCACAGAAGGGTCCTTCTGCTTAATTTATTCTATATAAATAGAATGGACAGATTCCATAATTGCTTCTCAGGTGATAGATTATCTTAACAAAAACATTTTGATGTGTTTCCAAATGCAGAAAAGCACGGCTTTGACAAGAATTTTGGTAATAAAATGTATTAAAATCCTTTAGTTCGTTGTAGTAAATTAAATAATAAATTTAAAAATACGAAAACATTTCGTGAATCTACAACAATGAGTCTTACTAAGACTACAAAACAAATTAATTTGAAACAACTACTTCTCTAGCTAATACTTCGACAGACATTGAATAATACAAATTAATTTGCGTGTTACAAATAGTACAACTATTAAAGCAACACTAATTTGAATGAAATTATTTCTGTTGAATAAACTAATAAATAATAAAATGTACTTTAGATTGTTTAATGTAACTATAACATGAAAAATTATGAAAAATGAATTTTAAACTGATTTCATTAAATTAAATTAGCAAAAGCAATTAAAAAAATTTAGCATTCAAGTTTATTTTTAAAATCAATTTTATAATAAAGCTGTACTGAAGAGAGCGAAAGTTCGAAACACGTTTCTGCAGATGATTATAAACTTGAATTCTAAATTTTTTTAATTGCTTTTGCTAATTTAATTTAATGAATCGACTATACTCTTGCAATCTGTAGTTAGTATAATGTCAGTGTCACTGGATATATTCAAGTATTTCAGGTATTTGAGAGCTTCAAGAATTGTTACAATTTATACTTATAATATACTGACATAATATTACTCAGAGAAAATGATTTTTTTCATGTTTCTAATTGGGTCAAAAAATGTCCAACCATATCATCCCTCCAAACTGGATCCATCAGTATAGATTCGGTATGACTTTGGCCAATTTAATGGAAAGTATTAATAAAAAGATTAATTATTGCTGGTTGTAATGAGGGAAAAATTGTAATAATTAGATTATACAGATTGGATTATGATTTCATATGGAATTGAGTATAAAAAGTTTGTCTCAGATTTATTTAATTTTACTTCATATGGTTGTAACAATCGACAACATTCATTAATTCAATTCAAAGTTTCAGTTTTCAGATGTTCACGATTTCATTTTATAGAAAGCTAAATTACTTCAGTTCCCAAAACTGTTAACTTTTAATCTTTAAATTGTGCTGAACTCGAATCGTAGATTCTGTAAAGTAAATTACTCTGTTTTAGTATGAGTTTTTATTAAATTTTCATACTTTTATCTGAATGTATTAAGATAAGAAAACACAATAAAATAACGAGAGTCTACAATATTTGGAAATAGAAATTTGCTTAATGGCAACACCTCCGTTTGCAAAATATTCAAAGCTGGTGTCACCACATTTTAGTCAAAAATTCACCAAGAATACCTTCGCCTATTTTGGTAGTGCTATTACTAAATACTTTTAATGTTCAAGCAGTTAAGTATTGCTACAAGGCAAAATTAAAAAAGCTCTAATAATAAATAATTACCAAGTTTCATATTTTTCAATTTATAGTGTCTTTCATTCATGTGGAACTGATGTTTAATTGAGGCGTTTTTTGTTTTTCTTTTCCGAAAATTTTCTAAATATGAAAAATATTTCATAACTTTTCGAACAAAAGTTAAATGGAATGATAAATTAAACCAGTTTAATTGATACATATTTTTATAAATATGTTGATATTTTTAGCCTATTATTAATAAATTATAAGAATTACATGATATTTATTATAAAGATTTCAAAAGTAAGCAAATTATTGATAATAGCACTTGCGTAAATCTCATGGTTTTTGAGAAAAATACAGGGAGAGTACTATGATGGTCACATCACCATGTTTTTTTTTTGTTGTTGTAGGAAGCAATATTTCTGACTAAGTCATTTTCACTACTACATTTTTAATCGTGCATACGTAAAAATATAAATAATTGTCAACCACCAGATATCATTGTTTTGGACACTGTTATTGACCCTTTCATTTATAAAATTTGTCAACAGTATGGCATGCCGACAGTTCTAGATTAACATTGAAGGTCCCAAAGCAAGGTGAGGAATGGGGTTATTTTTTTTTTTGATAACGTAATTTTTGTATGTGTATTTCGTTTTAAAATAAAAAATTAAATATAAGCTCTCATTTAACTTTTTAGGTCATGTCGATTACGACAATTGGGTATTTAGTAGAGGGTGAATTAGAGGTTACCCACGAACCTCACACATACATTTTTTTACCTTAGTCACCTTAGTAATTTGGTTTCCAAACATGGTAGCAGTGCTGTAGCTTAAAACTTACACTACAACTACAAGTTTTAATTTTAACAACTTGCATAAATTAATGATTATATAATAAATAAGGTAGAAGTCTTCTTTTGATTTTGGCTAATGATAAATCGGAATATCTAGAGAGATAAAGTTAAAAGAAAAATATTACTTCACACGAAAAATAATCTGTTATCTACTATAACCGCTTGCAAATTTAAAGCTGGTACCACACAAAAGGGTTCCGATTGAATTTGCTTGCGTAACAATAACCTGAGAATTTAGAGCATCTAGTCTGAGAAGAGGTAGAGATTTTACCATGATCCTTACCTATAGTCCCAATTGAAATAATCTTCTATTTTGAAATATTGATACCTCCGCTGAGAATCTGCACTTTGGTAAATTTTCGTAAATGAAATATGATAACACTTTCAAATATTTATTTTGCTGTTCGCTACAATTGTTTTGACACACTGTGTCTTCTTCAGGCAAAGAGATTATGAGAATCTGTTCATTAATAGAACGGATATATTGAACAGTTCGTTTGTAGACTCCTATATGTCTATAATACGATCTAAAAGCAATTTACGTGGTGGTATATTATCTTCGCGTAGAATTTGTGTTGGTTCTGTGTTAATATCTTGTGTTCCTTCTGTTACTTGTTTTTCGGTTTATGTATCGTTAGGTATTCCTTAGACCATCTCCTTCCGAATTGTTCAATTAATTATTGTGGAAATTCAGTAATGTTTGGTTCTGGAAGGCATATTATTGGAGGACCAATTAGAAAACGAGCCCGAGTTAAGAGTTCTAAATCGTTATAAGCATTAATAATATTGTGATAAACTCCTGATACGCCGATGGACCATTTGCCATGATTATTTTCAAATGAGTTTTTACAGATTTTACATTCCCATAATCTTCAAAAATGAGGTTATTTTGGTGGTATTTTCTCCATCTGTGTTGAATTAATTGATGTATTACTTTAAAGCGGTTTGATCGGTTCAGTAATGTTTGGATCTATGAGTTATGTTATTGGAGGATCTATTAGAAAACGAGCTGGAGTCAAAGGTTCTTAAGCATTAGAAATATCGTGTTAAATTCCTTTATTCCTTTAACCTATGAAGTTATCTTAATAATAAGAATTTAATACCTATTAGGCTTGTATGATTAATTAGTTTATTCTGATTGTGTTTTTTTACGAATTCATGATTATCTTTGAGTTTGCATTTGTACATACAAACGTTTTGCCGTTATCAAAAAAAAAATACATCAAGGTTTGACACTAACTCAAACTAATTCCAAATGATGTGCTTTTGTGGCAAACCGATAAATAAATATAATCTGTAATCGTAACAGATTTTTGATTTCTATGATTTTAATTAAAATAAAGGGCCAGCACAATCGACACCGCTAATAAAGAAAGGTTAATACGTACTAGTGGTAAATATCCTATTGTTTGAATTATTATTTTTGAATTCGTTTTAAAGCAGATAATGAATTTATAAACACAACGTGCATTCTGACCTGAAAATAGCAAACAATTGGTTTTTAGGATTGCTTAACAAATCAATCAATTAGTCCTCGGTCTAACACATATATGGAAATACTGTTGATAGACCCACATGATTTCATGGTAATACTAATCTTCAAACAGTACGTGTCCAAATTTTATGGGATTTTAACCGTTAGTTTAAAAGCTACAGTCGTTTTAGCTATCTCAGTTTTGTAAGTTTCAAGACAATGGATAGAATGGAATTTCTTGTGTTGATTAAACACTTTTTTTGATGAGTTAAAATATTGTTGGAGCCAAACAGTGACTCTGCACCAGAGAAAAATTATTGACTGGTATGCTCGATTTAAACACGGTCGTACAAGCACCGATGATGCTGAATGCTCTGGTGCCCAAAATCGGCAGTTGTTCCGCGAAACAAAAAATGTTCACAAAAGAGGGAAAGAAATTTGACTTAAATGAACAAAAGATTTCTGAGAAAATAAAAATATTTTTACATAAAATGCATCAAAAAGTTAGAGGAGCGTTTGAATGAATGTATCACTCTTGAAGGAGAGTATGTTGATGAATTGATAAAGTGGAATTTCTAAAAACAATGTTTTTTTCGTTAGACTGGAGACTTATTGAGTGATGTGTTATAATATTTGAGGGCCTTAATGGAGAATTCTTTATTATATCATTACCACCTGCACGCAAGATTCCAACCTCTTGGCTGCTATCAGTCTTGACATGATCCAAGTTTATAATCAATTTTTAACATATTACATATTTTAAACATCACATTCAATCTAATGCCTCTTTAAATAAAAGGAACAATCGTATTTACTGAAAGTAGTGTTCTACATCTAATTTAAAACTATATAAAGTCGCAAATAAATGTCGCACTAAACTCCACCCGTCCACATCTATTTCCCCCAGAATCCTTAAATGAAAAGGAACGGCAAATTTATAAGTAAGGTTGCCGCACATTTAAGATATTACTTATGTAAAACGTCCGATAAAATATAATATAGTTTGTTCCTATTTGCATTAAACATTAAATAATCATTACAACAATAATGCATTATTAAAATCAAATGCCAAGTCACTAACTGAATAATGTTTGAATAATCTGAAATTCCGGGTCGAATATTAGCGCTGTATATGAGGACCTAATGCAACACGCGCTTAATGAATATTAATTAATAGTGCCTCATATCTTAATAATTTATTCTACCCCATCGCTGAGAGCACTCGTTTCGGGTGGCCTGAGTGGAAACCGCCTCGGCCCTTAACTACCGACCCCGCCTCAATAACAAACATTTCATTTCTTTTGAGTCTCAGTCGCTGCCGATGAATCGATAAAACAAGCGGCCAGTAATTGAAATTTAATCGGCACGTTAATTAATCAGGCTTAATATGAATGGAAATTGTCTCCAACTTCTCGAATTGGAAAAGTGCCCCAACACCCGGAGTTATTTAACAAATCCTTAATTAATGTTAAACAATTGTATTTCATATCCCAATCGCAATTAAACACTCCTGGTGATCATGACACTAATTTTAACGAATAATAATATTCTTTTTATTAAGTTAACAATATATTATTTTCTTACAATCAAATAGTAATAGTATTATATACCACTTTAATGGAGACAGACCGTAACATTTTAATAATACCGTAACACTTAAGCACAAACAAGCCTGCTTTCCTCTATTATCACTTTGAGCCTTGATGATAATTCAAATCACCGATTTTAATACAATAACCGGCGGCTAATAAAGGAAGTCGGCGCAATATTAGTACAGGAACTTCCATAATACTTAATTAACAACCCCGTATTAGTATAATTAATGCGCTGCTTTATGATCTCTTTTCGATTCAAATTACAACTTGTCCACATTTAATTACTTCTTAATTTATACCGGACTAATTAATAATAATTACATATGCCTCCAATCGTAACTATTAGTAGTAATTACTTCGTATATCAGGACCATTAATTTCTACTTAATTTAATTTAAATCGTTATATAGAAAAATCATGCAATTTCTATATTACACCCTAATTGCTGTTTAGCAATTTACTCAACATGAACATAACCTACTTAATACAAAATTTGATATATATTCGCAGCCATTCAATGGTATTAATTAATTCTTATATTTATGTAATTGTATAAATTGCATTGATAAAATAAAATTTAGAATATTGCTAGAATATGTAGGATTATTATTTTAGTTTGTCTATATTCTAATATTGAATGTCATTAATATGATTATCTTAAAAAGTTTTAAATTATGTCTAAAAAATTGAATTATATTTCTTCGGTCTCTTAATTACAATCATAAGTTAAGTTTGCGGCAATCACAATACAAAGATACATATATATTGGAAAAACATTAAAGCATCATTTAAATGTGGAGAAGTTTGATGAAATTGATTCTCTTATAAGATTTTAAATAAAAATAATGAAGACTTTTACAGTTTACGAGTTTGTAGTCATTGTGTGTGCTTTAAATCTTTGTGTACTTCGATTTCAAAATTTACTTTAAATAGTCTTAAAAGGGATTTTTGGGGTTTTCATACATTGTGAACATAGCAATCTAATTCGATATTAGCAATCGCTAAGAATATTTGTTATACTTACTTCTCAGTAAGGCCTTTATTGTTAATGCTCTTATTTATCCCTGCTATTCCATAAATATATAGAATTGTAATTGATGTAGTTGTTGTTTGATATTAAAAGTTATAGTACAAATACCTATTGCGTGTGATACTGGTGAATATTGTACCAAATATTTTGAGATGACCTTTAGAAAAATTGGTTTATCAAAAAACAACGACATACCCCAGAATAAACGGAGTAAAAGATTGGCTCAATCGTACAATTTATGCAAGAGACAAATCGCTAATATTTGATAAAAATATTAGAAAAGATAGAAGCCAGCAACATATCAAAAATTGTTCTATTGCTGCAGAGCTTTCTAAAACTTTATTTGAAGTATGAACGGATAATCATGTTCCAACATATGGTAGTACTGTTAGAGTATATGATCCAAAAGCAAATAGAAATAGGTCGTGTAGAATAGGTATTTTAAATTTTAACTTAGAGGAGTCTGAATAGAAGGAAATTATCAATGCGATTGAAAGGATCTAGTGGGATTTTTTAAGGACAATCTTTTAATAGCAAAGCTCGATGTCATACTGAATCGAATGCTTTATGAATAGCTAAGAAGACTATTGTTGATTTCTGTCTTTCTGACAGTTTGTCAGAATTGATAAAGGTAACAAAGTGGAACACTGCTCTAGAAAACCAAATTAATACGGAGGAATGTGCTGAAAGATGTGAGGAATAAGATTAGTTTTTAGAATGGTTTCAAATAACTTACCCAAGACTGGAAACAGGGTTGGAGAACAGTAGCTTAAGATTTTCTAAGTCGCCTTGTACAAATTTTCGTATACATGATAATACTCTGTTTCCATTCCTATGGTATAATTTGAGATTGATAAAAAATAAATTCAATAATTGGACATTATATTGGTGAATGATTTAGGGAAAGGATTTTTAAATATTTCTGGGGAGATTTTCATAACCAGGAACAGTTCTTTTACCTTTGTATAAGCTGATTATACTTCTTCTATTTTAGCGTCCTCTGGAGATATTTTTAAAGGGCCTGTACTAGGAATTTACTTTCTTGAAAAAGACCTTGTGGAATGTGTTTCTAACTTTCATGATAAATTTATCTTAAAAATAAGTAGTAACATATATTTATTGACAAATTCTGTACATATTTACATTAAAATGATGAATGATGTTTTAATGTATTAATCTGTCAAAATATGGCGTCAGTCGTTAGTGAGTAGATGCATGAAATTATGAAATGAAATAAAAAATTATTTTTAAATTTAGGGATTATGTTTGGGTTTCTAGGAAGACAGTATAAGGATAATATGTGAAAGTTAAAAGGATTTTTGGCGAATATTTCTGATAGGAATCGAAGACGTTCTAGGATGGGGATAACTAAAGTAGTATCATAGAGGAGCTGATTGGAGGGATTGTGTAGAGGATTAAGGATATGGCGGAGTTTTGTTAGGGTACGAAGAGATGCTCGCTCGCTAACTTCAATATTACGGGAGGTTGGATTGCTCTGGTTGGGATAGAGGGCACAACCATAGTCAAGTAGAGGGCGGCAGATCATCTTGTAAATTTTTACGGCGGTTCTGGTATTAATACCATTTTTTTTGTAAGTTAAACTTCTAAAGCATTTTGCCCTAGAAGTAATTTTGCTTTTGTTATGGCTGTATGTTTTTTAAAATTAATTTTTTGATCTATGGTTATGCCCAAGTACTTAATGGAAACTGAGGGATGGATCGCAGTTTGGGAAATATGGACTTTGTGAGGTGAATTATTGCTGCGGTGATAAGGGATTAGGAGCTGTGATTTGTGGGGATTGATTTTAATGCGCCATTTTGCAATTTTGCAATAAGCTCTTGGAGGAATTGGAGGTCTTTTGGTAGTGTGGGAGCATGTGTGATTAGGGCAGTGTCACATGCAAATTGCAGGAGGTATTTGGATGGATTAAAGTAGAGAGGATCAGGGTTTTAATAATAATAATAATAATCTTTATTAATGTCCACATGTACATTCGTCAAAATAAATACATAAACATACATTTTCCCCTTATAATTATTTACATATAATACATAATGTTATTTATATTTACTAAGATATTCATCTAATGAATAGAAGGCAGTATCCAATTGTAGCGTTTTAATTTCAGTCTTAAAATTAGCGGGTGTTAGATTTTTATATTTGGATGGAAGGGTGTTATACAATCTTACTGCGTGAAATCGTGTGCTATTTTGTGTGCGTTTCAATCTATTATATATAGGACGAATTGCATTTGCATTTCTTTTTTAATATTAGATTATCTGGTGGTTAGTGGTATAATTATCAATATTTCCATGCATATATGTGAGACATTCCAATATATATATATATATATATAACGACGGTAATGTAAGCAAATTTAATATTCTATAATATTCTAATCTCCTGTCTATATTCCAGTTGACAATAAATTCTTACCGCTTTTCGCTGAGCTGGGAATACTACATTTGCACCTGACTAGTGACACCATACAATAATTCCATAGCGTATGTATGATTCGATTAAGGAAATGTAACATGCTCTTAGAGTATCATAGCTTACTACAGGTGCAAGCCGACGTAGCAAAAATATATTTTTATTAATAGTTGTTGTTATTTTCGATGTATGCGTTTTCCAGGTTAATTTACTATCAAGATGGAAGCCTAAGAATTTTACTTCAGTGATAAAATCTTATGGGATTGTTTTTAAGGAGAATTGAATATTTACTGTTTCATTTTTATTTAAAATCAATTTATTTGCAGAGAACCAATTTAATGCATATTCCCGAGTTTTTGAGTTTACGCTCTGTAGTTTCTGTTGCGACCTTCCTCGATTTACTAGCGTTGTATCGTCCGCAAACAATACCACATTATCTTCGCCAATATATTTACAAATATCATTTATATAAAGTAGGAATACCACAGGCCCTAACTTTGAGCCCTGTGGCACACCTATGCTACTAATGTATTTATTTGGCAGCTCTTGTTTCGATTTTACCTGCTGTATACGATTGGTTAGATAACTTATAATTAGTTTACAGCTAGAGTGGTAAAAATTGTACATATACAGTTTCTTTAATAGAATTTCATGGTTCATACTGTCAAACGCTTTCTGCAAATCGAGGAAAGTTGCTTATACGAACTCGTGGTTGTTAAATGCATTTAGGCATCTTTCCACTAGGTGCAAAGTGGCAGATGTAATAGAATAGCCATTTCTGAAACCATATTGACTATTGGATAGTAAATTGGACTTAATAAAGTTAATAAAGTTAATAATTTGTTTTTTTAGTAGATCCTCAAATACTTTTGAAACTGTAGGTAATATCGATATTGGCCTATAGTTATTAACATCTTTTTTAGATCCTTTTTTATAAATTGGTATGACAATGGCTCTTTTGAGGCATGATGGAAATATTCCTTTTTGGATTGATAAATTGATTAAACGGGTTAATGGTGGAATTATTGTTTCTTTCACATATTTTAGTATATTGGCTGTGCATTCATAGATGTCTCTACTCTGACTATTATTTAATGACATTATGGAAGAACTTACATTCACGCTAGATACAGATTCAAATTTGAAAAAGTTATTTTCATTTGTGGATAGACTAGGTAATATAAGGTCTGTAACTTTAAGTGTACATCCTTCGATATTATTTGTATCAGGTGTAGTACTTTCAAAATCTGAGGCAAAGTCATTTGCAATAGGTGTGCAACTATTTGGTGTTTTACTAGGTCTATATGAATTTATAATCGTCCAAATGGCTTTTTGATGATGCGTTAAGTTTGGCATTATTTATTTTGCGAGTTTCATTTATAATTAAGTTTGTGTATTCGGTTTTTGTTTTGTTAAGTAATTCTCGATTTTGGATACTTTTATTTTTCTGATATGCTTCATCAACTAGTTGTAGGGTTGCTTTCATTTTTTTAATATTTATATTTATTTTATTCAAATGGCGCGAATTTACATTATGATATATTTGGGGTAATGCTGTGGTGATAGCGCAATGCAAAATATCCATAAATTTATCGAATTTGCCATCAAGTGAACCATAGACTTCATCTATAAATGACCAATCGGAGTCATTCAGTAGATGAAACAACCGAAACTTACCCAACTCAGGAACAGGTCTCGTTATTCGTGTAACCTGAACATCCTGTTTTGAATAAGTCTTCAGTTGGACATCGTGGCCAACAAGATCTGATAAACCTGTGTATAAGGGGTCAACTATTAATGTGTGCAATTTACTACAAATGTTGTCTATTCTGTTATCAAAACGTGTGTTGGAGTGTACTAATGGACGTAGTCCAAAAGTTATAAAGAAATTACATACCTCAACCGCGTCTTTCGAATTGCTTTTAAAGTTTACATTAAAATTACCTCCAACGATAATATTTTTTGTAATATTTTTTAAATTTCGCCTCAATGAATAGAACATATTTTAGTCCTTTTGTTGTATAAGAAGATCAGGTAGAAAATCCGGATTTAGTAAATTAAGAGAAGTGGAGCCGTGAACTTCATTAGCGTATAAATAGGGTGCTAATAATTCCGATAGTATAGTACAGTATAATTTATTTGTCTTTCAGTATTACGTAATATACGATACATTATTAGATTCGTCATTATTTAAACAGATAAAATAAAAATACAATTAGAACAGTTTAAAAGCATAGCCACAAATATGTGACATTTTTAATGTCTTTCCATCTCTTCAGACATTCTAATTTCTATAATTAAAGAACTCCTATAATAAATAATAAAAATAATTTCAACGATAAACATGTATCTGAAAACTGGAGAAATATTCTAAGGTTTCGTTACATATTTTGTATCAATAACTTTTCAGAACCATTTTATGGACTAGACGATGATAAATAAAGGAGTGTCACCTCCTGATGAAAGATATCAAATCCTTCGAAGAAAACTAAACGTAGCAAGTCGTTGATCAGACCATGAAGGAAATCAAAATTATATGCAATAGTGAGAGTACGAAAGAAATTAGGTTTATACTCAAAGATACGTTAAAACCTTTGCATTCATACTAAGGTATTTAACATTGGTAACTTCAAAATAGCGTTAGGTGTCGTTATATATTTTGTACGAACAACTCTTCGAGAACGATCTTAAGATCCAATGAAGGAGACAATAATTGAAGACATCAGATCCTTACAAGAGAACTCAACGTAGGAACGCGCCGATCTATCTATTTTGAGTCTTTTCAGCGCAGCACAATTTAAGACAGAAAAAGCAAACATTTGATTCTTTTTGTTAATAGTTTCCTAATTGGGTATTTTTGTATCAATATTTATGTTGTTATAATTGCTAATAATTATTCATCTCAGTTAAAATTATTAGAAGATAGCGTGGTGTCATTGTCTCTGCTACAATTTTGGCCGTTTGTAGTTTTTACTAATAATGAAATAATCAAATAACAGTCAGTTGGTATTCCTAAATAAATTCTGCACTTTTTTATATAAATACAGAATATTTTCAATACATATAGCACTAATTCTATCTTTAATCAAGTCATAACTAAGGCTCAATTATGAACCATTACTCTGACAATATTCAGAAACACGTGCAATGCTAGAAGAATATTCACTTTTTAATAAAGGGGACATGCTTGTACTTGTAAATTTCTTTATCGGTTTTATTTTAATAGGTGATCAAGCTACACTTGTTACCTTCTTTAAATCACCGACATTGTCTGTTTTTTATATATCGATTTTTTAAGATTACTGGTTTTGTTTGAATACCAATTGTAGCACATATTATATCTGTTTGAAAACTTTTCTCACATACCAACGCACACTAACAGATGTTTTTTGGATATCATTCTGCGGCGAAGAAACTGACAATTCTTCACTGATTTGATTGCCCTGAGTCTTTTCTTGCTCTTGAACGGAATCCTAAAATTCTGCATTTTTTAACAATTGTCTAACCATTTCCGTTCGGGTCCTTTGGCTTGAGCCTTTTATTTGTGGTAGTGGCGAAGATCGTTTCCTGTCAGCCTGACATTGGAGGATATTTTCCTTCTTATTTATATATACACCAACCAACTTATCCTTATCCATGCCTGCTTTTAACTATAAATATTGAATTAATATTTATTGTGCACGGTATCAAAAAGCAGAGCTGAATTTATCATTAAATAAAATTAATTGTGATAACAAATTAATTCATTTGATTCTAAATTTAGCACTGCTTGAGTCGGTAGTAGAAACATCTGTTAACTACTGATAAATTGTTAAAGTTAACAGTCCGCTAAGTTATAATTAGTTGCTTAAGGTTAAGAGATTGATAGAAGCAATGCTGGGTAAACAAATGTTGCTCGGTGGAAGAAACCCAGTCATCGAGCAATTTGAAAGTTTGTAACAGACCACAAAGTGAATAATTGCGTCACGAACCTTTCATTGTGGCGATTACGCTCCAACTTCAATTTTTTTTTTAATTTAGTAAAGTTTTTTTTTGCCCCTTTAGGATATTTTTTTAAATTTAGCTTATTATGAAACATATAAAGTTAATTTTAAATTTAAAAAAAATCTTAATGTTGCCTCTATACTTAAAAGCTGTTCATTTAGATGTAAACTTTATTTGAACTACAGACGGGAAATAATTTACGAACCTATGGTAGTACTACTAAGGAGCATATTTCAAAAGCAAATAAAAAGTGATAAGATGAAAATACAAGAGATTATATGTGTTATAATCTAATCGCAAACAATAACTATTGGAGATGTTACAGGGATTAAGATGTAAAAAGGAGTAAACATTTTTTTCTGGAAAGCGAAGAAGAAACTCTGGATTAAGTGGTTGAAGAAAGTAAATACACTCCATAAAACTGAATAGTTTTTTTTATCTTGTGTAATTAAGTAACTTTATTTGATTATTATTTTCAAATTTTTACAAGTAAATAGTTTAGTTTCTTTACAAACAAATTATTATGTTTTATGGGTTAAGTGGTGTAGTAATTTTAATGGCTAAACTTCGCCCAATCTTTTGAGCAAATAAAGCGTTTATTATTATTTTTATTATCTTAATCTAACAACCAAAAAATGTAAAAATGTTACAGTTAAAAGAAGTAAACTTATTTTCTGAGATATTAAAGAGGATAAGGTAGAAACACAAGATTCAGAAAGTGAAGAACTTGACTAGCGTACGATTCGATGAAGATACATCAAAAGCTACTGATAAATCCGATGGAGAATATGTATCTGAAAAAAGTCATTCAAGAATCAATACTAAATATAAATATTCAAATATTTTATATTAGGAATATACTAAGTTAAATATAATCTTTAATTTTAATCACTATAATCACCTGCATCAGGTGTACTTTGAACTCTTTCTTCATCTTCAGTATCACATTTTTCCTCAGATTCAGATTCGTTTGCCTTTGATTTTTTCCTTGCATTACTTTTACTTTCAGAAACATTTTAAGTACAAATGAGAATAAATTAAGGAGACAATGATGGAAAACATTACATCCTTCGAAGAAAACTAATAGTGGGAACTCGTGAGTTTCGTGAAGTGTATATTAATATAAATAACACTGTTGTATCTTTTTATCACAGTTTTCAAATGCTATTTTCAATAACAACTCAATCAGTTCATCAAGAAATTTAAAATTATTTGAGTGCCCTTTCAAAGAGAGAAAATATTCATATCCGTAGTACCACACTCAATATTGAGTTTAAAGCTTAATTTAACACTGTTTGTGTTAACAACTATGGATCAATATTGACTTATTTTGGGACTTGTCGGCGCAGTTGAATACACGAAAACAATAACTTAATTCTTACCATTGTTATTGTTAATTGTTTCTATTGATATTTTCCTAAATGTCGATGTTTTGTTCACCGAATTAGGAAAATCAGTACATCGTCTAGACAATATATCTCACCTGTATTTAAAAACTGTTTATTAGAAGTAAAAACCGCCTTCTTGAATGGTGTTTAAAAGTCTACTTGAAACCACCACTGTATTAATTGAATACACTAGTGTAGGGCTTGAAATAATCAGTCCTAGCTTAGAATGTGAGCGAGTCTAATATATTTTTCTTAGATTTTAAAAATAGCTCACAGTACATCAAGAAAAAAAATCATTGTTTATGGTAACAGCTTTGTACGTAGATGACTTCTTTATGTTTCAAAATGACGCTTCCAAATTAGTAGGAAATAAATTAATTTTCACAACTTAAGATTAGGATTTAGAGTTAAACCCAACAATGGAAACAGTTAGAATAATGTACGTTAATTCTAAATGGAAAATAACCATCTAAGATAAACACAACTAAGTTACATGCATCCTGATAAAATATATTGTGGAGTATTCTAATGTATCCTTAGTTGATTCTGAGGTCAGTAATGAGGTTAGTATATTTAATTAGTTACATTACATTATAGTACTCAAAAAATGATAAAACCAAATTATATGAACACAAATAATATATTTCAAATATAGATAATTATTTCAATGTCCATTTTTTTTAAATTGTCATGAGAGAATAAGAAATATTATTCTCCTAAAATACATATTGCTTCTAGAATCAGGAACTCTATTAAAAAAATGTCATATCACATATTACATTGCTTCAGTTTAATTCTCTTGGCATCAAAGTGTTACTCTTCTGCTTTTCTAGATTACTGTAAGAACATCTATATAATTAATGTTCGTGAAGGAATTACTCTTCCGTTTTTATTTTACCTGAACATTCTTACATGTCCAGCTTTTTTTAGATCACTATAAGAACGTTCATATTATTAACAGTCGTCTCTCTGTCAATTTATTGGTAATCTATTCGTTCCTTTTTGGTACGAAATTGTATATTTCTAAGTGTTATCAATGTTCCATTCGAATTGGTGGATTTGGTGGATTTGAGAGATTAGATATCTGTCGATAATATTCACCTTTCATAAAAAACTTCTTTGTAAACAAATAAAACATCATTCGTAATAGCAGTATTGTGTATATCCAATCGAGATTAAAATCTGGAAAACCCCAGCACCCAATCTAGGCTCAAAAAGTGAAGACGCAGTTACGGGTACTCTAATCAGTTAATTTTCAAAAATTATCAGTGATGTTGTAAAAAAACAAACAGAAAACTTGTACAAAACATAAGTGCTTCAAAGAGTGATTTTCAAACATTAGGCATGCACAAATGAAAGAACACAGCAAAGGAACAAGAACACAAGAAAGCACCAAAAGAAACTAAGAGCGAAAATAACACACACTAAAATAATTATGCTATATTATTTTTATTGGTACTTCATACTGATATATATGTTTGATGTTTCATGAATAATGATTTCGGCGTTGAAAACACGCCTTTACGTATACACGTATAGATGTGGACTGGTGTGTGTGAAGTGTTGCTCACATTTCTTCATACCTTTATCACTTACTTACTACCTTTAGATTTTTTACCTTCTTCATACCTTACATCACTTCCACACGTTTTCTAGTATCTTTTATTCGCCTCAATATTTTTGCTTTTTCTTTTCTATTAAATATTAAACATTCTCTACCTTTTTTATACGATAATATTTTATAGTGTAATACGTGGTAGGCTTAAGTTCATTTTTAGGTAATATATTTGTGCAGTTTTTATATATTCATGTTTGTTCACATTTCCACCACCTACAAAATTATTATATTGTACTTAGGTTACTCACGTAAATATATTAAAAGAAGGGTGTCCCAACAAGAGCGCCGAATTTAAATTTGCCGCCATTTTGTTAATACGAGTTGTATGGTGATTTTTTTGACAGTTGTCACGTACAGACCACGCGATTTAAGAATATGAAGAAGTATTCAAACGAACAAGGGTTATTTATTGTAAGAACACATTACAAAAATGGTGAAAGTTTTGCGAAAACAGATTGGCGATTTAATTGAAAATTAAGAGACTAAAGGATGGGTCAGAAGGCCATTGTTCGTCGTCCCTGTCGGCCACTTGAAAATATAGCCACAGTAAGGGAATCTGTGGCCGAGAATCCAGGAACTTCCATTCAGCATCGTGCGCTGTGGATTTGCTGATTGGGTTTTGGAACATCATCAAATTAATGCAGATGAAAATCATTTTTTCAGATGAGGCACATTTTCAAAAAAAAAACATGAGATACTCGAAAAACCAATGCATCCACCGCAAGTAATTATTTGGTGCACATTTTGGGCCCCCGGAGTGATTGGGCCGTATCTATGAAAATGCGGCTGGAAATACGCTAACTGTTAATGATGGCCAGAATTAAATGTAATTGATGTGCAGAACATGTTTTTCCAACAAGTCGGTGCGACCTGCCACACTGCACGTGAAACAATGGTATTACTGGAGACATAGTTTCTAGGCCGAGTCATTTCTCGATTTGGTGATCAACATTTTCCACCATCATCGTGCGATCTAACGTCGATGGACTTTTCTGTTTGGGGCTCTGTGATTCAAAAGGTGTATGTGAATAAGTCTGAAACAGTTGAACATCTTAAATTTCAACAATAGAATAATCCTGTGCCAAAGGTTTCGTGGTGACCAATTGCTTGATGTTGTATTTCACGTTTAATAAGATCTATTTTTCTTTATGTTGAAGTAAAAATGTTTGCTTAAATAAAAATTAAATGTGTTTTTCTTTAAAATTAAATTATTGGAACACCCTTTACTTTTTCCTGCTCGCCATTTCTGTTGTCAAAACAATATCAGTTGCTCGACATTTTTGTCACTTTTTTACTTTAGTATTCCTATATATATAATAATTATACATAATTCAGAATAGTAATGACTATACAACATTTGTATTCAATAAGTAATGTGGTGCTGCTGCAAAGGCTACAGAGATTGGGTGAAAGAGTTGTAGCAAACAATATTGGATAAGGAACTTTAGAAGAGACTGCACTTTGTGGATATCCGACACACAATCATACAAAGTGCAGTTTCTTTTAAAATTTCTGATTATAAGATGTATGACAAATTAATGGCTTCCACCATCACCATCATACTTTAGGATAAATTTGAAATAAATTATTATTAGAACAATTTAAAATATGTGTGATGGCAGAAGATGCTTTGTAACCTACATGAGGTATGTGCTCCTGCTCAAAAGCAATCTCTTAAACATACTGCAGACGTGGCTCTAGCAGAACACAAAGCAAGGTAGAAGAACGTCTCCACTTTTTTTATTTCAAAAACGCAATATGAACATTCAACGCTAAGGTTACCCAATTTTGTGTTAATGTATCTAAATTAAACCTAAAATCCCTGACTGGTATTTTAACTAGACACTGTCACCTCTATGTATTAGGCCTCGTTGAAGATCCAAATTGAAGTAATCTTCTATTTCCTAATGTATGGGGTGGAAGTATGGGGGACAAGTGGGTATGAATGCTTAGAGAGAGAGCAGTTGTGGTTCCTGAAACATATGCTGGGGGTTGAAAAGTCGACACCTCGATACATACTGTTTCAGGAAACCAACAGAATGAGTCTGCAGATTGAGGCAATGAAAAGAGTGGCGAGTTATGATATGAAAGTGTGTGGATTAGAGAAGGAAAGACTGGTTAAAGAGGTATGGATAACGTGCTTAGGAATGGCGAAATCTAAGTGGAGAGGAGAGCGAAGGAAAATGTATGAGAGGGTAGGGGTGTCGGAGTATGAAGTGAAGGAATGGTTAGAGCGTGGAGTGAATGTGGCGGCCTGGGTGAAAGAGAAGGGGAAGGAAGTAGAAATTCAGGAAAGGCAGGGATGTATTGCAAGATGTGCATATAATGATATGTTTGAAAGGTGGCAGGTGCACGGGAGGACGCCAAGATACTTATGTAACAGCGAAGTAAGTAGGGAGGAAAAGGTCATCTTGGCGAGGGCAAGATGTGGGTCAGGCGAGAGAGGAAGGAAGAGCTGGATGGGAGAAAAGTATATTAGATGTGTGCTATGTGGGAGTGGAAAGGATACGTGGAGACATTTAGCAGAGGAGTGTGAGGGAGTGTGTGAGGAATGGGTGGGAAACAACAAAAAAGTGAATGAATGGATGAGAGAGGATGGGGCCGCGGTAAATATTCTGATGAGATTGAAGTGGGAGAAAGAAATTAGAAGGGAGTAAAAAAAAAGCAGGAAAGTGTATAGCATTCTATTTGTATTAATATTTATATGCCAATAAAGGTCTTTTTTTTTTTCCTAGTTAGTAACGGCATTTTTGCGACAGTGTAATGATAAAACGAAGTCGGCAGAGCCTATCCTGTGCTACTCATCCGCTCTGGCTACATTGAGGAAGATCCTGTTGGGCACACCTTAGCTAAAACCGACCTGGGAAATTTAGTGAAACAAACCAAGTAAATTTTTTCAACAACCTATTAGTAACATAATGTTTCACCAAGTGAAAAATGAGAATCAAATACAAGATATACGACCTGGGAAGCTTATTTCCAAGCAAAATACTTAAGTTAATCAACAAGTAGCGTGGTTCAAAACTTCTTCCATCACTGGGCGTATATAATAGGCTCATTCAGAACTTCGTTACCCTCCCTTTTATACATATCCGTATCCGTAGTGTCAGAAGTAATATCTATGGGTCTACATGCTTCACAGTTTATTCACAATTTCAGAAATTCAGAAAGATATTTAGAATTTTTTAATATGGAATTGGAAAATTAATTTTATATGTTACTTTTGGCTCCAATAAATTCTCTTTTGTTTATGCAGGATGGGGCACCTGTACAAAGTGCTCGTGTCGTAGTTGAATATTTAAATGAACAATTTAATGATAACTAGATTGGAAGACATTCAAAATTTCCAGGGCCTGCTCGCTCACCTGATCTAAATCTACTTGATTACTTTTTATGGGGGTGGTTAAAAAGCAGAGTTTATTCTGAGAGAAGAACAAATTTATGTATTGAGAGGGAAGGGTATCACATCGAGTGATTGTTATTAAAGGAATAATATCGTTAAGGTTGTTAATTTTAAAGAAATTAATTTTTGTTGTTGATTAAAACCGTATGTCATTTGTTTTGTCTTTTTTGTATGGTTAAGATCAAGCACCAACTTTTATAAAGAATAAAATTTTCTGAGAAATTAATAATAAAAAAGTTTACCATTTGTTGCATACTTACGTGGACACGTTGTATACAACACACCTCACTAACATATAGAATACAATTCAAAAGAACAAAGGATATCAAACAGAGAACAACAAATCCAAAAACCATACTCTACACACACGTTCCAACCAAGGATTACCAACCTCAGCAATACAATACTTACCCACGAAGAAAAGAAGTTGCTAAATCAAGGACATAAATACGCTCCACCTAACATCACAAAAATCGCCATTGAATTGGAAGCAGCTATACAAGGACAACCATATGAAGAAATATTACGAGGTGAATGCATACAATTAATAAAAACAGAAGAGAGAAAACAAACACAAAAACAGAATAAACATAAAGTACTAACACAACAAACTAACAAACATATTAATAATGATTTGAAAAAGAAAATTAAACACAATAACTTAGTAGTAGTCACTGCAGATAAGAATGCTGGTTTGGTTATTCTAGATCGAGAAGATTATAACAACAAAATACAATCTTTTCTTAATGAAAATAATTATATACTACTCGATAATAATCCACTAAGCAAATATATTAACAAAACTAAAGGAATAATTAAGAATACCAAACCAACATTACTAAAATATAAGGATGATAACATTAGTAATAACATTTATACCCATGAACCTCAAATCACCACTATTATATGGACAACCTAAATTACACAAAAAAACTAGTACAAACAATAATATCCCAATAAGACCAGTTAACACCACCTACGATACACCAGCACAAATCCTAGCCCAAAATATCAATCATATTTTTAAATAGCACATCAATTTCAAACCTACATACACAATACATAACAGACAAGAACTTATAAAAACGTTACAAGACATCAAACTACCCTCAATAGACACTATATTATCTTTTGACATAACCAATATGTATTCAAACATCCCTGTCAGAGAAACACTTAATATCATCAAAACCATATTACCTAACAACATTAACGACATAGAAGACCAGAACAATTTCATTAAAATTATACAACATATCACAGAACATAATTTTTGCTTATCCAATAACAAATTTTATAAAATGCAAGATGGACTACCCATGGGCTCCAACATAAGTGGACTCCTCGCAGTTTTCTTTATTGATCATATAGAACAAATTATTCATAATCTTAATAATGCCCATAATATCATATTCTGGAAAAGATACGTTGATGACATTATATGCATCTGGAAAGGAGACAATAATGACGATATCAACAAATTCCATTCAGACATTAATAAAATACACCCGAATATTCAATTCACTATAGACAGGGAAAATTTTCTCGATATCACCATCACTAAGAATAATCAAAACTTACTTTTTTCCATATATTGTAAACCATCACAAACAGATTCTATTATACCATTTCACTCAACCCATCACCACACGCATAAATTAGCAGCTTTCCACGCATATATTAATAGACTACTTAACACCCCCCTGACAGAAGTTCAAAAACAAAATGAAATAAATATTATCAAACAAATTGCAGTCAATAATCAATGCAATCCTAATATAATAGACAAAGTCTATATAAAAACAACAAAAAATGCTCCATCCACCTCTAGATACTTTAAAAACACAAACTCAAAATAATACATTCACATACAGAAAATTTACCATACATGGATCAATCACACATAAAATACAAAAATTACTACATCAGTATAACATTAAACCAGCTTATAAAAACAATAATACAATAAAACAAATATTCTGCAACTCCAAAGATAAAATGGATATAATGGACAAAAGTGGCGTCTACTTTTTAACCTGCGATGACTGCGGGGCCACTTATATTGGAGAAAACGGAAGAGCCATAAAAGAACACTTCTCACAAACTTCCAATTCACACTTTGGCAGACACTTGTATATTCACAACAATACATGCAAAAACCCTGACAACATTAAACTATTGCATCAAATCAATAAAGGATATCAACTAAACATACTCACAATACGAAATTGATAAATTAATCAACACCAATACTTTAATCCATTGCTTAAACGACCAAATACAATCATTTAATACACCACTATTCAAAACTTTAAATCACCCATACAAATTATAAATATTTTTACATACTATAACTCACATATCATTCATATTCATACACTCTATACGTTAAACACTCATGCCAATAAAACAATACCATTTCCACTAACACACTTATTAACATACAACAAACACACGACAAAATAATACGACCACGCGGACAGGACTGTTTTATGAATCTAATTCACGATTTTCACAATAAAATAAATAATACACACATACATAACAATAATATACACACGTAAGTTATACACTTATTAATAATACTTGGTCCATATAATATACATAACAAATAATTTATCTCAGTAACAGGTTAAGAATCCACAAAATGAACCGTCAGCTAAATCTACCCGTTATCAGACACAATATGAAACCAATCAAAAACCTAGACCTACCCTATGTTTATTAGACGTGTAAGTAAATTAAAAACTGATATTAATATAGATAATAACCTAGAATAATAGAAATACTTTAATTGATAATACCTAATTCTATTGTAACAATATTTTACAAAAATTATTTTATGTAATTGTAAATGACATTGCATTTACCCACCCCTTTTTTATATACAGGGTGTCCCGTTAATACGGGGAAATGGCTGGACCATAGATTCCTGGGGTCAAAATATGACGATTTAACGCAACTTATCCAAAAATTTATGGTTAAGCCGGAATTTGTCTTCAAAGTTTCAAAACATTTTATTTCTATTGTTTATAACAATTGAACGCTTTATTCGATTTAAATGAAATTTATTATTAATAACTACCATAATATAATACATCATTTCAATTATTATGGTCATTAGTGATTGACCGGAAGTATAAAAAACTTAAAAACTAAAATATTTTTTTATTGGTGCATCCAATAAAAGCTAAAAAAATATTTCCTGAAAGACCAATTAATTTTAAAACTTTTTTGTATCTTAATAATATTTGATGTCTTTTACGGTTTTGGCACAAAAAAATAAAATATGAATATAGTATGCAGACTTGCACTCATTAATAAGTAAATCAACTTATTCAATTGAATAAAAATTAAATAATATCAACTGATACAATAAATCAAAACAACATCTAATACTTTTTATACAATTTTCTTCGCAAAATCCTAATACAACCAATAAATCTGCTTGCTGCAAATGTGAATATTTATGAACTATAATAAAGTTAACAATAAATGATTTAAAGACACTCACTAATTATTATTTTACATAATTTACATTTTTTAAACAAAGACGGCCACGAAAATCATATATTTTCGATTTGAAGGAAAACAACATTTTGTTTCTATTGCTTATAACAATTGAACGCTTTATTCGATTTAAATGAAATTTATTATTAATAACTACCATAATATAATACATCATTTCAATTATTATGGTCATTAGTGATTGACCGGAAGTATAAAGATAAAAAAATATATATTTTATTTTTTTGTGCGAAAACCGTAAAAGATATGAAATATTTTAGTTTTTAAGTGGTGGCACTACTATTTTCTATATTTCCTGTTAATCATTAATGTCCATAATAACTTAAATGATGTATTATACTAAGGTAGTTATTTATAATTAATTTCATTCAAATCGAATAAAGCATTCAATTGTTATAAACAAAAGAAATAAAAAATTTTGAATTTTTGAAGACAAATTCCGGCTTAACCGTACATTTTTGGATATAGATAAGTTGTGTTAAATCATCATATTTTGACTCCAGGAATCTATGGTCCAGCCATTTCCCCGCATTAACGGGACACCCTGTATATAGTATCGTTGTAGTTTTTTGCTGAAGATGTATTAACCAAAGAATCCGAAACTAGTTCAGAAAAATAAAATTTTAACTAAATACTGGGACGTACGTCAATTTATTACATCATCTAACGTAATAGTTAGAGAATATTTTTAATTGTTTTATCAAATTAAAAGTTTAGTAGAAAAATGTTTTCTTAAATACTTATCCAAATTTCACTCATATGACAACGTTCACTAGTTCTAGTATTAAAATAGCAAATAGCTATTTCAGTCAACAATTAAAAAATATCGTATTACTTCATAATTATAACACCTATTATTTTGAACTCTCATACTTTTACAAAATCTATGAACTTTTCTCTTACGATTTTGTTTGTATAAAAGAAATGTATTTATTCGGCCATATGTATATTCTACTACTAATGATATTAAAATTTTTAGAATTACGACTAAGTTATTATATTTGATGGTAGAGGCGTTTACTTCGTGGTACATCTTGAATGATTTGTAAATGAGACACGATAACTTTGTATTACCACTATATTTTAAACAATTACAGTGACTATAGTTTCGAATATAAGCTATTCATTATCAACTATATTTTATATAGTGTATTACTATATAAAATATAGTGCATTTTACTGCGTACTGATATAAATTATGCCGAATAAATTATAATTGGATTAATTAATAAAACCCCTCCATCCAAGCAGAAAATACGAGTTCCGTGTTTATTTATGCCCACATGGCACCATTGGAAATGTATAAAAAGCTACTCAGCAAATGGAATGGTCAAATGCATCAAAAACAAAATATACGGCAATATGAATGGCTTTCAGTTCCAGTATTTCGAAAGCTACAAACGATACATCGCGTTTTTGCATTGTGCTCTTCTCGTTTCATTAAAACATGTTTATATAGTTTGTTGCAGAAAGTATTTTAGAGTGCACGCGCGCGCTACTTCATTATTCCGCCAAACAATACGAAAATTTTTAATTTGCAATACGCGTATGCACACTGCCGGATAATTAAATGGGCCTTTCCTTCATCTATAATTAGAGTTTAACGGAATACGACAAGATCTAGGCCAATTAAAACGCAAGGACACGCGGATGCGAGTGGTTAAGGAGGAAACAGTTTTTTTACGTTTTTATTTCGCGCAGTATTTACGGCATTTTATTTTCAAGAACAAATTTATTAAATTCACATTTTTTCGTAATTATTTGAAATGTCATATTTCGCTTTTGTAATTAGTGTACTCGTTAAGTCTTGAATAATTAGATGTCGATCAGGTGAAGTAGAAGCTGTGTCCTTTCATTGACTTAGCTAAACATGCCAAAACTAATTGGATACAATATTGTAAATTGAAGATGTAGATTCAGGCCAGTATCAACTTAGCCTTAGTCTTAGTTCAAAGTAGTATAAATATCAATATTTCAAAATATAAATTTTCACTAGCGAGACGTTGACCGATACACATGTGCAATAGTCAGAGTGAATTTTATTGTGAACTTAAAGCGATATTCATAAAGAGATGCCCACGTCGGAATCCGACATGGAAGCAGAGGATGAAGTTCTCTTCATAACTCCGAAAAACCTCGGGGCCGCGGAAGGCCTAAAAGAGTCCCCGCAACCACTGAAACCGAGAGCTCGAACACAGAGGCAAATTCAAGCGCAAGCACAAACACACGCATTCGTACACGTAAAATATCCCAAGCTGGAAATAACACGAACACACAACCTGAACCACAACCACAGCCAACACAGACAAAAACAGTAGCACACACACAACAGAACAATCAAACATTCAAATACACTTACAAATTCACCACAACCACCGAAACATCCAGAATTGCCTTTGTGCAAATATGGTTCACGCACAAATTTAACCAGGACACACTAATAATCAAAACGAAACATGGATTTATTATCAAATCTAATGATAAGACCATAAAGAACAACCTTGAAACGCTGCAGCAGAACAAAATCATACATACATACAGCAAGGCATCGCCAACACCGCAAGAGGCCGGTGCAGAAACGCGCGCGGCGCACGCACCGTCCGCATCCTACTCCTGCATTATTAGGAGCGTGGAAATTGAAATCGAAGATGCTACTATCAAAAAAATAATCAAAAGACGCACATGATCCGTATAATCACAGGTTCACATCAAGCGTACTCAAAACTACTGCATGAAAATTTCAAATTCATGTGTAAGGTTTATCCTGTGATGGAAAGTCGACCACCAACACCACTGCCGATTCCTTGCAACAAATGCAATAAATTCAACCATACTACAGCAAACTGTGAAGATACCATCCTAACTAAAGGTTCCCTCTACGATCATGCTATCATAATCGGTGACTTAAATATGAATAACATTAAAAGAAAACAACTTGCCTCTTTTATGTCAAACTCAAACTTTATACGCATCACTACCCCCCCTACATTCATAATGCCAAATAACCACCCAACTACACCTGACATACTCCTTTGTACCAGCAACATCCAACATCTAATCCATAATGTAACGCTAATTCCAGACCTATGTTCAGATCACCTGTCTATCCAGTTTTCACTAAAAATGAATCCTCCAATACCCGCACCCCCGAAGACAATCTACAGATACCAAGACTGTGACATGAACAAACTGACAAGGGATATGACCGATTTTATTAATACACATCATAATATTGACCTTTCCACAATTTCCCTTTTTATAAATCATTTTTCCGAATCCGCTAAAAAATATACTCCTACCTACACGAAATCTCCCTATAAATACCCTCTTCCTAAATATATTCTACGACTGATTAAATACAAACGACAACTATACAGAGACTTTTTGACGACAGGTGAACACCACATAAAACAAAAATTTAACAACATAAACAAAAACATTCATAAGCTTATAAAAGAATATAAACAGGACAGATGGATTAGTGTATGCGAAGACATTAATACGCAAAAGGGAAGACATTACTGGAATAGCATAAAAAAACTATCCAAATACAAAAAAATGACTATCTTCAGAAAATTCAAAATCCCATGACTGACGAGACAGTGACTGACGATTATGAGATAGCGAATTTATTCGCAGACTATTTTGAAGACGACACGACAAAACCAAACAATACGTACGATGACAGCTTTCTTTCCCACGTCAACTCCTGGTATTCCTCGTTTGAAACCCCCCACCCTACCCATATCCCAAGTGATGACATAAAAGAGGAAGAGTACTATGAAATACTACATAATGGAAAAAACACAGCGCCTGGTTATGATAGCATAACCCGTTTCATCCTAAAAGCGTTACCCGAGTATATCCACAAGTACATAATCCTAATCCTAAATTTCCTATTCCAAAACCAAATTATTCCCCAGGAGTGGAAGTGAGGTATAATAACATGTATAATCAAACAAGAGGCCGATCCACTAAAAGTCAACAGTTATAGACCTATCACCCTGCTTCCAGTTCTGGGGAAAATATTCGAATCCATAATAAAAAATAAGCTACTTCACCATATTTCCCATGCCATTCCTCCTTACCAGTTCGGTTTCCTGCAAAATAGATCCACTCACCTTCCCCTAGCAATAATCACCTCCAACAGCCAAACAGCAAACCTCGAAGGACGCAAAACTGCAATAGCCTTCCTCGACATCCAGAAAGCCTTCGACTCTGTGTGGCATAGAGGTTTGCTGTATAAATGTAACTCCTTGTCCATCCCACTAAATCTCCTACTTCTAATCGACAATTTCCTTAGCAACAGATCCCTCAATGTCAAAATAGGTAGTTCCCTCTCCCGTCCATTCATACCTCAACAAGGTGTTCCACAAGGGTCCCCTCTATCCCCACTCCTCTATAACATCTTTGTCCATGACATATACAATCCTAATCCTAATTACTTCAATCCCACAGCATATTGTCTTTTGTTTGCTGATGACACAGCAATAATTTCACATAGCAACACAATTCCTAAAGCCCTCAGTACATTGCAAGGGCTGATCGACACTCTACAACACTGGTTTGCCAAATGGAGAATAACCATCAATCCCAATAAATCCCACCTTTTCATTCCTTTCCACCGTGCATCCACATCTCCATTTGGTATTAACATAAATAATACATATATTCCACCATCCGCAACCTGCAAGTATCTTGGAATTACCTTTGACCCTAAACTGTCCTTCAAACACCATTCCCAAACCCTTAAAATGAAAATCAAAAACAGAGCTCAACATTTCAGACACCTTACATTCAAAAATCAAGGAATTTCCACAAAAACTGCAGTAAATATCTACAAAATGATATGTCGACCTCTGTTAGACTATGCAGCAATCCTTTTCCTAAATCCCCGCCCTCCTGTTCTAAGAAACTTGCAGGTGAGTGAGCGATCGGCCCTGCGAATCCTAACTAAACTAAGGCATCCCAATAACCCTCTACACAATCCCTCCAACACACTGCTATACCAAAAAACCCAATTAATCCCCATTGAAACCCGACTGGAACACCTTGCTATAAAATTTGCCACTAACCCTGATATCCAAGACATCCTCAAACACCTATGTTTACCTCGCAATCCTTTACACCCCCCCATAACCAAACATCCTTCCACATCAATTTTCGAATTCTTAACATCTTTTCATGATTCATCTACATCTTCATCAACATAATCACCAACGGACAACTAACAACATCAAATTACAAAGACTGGCAGAAAGACCATGGGTCGCTAGCCGTAATAAAAATAAATTACGATTGTATTGTACAAAACAAATGTATTCAATAATAAATAAAGATGTTTGTCTCAAAATATAAATGTAATGAAAAACTTTGTTCTACGAAAATTTCTGTCGTAGAAAATTATCGTCACTAAACTGCATACATAAATAACACTTAAAAAAGGTTAAATGAAAATAATTTTTAAGTTTTTATACCACTATTTATTGTATAATATACACAAACAAAGTTTACAATATATTATCAATTTTGACACAACTATAGTTTCGACCTTTGCAGGTCATTATCAAGTGTTGAATGAAGAAGAATACAGGGTGTTAACAATTTAAACAATTTATAGGTGAGGTATGAATTTTTAATGAACCTAATTAGGACTGAGATTTATTACAATGGATTAACTAAATATGCCGATCGGATTAAGGTGCGGTGTTTTCAGAAGAGGTACATGTCATTATAAGAGCTTAAATAATGGCGAAGAAATTAAATCCGTCTGCTCATTAAGCAGATTAGAATTAATGTTCTTGCTTTGGCGGTATATCTCTAATGACTCCAAAAGATTAAGCCTTTGGCCTTTATTGCAAAAATGTAAAAGTTTTAAATTATCCATATGTGGAAATGAATGATTACACTCTAAGAAATGATTTGAAAAAGAACTTGTTGTATGTCTAAGTCTGAATGCTCTATAATGTTCATTGTATCTCTTTTCAAAACTCCTACCTGTCTGTCCTACATATGTGCTGTTACATTCGGAACATGAAATTTGGTATACTCCCGATTTTTTAATAGATTGAATTTTGTCTTTCGCGTTAAAAAGTATATTTGAAAGTTTGCTCGCAGGTCTAAATGCAATTTGATGATTTTGTTTTTTGAAAATATTTGATATTTTATTTGTTACGCGCCCAAAATAAGTGAATGTTGTAAATTTTGTGTTCGTTCGGTCTAAAATGTTAGGATAAATATGAGCCCTTGTTGATTTGTACAGTTTTTTGTGAATTAAATTTTGAATAAGATTAACTGGGAAACCATTCTCCGTGGCTATTGATATAATTTTGTCTAGTTCTGTGGTTCTACTTGAATCAGATAGAGGAATTGTGAATGCTCTATGTATCATGGAGTGAAATGCTGCTAACTTATGGGATAGAGGATGATTTGAATTATAAGGAATTGTAGAGTTGACGTTAGTAGGTTTTCTAAAAATTTCAAATTTAATTGTATTATTCTGTATTAGTAAAACCATTCATAAAAAATATTTGATTCAGAAAAAGAAATTATCCATCTCCTTAATAATCAAAAATCACATCACCAGAAGTCAGTTAAAAATACAAATAATCATCAAAAATTTATTAATCTTTACTTTTACTATATTAAAACCCAAATTACAGCCCGCACATTCAATATAAACAAGAGAAGCCCACAATCATAGTAGAATCAGAGTTAGCCTTGAAAACCCTTTCCGAACCCCTTATCCCTCAAGCCCAAATTGCTAATATCCTTAAAAAACACACCGACAGAAAACCAACCGACAGTAAAATTATTAGGTCTATAAAATCAAAAATTTCAAACAACTCCCTTATCGTTACTAAAGCCGACAAATCCAACTCAATAGTAACATTAGAAAAACAAAGTTATTTAGATAAAATGTACGCTTTCATAACAGCCGAAAATTTAACAATTTTAAAG
Source organism: Ontholestes murinus (assembly GCA_963969525.1). Classification (NCBI taxonomy): domain Eukaryota; kingdom Metazoa; phylum Arthropoda; class Insecta; order Coleoptera; family Staphylinidae; genus Ontholestes; species Ontholestes murinus. The sequence goes on from OZ018397.1 coordinate 16,817,218, forward strand.
AAAGACCCAACGGCAATCTTTCAAAATCAAATTAAAAGTTTATTGTCTAACATTAATTTAATCTTTTTCAAATTAGAAAAATTTCAAATTATCAACAAAAATCCTCTAGCACCTCGACTCTATGGACTTATAAAAACTCATAAACCCAATAATCCAATTCGGCCAGTAGTTTCATATATCAACACTCCCACAAGAGTCTTAGCAATTAAAACTAATCATCTTTTTAAAAAATTTACAAATTTCACTTCTCAATATTCTGTCAAAAATTCCCTTGAACTATCCCAAAAACTAAAATCCATTATTACACCCAAGAACTCAAAATTAGTTTCTTTTGACGTTAGTAGTATCTTCTCTAATATTCCCACAGGTGAATGCCTTCAAATAGCACATACTCTTTTAGATAAATCCAACACTAATCCCACTGTAAAAACAGAATTATTAGACGCATTAGAACTTTCATTAAATCAAAATTACTTGCAATTTGACAATAAATATTTTCAACAAACTAACGGGTTAGCGATGGGATCCCCTCTCAGTCCTTTGTTAGCAGAAATTTTTATGTCAAATATTGAGGAAAAAATTTTCAGTTCAAATTTCACAAAAGCACATATTTCATTTTGATTTAGATACGTAGATGATGTTATCGCATGCTTTAGTGGTACATCACGACAGTTAGATCAATTTTTAAATTTATTCAATAGTGTTCACCCTAAAATAAAATTCACAGTAGAGAGAGAAAACGACAATAAAATCAATTTTTTGGACCTTACATTAATTCGTCAGAATAATACAATTAAATTTGAAATTTTTAGAAAACCTACTAACGTCAACTCTACAAATCCTTATAATTCAAATCATCCTCTATCCCATAAGTTAGCAGCATTTCACTCCATGATACATAGAGCATTCACAATTCCTCTATCTGATTCAAGTAGAACCACAGAACTAGACAAAATTATATCAATAGCCACGGAGAATGGTTTCCCAGTTAATCTTATTCAAAATTTAATTCACAAAAAACTGTACAAATCAACAAGGGCTCATATTTATCCTAATATTTTAGACCGAACGAACACAAAATTTACAACATTCACTTATTTTGGGCGCGTAACAAATAAAATATAAAATATTTTCAAAAAACAAAATCATCAAATTGCATTTAGACCAGCGAGCAAACTTTCAATTATACTTTTTAACGCGAAAGACAAAATTCAATCTATTAAAAAATCGGGAGTATACCAAATTTCATGTTCCGAATGTAAAAGCACATATGTAGGACAGACAGGTAGGAGTTTTAAAAAGAGATACAATGAACATTATAGAGCATTCAGACTTAGACATACAACAAGTTCTTTTTCAAATCATTTCTTAGAGTGTAATCATTCATTTCCACATATGGATAATTTAAAACTTTTACATTTTTGCAATAAAGGCCAAAGGCTTAATCTTTTGGAGTCATTAGAGATATACCGCCAATGCAAGAACATTAATTCTAATCTGCTTAATGAGCAGACGGATTTAATTTCTTCTTATTTAAGCTCTTATAATGACATGTACCTCTTCTGAAAACACCGCACCTTAATCCGATCGGCATATTTAGTTAATCCATTGTAATAAATCTCAGTCCTAATTAGGTTCATTAAAAATTCATACCTCACCTATAAATTGTTAACACCCTGTATTCTTCTTCATTCAACACTTGATAATGACCTGCAAAGGTCGAAACTATAGTTGTATCAAAATTGATAATATATTGTAAACTTTGTTTGTGTATATTATACAATAAATAGTGGTATAAAAACTTAAAAATTATTTTCATTTAACCTTTTTTAAAATGAACTTCCACATAGTAACGGTCGCTACCATCATTTTCATTAAATAACACTTATCTTGAAGCAAGAAAAACCTAATCAAAGGAGTAGGGTTGCATCACTATAGGTACTTAGGTATATGTATCCGTAACGACAGAAGTATAACGTCTGATATAAAGTATACTTGAGATAAACGCAGCTGTCAAAAAGAAATATTTTTAACATATAGCAATGAAAATAGCAGAACGTCAGTTTTAGGCCTACTTTTTCCACTCTCATCCACAGAAACGCAAGAAATATGCAGAGGGCACAGAATAACAGATAACTGTGTTTTAATTAAGTGATATTAACCTTCACGTACTCAAGTAACTACATTAAACAGATAACTGACTCTAAGAAACAACATGCATACATAACACTTAACGTGAAACCAGAGTATTTACTCTTGGACACATGCCCTCTGATCAATGTTGCCTTTCTACCCTTGTAGAAAGAAATGGCAACGCGGAATATAACGTCATTCTTAATAATAATAATCTTATTACCCAACCATGCAAAGCCCAATCACAGATTAACATACATTGAAGAATACAAAACACAATGATTACAAATTAAAACTAAAACAAAGTACCTAAGCTAAAGAACTATAATTATCGTGTATTTATAAGCATAATAACATACACACACGAAACTATTAAACAAAATCACTTTGATCATATACCGTATTAGAAATTAAAGATTACACAAATGAGTTTAAAATTGACTACCGTTAAATATGTGCAAATTAGATGCAATCTCATTATGAAATTTGCTTATTCTGTTTATAGAAGACTTTTCTAAAATGTTGGAATTTGCTTGAGAATAGAAGCAAGTGGAATTTCTAGGAGCATGAAAGTTTTCATTAACTAACAGTTCTGGGCAATCAATTAAGTTGTGAATGATTTTAAACAGAAATATTTGCCCTCTGGATGTGTTTGCGTGTGCAAGTAGCACACCATTAAATTCACCCAGAAGTGTCTCATTGTTAACACTCTGGAGTGGATATATTCCAAATTTTTTAAAGCAGATATTTGTAAAATTTCCGCTCGATGTTTTATACTGATTGGATATGTTTTTGGTAAAAAGGGTCGCAAACAATTTTCCCATATTGAAGAATAGGTGGCACAAATGAGACGTACAGATAAATCAAATTTTTGATTTGTAAATAATTTTGTAGTGCGGATAATAAAGCCAACTGCTTGGCTGGATTTGGAAGTGATGGAAAGAATATGTTCCTTAAAAGTTGTGAATTGAAAATTATTTCTAAACCTTTAGAGATAGCATATCTCTCCAAGATTTTATTATTAATGTGGTAGGGAAATAGAAGCGTATTAATTTTCTGGAGGAACTATTTTTCACTTACTCACATTAAGAAATAATTAATTAACACGACACCAGTCTGATACGGTATTCAATGCAATATGTAGCGAGATACAAGACGATGTATTAAATATCGCTGAATACATTTTGCGATCGTCAGCGAATAACAGGCGGTGATTATGTAATGCCCCCAGGTTTGACCCTCGGGGTACATCCGAATAAGCAAATACAAATTAGATGAAACTGATACTTGTAGATGTCGGTCTAATATATATGATTTTAATAAGTTAATAAGATTTACGAGAAAATCAGCAAGTTTATTGAGTAAAATAGATCAAACTCCTAGCCGAAATCTGTGTAAACTGACCTTTACGGTCAATTCGCTAAAACAGCTGAGATTTGTTATTGTGGATCTTTTTTCCATAAAACATTGCTGATGAGGAGACTATCATCTCAAAAACTGTTGCAAAATTAGACAAGAAGGCAAGAGGCCTGTAATCTGTAATGACGCTAGGATCGCCTGATTTAAACACTGGGCAGATTTTTGTTTATTTCCAATTTTTTTAGAATGAGATTAAACATGTTTTTAGAGGTTTAACCAAGATATGTACACACTCCTATATTAAGAAATTCGGAATACCATCGATACCACAAAACATGGAAATACTCAATCTATTTATGCCATTAAGAATATCATTTGAGCTAATAGTTGTTTTATTAATGGTTGGTAGTTTATTATCGCTCTCTCTAATATCATCAAAACCTTCACTCCTACTATAAGCATTATCAAAAAGTTAGTAAATACGTTGACAATTGATTTTGGAGAGGTCAGTTCCAAGAGGTCAGTTTTTGTTGTTAATAAATGACCAAAATTGTTTCGGATCTGTAGAAAAATTAGAAGAGACTAAATCTAAATAGTTCTTATACCCTGTTGATATTAATTATATAGTGGTTGTAAGCCTCTTTAGTTTTATTGCGATTAAAATTCTTACGTGATTTATTCTTGATTTTGATATAATTTATGATTTCTGATGTAAACCAGCTAGGAAATTGTTTCTTACAAGCTTTGCGTAAAGGTACATATTTATCTAGACATGTATATAAAATCGTATAAAAAGTTAAATATTGTTGATTAGGTCCCAATTACTCGAAGAAAGCTCTGCATAAAGACGAACGAAATCATTTTTCTAAAATTATTCTTTCTTACATTGGAATCATTAGGTTCGAATTTCGTGGGTTTAGTAGCTGAAATATTTTTATTGACTAATAGAACGGGATGATATAAATCTTCTTTAATAAATGCGTTATACTCACTATATTAAAATTGGTAAAATTTAGATCGAGAACTTTGTTATAGCAATTAGTGATGAAATTATATTACTTTAGATTGAAACAAGCAGAGAAATTTTGAATTTTACTGCATAAACTGTTGTTTAAGTAATTGTAATCTTGAATATAACTTGGAATATTAAAATCACCCATAATAAGAACATTATCTTTTCTAGATCTTATTTGTTTACTATGTAGTTATGCACATAGTAAACGAATGAGATCTAGAAAAGATTCAAGATAATCCGCTGTAGACGATCAGGGAATATAAATAACAAAAACAAAGAGCTTAATACTATTCAGGACTAATTTACAAGAACTGAACATTTTCCATAAGGTTACTTTTAATTTACTTGAAATAAAACAACACAGTTGAGAGGGTTTCACATTTATTGTTGAACTCTGCAACATGTTTTATCATACAGTAGCTTCATCAGGCAGATGAATTCAAGAATTATTTCATTATCTATATGTTCCAATTTAATTTAATTTGCTGTTCGGAGAGGCTGAGAATTGAAATAAATGCAACTGAACGTATGGTGAACATTCTTATTTCGAAAAGTAACGACGAATTTCCGTTATTTCGGCCGTATCAAAAAATTATAATTTTTGCTAGCATTAATAGTTGAACTTCGTAAGGTGAGGGTAGTAGCCTATTCAAAACGGCAAGCCTTGAATAAATTAGAAAAATAAACCAGAGTATTTGAGAGCTACGATATTTGGATGCCCCTATAACAGTACAAAAACGCATGCTCTGATCAGCATCAAACCGTATTAGATGCCGCTACTAGCAAAAAAGTTGCAACGACAAATCATCTAAGTACTAGGAAATAACATCATTCAGTCTTATAGAAACGTGGTTTTGAGAGTTACGTGAAGATAGATTTAATTTACAGGAAATTACACAGAAAATATTTTTTATTCGCTATATGTATACATTTCGAGTGCAAAGCACTCAGTAAATACAAAATGCTTCTGGTGACCTTGGGAATGATTCCTGGCCCCGTACATGCTATTCTTATGGGAATGCTTCCTGGCCCCGTACCGGCTATTCTTATCTACTGCTATTGATAATGAGTGCTTTGCACTCGAAATGTATACATATAGCGAATAAAACATATTTTGTGAAAGAAAGTGTTACCATTATTTCCTGTGTAATCATTCAGTCTTCATGATCTCCATGGGCTGCACCTGTATTAGTGGTTCTCAAAAAGCATTGCACTTTTCGCCGATTTATCCCCCTCCCCACGAGAATGGATGATAGTACTTTAAAAAAATTACATTTTACTATCATCCAACAGTGCAACGCTCCGATTTTGTTTTAGTTTATGCATCAATGCAGGTGTCCAAATGCTCCCACATCTACACTGCATACCATAAACCCAGGATGCATTCAAGCAATATCCTCCTGGATATCTAAAGCCTGCTATAACCGTTGTACCATTTCCCATAACAACCAAGCGAGTACTAATCAGAAGCAGTTCTCTTTTAGCAAAAGGAAAAATACTTTTTAGAATATGCCAAATGCTTGCTCATCCCGAAAAAATGCACCATAATAAATATAGAAGTTTTAGTGATTTGAGCACTCCACAAATTAAAGGTTACATAGAAAGACAAGCAAGCGATCAGCCATCCGCGTGTTGTTAATACCATCTAAAATACTTATCGGCCGCCTTGTACTTACAGCTTTTTAGAATTAACAGTAAAATACAACCCTGAGAGATCAAATTACTTCACGAATTCACTTTCTACGAATATTAAAATATTCAACTGGATATACCCCATTGAACAGCCGCAGATATTTTTTAAAAGCCAACTTTTCGTCCACGGTAAGCTGGTAAGAAACAGCTATACCTTTTACCATCTAAGGCTGTAAAAATTTCAGAAGTTACCTAGAGGATACCTCTATCGTTGTTCATTATATTTTGTCAGACCGTCCTTAAGATATGTTTTACATCTTAACTAAATTTCTTGGAAAATCAAATTATAAGGCTAATGTTCTTTTCTGAAATCTAAATAACGAGGCATAACTGACATATACTAAGTATACATACACTCTAGAAGAGCCCGTGCATTGTAGTGATAAAGAATATCTATTAAAAAAGTGTATTCTGCAGGTACATCTCGAATATCTTTTACTAGAATCTCCAGTATATGCCACGAGGGTTAGGATATACGGTAAAGTATAACTATACACTACCCACTGTTAGTCATAATGAATTCAAAAGCAAATACTTCTATATCTCTTATCATAACTTTTGGAAAAAAAGACGAGATGAATCGAAAACATTAATATCACAGCCAAATTAGTGTTCCACGTGGATTTTATTTTACTGTTACTTAAGTCCTAAACAGGATTTATGACCACCCTGATTGTAGATTAAGACGTATATTGGTGAGATCCCGTTGATGAAAGGCACTGCCCACATATGGAAAGTTTTTATACGGTGTGGAATATCATCTTCTAAGAATCCAATTTTTTTTTTCATATTTATTTCCAGTTTTTATTTGAAAACTTTTAAAAGAAAGTTAGGATTCTAAATTTTTTTCTTTGAGAGCAATAATAAATTCATTCAAACTACTATTGCTGCTTTGGTAGTTGTGCTATTTACAACATGGAAATTACATTTGTATGATCCAATATCCGAAATGGTATTATCCACGCAGTCTTAACAAGACTCATATCTGTAGATTTATTCTTTATTTAATCGTTATAAGGAAGGACTTCATAAAATAATGAGAACACAATATTAAAATTAAAGTATATCGCCAAATGAAGAACGTAAAATCATGATTTTACTGTCTCCAGCCAAAAGGATGTAAGTAGTAAGTTCGTATGTGACTGCAAACCACACAACCGTCTCCACTTGTTTCATCCACTATTTAATAAAACCATCCTATATAACCGGCATTTACTTCTAAAGACGCTTGCGGTCACGCAGCATTCTACAATTTTTGTTTCTTCCACGAGCCCACCTCTCTCGTTTTATTTATATCCAGTAATTACATTTCCGCAGTCACCTATTATTTACTAACAAAGGCCTACCACTGCATGCCCTTGAAAACATCATTGATTGTAAAATGCAGAATTAACCCTACTTTAGCCCTTTCACTTTCTTTAGCATTCACACATTTTACGATATCGAGCCGTCATTACACTGTTCACACTGCTGCAAACTCTACCTTCCAAATCCTCAGCCACTTCTCTCACGTAACTATGAAAAATGCCAATTATTTAGGCAATGGAAGATCTCCGGATTTTCAGCTATAAAAATCGAGTGAAACTGACTTTAAACATTTTTTTAGTGTACACACCGAAAACTCCTAGAAATCCCCAACTAAGCAATATTTTGTTAAAATTCCCTAACAGGCTAAAACAAATGAAGCAACTGCTCGATTCCTATAAACAGAAAATCCCCAGAAACTAATGAAACGGTAACTTAGACCATTTCGAATCAACCTATTTTAAATCCTTATTATTTTTCAATTCAGAATTCACCAGTCCTCACAACATAAAGAGCAAGAGAATGAAAAAGAAATGATTGCGTCAGTTTACTTCATCCTTCCGTTACCATCTTTTTCATCGTTGATTTATTTAATGGGTATATCACTGCCGCCTACTTCTGCAAGCTTGGAAATTTTCAAATATGATTAAAAAACACTGGTTCATCAGCTGCAGACAAAAAATTTATAGGTCTAATTCTCTCCTTATCGTCATTTTCTGGGCGTTTGGAAAAATACTTGCCCACCTAAAGTATTACAGCATTATTTCTTAGTGGTTTACGCAACGATAAGAGCAGTTCTGACCCAGTAATCTACTGTTCCATAAGGCGACGAAAATTGCAAGCTGGAGTCACGTATATTATATCATATAGTTCGACTTTCAAAGCACTTTTGACACCGACTTAATTACAAACTGTAGTATCTCCAAATCCATCTTGATACTACTAAATTCCTTTCTGAATGACAATATTCTTTTGTCAAATCCAATTTTTCCCGTAGACTTTTGTCAAATCCAATTTTTCTAAGATTTTGCGCTGATGCATTATCTATTAAAAACTTGCGTTATAGACTCTCCTATACATTATAAGAAAATAAAGACTACAATCCATCGTGACGGATCGTAGTCGGTATACGCGTCGGTATACCAACGATAACGCCTTCTGGACGATTGTAGTAAGAGTAGGTCACATACTCAACAATCAGTTCGCCAACATCTCTTTGGTGTTCGCTTTGGCGGCTGAAAATCAATCGTATAAAGACCTAATCAATCTGTTTTTATAATTGCTTCCGAAAGTGTTTACCACCTCCACTTTCTGTCTAGGGTAAATAAGTGCAACCTAAATTTACTTCTACTCAAATGAGCACATATACAAAATATGCAAATTCCGCCTTCAACTTACTGGTATAAGTAACCACATTAATACAAACTTATGAAACGTTTATCTGTCTTAGTGCAGAATACCCAAGCCCCAGTTCTCATCGCCTATTTGAGAAACAAAAGTGCAGTCATGGAGCCCAAAATTATCTGCAGCTACCTTTGCTTAGACTTTTAACATGATAATCATCAACTTTATTTTTTCTACAATGAATCCTTGACTGCATTATTGTCAGAGTACAGATAATCACCTGCTGAACACAAAACTTTTTAAATATATGTTTACGACTTTCCCATTTCTTCGTTTTCATGTAACTTTAAACAACACAAATGTCACATGAACATCAAAACGTTTGTATAAATATATAGTTAAAAAATATTGAATTAATTGCTCGCTTAACCCGTCACGAAACATTTTGAACTATCATGATTAGAACTAAAAACAGTTTGTTTTACAGTAAAAGACGAAGTGTCATTTTTTTAAAATTCTAATCAAGATAATAAAAAAAATGTTGAATTTTTGTTGAGAAATGTCGGTTGTCAGATGACAGTTCGTTGATTGTCCATTTCCGAAATATAAAAGAAAACGCTTGTAGACTCCATAGTCTGTATAAAAATTACTGTCACGTAACGATTTGATTAATTAACCAATTTAATGTTTCATTTTTTATCCCGATAATATTAATAGAATATTAATAGAAATAATTAAGTTATATCATAACTTAAATTTCCACTAGCAATTTGCCATTTTTGATGATTTAATAAATAATTACTGTGATAAATGAATTCAGTAATAAATACGTAATTAATTAACAATGTTATTGTTCAATTTACTAATTAGAATATATAGTCGCTTAATAAATTTCGCGTGTCAAAAAACGCAATATATTTAAACTTTCTAAATCAATATAAACCATAAAGTAATGGCTTCCAGCATCCATCATAAAAAGATTACTGTTTGGATTTAAAAATTCTTGATTTCTTTCGAGTATTATACAAATTGTATTTCTAAATAGAACAATAGAATTACAATATTAATATTAATGAGAATATAAACTAAACATGAATATAATTTATGGTTTCCTATCTGACATCTTAAATAGTAAATTATCATGATTATAATAACCTATATTAATTCTTACTTCTTATTTTCAGATAATATTCTGCTATCCCAACCGAGAAGGTAAGTAACAACTTTAATTTATTGATTACAAAAGGTAAAGAATAAATACACATTCGTGTTTCTTGCTTTTAAATTATATATTATATCAAAAGAATTTATAAATACTGTTATATTTAAATAAATTTTACATTCAACTATAAAACTATACACAATTCAGTTACTCCTGTAAATTGGCAACAGTATCTAAACTCATAATAACATCAAACGTGACCATTGAACATCAACAAAACTAGGTTTACTCTTTGAGGAAACGCACGAGACGATTTACTGTACCAGTTGTTTGATTTAGCAGTCAGCGTAAAACAAACGTGCTTCCAAACACTTATAATTAAAGGTCAGTTAGAAAACATGGACGTCCGTATATTGTTAATGGCGAAGTCGTCGAAGGGCCTCATAAAGCCCCACTCTGTGCCCTGTTTGAATCGTTCATGTATATCGCGGATGGAAAATTGGCTTTTGACTAATGCCATACATAAACCTTTAAGGTTGTAACGACGAATGATAAGGGTGTATTAGACATAATTAGTGTGAAATTTTTATTTATTTCTTAATAATTATAATTTAATTTTGATTGATACGTTAATTTCATCAAGGTGTTATCAATTTTATAAAGTTTGGACAATAGATGACATTATCTTGCTTTATAGAATAGTTAAAAATTCCATAGCAAAATTCCATTCCGCTGTCTTCAACTGCGTTAAACTTATGAGATCAAAAATGGATCGAAGCCGGTACATGGCTGTTGTTGAAAGGAAACTGTAATTCTGTGCATGATTTGACTCACTCAACCTATAATAGTTTAAAAACACGAGCGAGGAACGAGCGAGTTTTTTTAAAGCCAGGAGTGCAATAAAGAAACTTTTTACACGTGTGCCTTACAAAATTTTATCTTCGATCGTAAAGGATTTCAAATATATTCTTATGAGTAATATTTTAATGTCATTTCAATAATTCAATTAATGAAAACATATTTTACCCGCAGTGCACTAATGAAAGCGTTACTTAGCAACCAGTAAACAAGTTGCACAAATGTCGGCCGCCATTATTATTTATGGAAAAAATGTTCGCTTTATTGTAATCGCTTCGACTTGCATTAAATGAAATCTTCGGAGTTCCTAAATCTGCCATTTCGTTTGTATTACATATTTTATTTATAGTTTATTAGTTATTTGTATAAATTAATAAAAAAATAAGTTTTTCGTCGAAAATTTGTGCTATTCATTCATCTGTCAAATTTGACAATTCTGTGCAATAAAAACAGTTTGACATTACCGTGCAATAAAAACTTTAAAAAGCACTAGTGCTTTAAAAAGCCACTTTTACAATGAAAAATGATGCAAAAAGCGTCTACTTTCTGTACGATCGTAGATAAAATATTTGTTTGTATTATCATGATCGATTAAATTAATCTGAGTTGAAATAATAATAGATAGTCCAACAAAAGCTTAAGTCGGAATTTGATAAAGCAAATCTTAAGTTGAAAGAAAGTAAATGAAATTACAGATGTTTTATATTTTTATATACAATATTTAAATATAGATTATATTAGCTTCGAATTGTAAATAAATGTATTTTTTTTAAGTGTACTAACCGATAGAATTAATTGAGATGAATAATATATTAGACGTTAGAAATTTCTTAATTATCTCCATAATCTATTAATTTATAAAACTTTACCCTACGGACGTGACGTCTAAAAAGAATGCTTTTAGAGGATATAAAAAATACAAGAGATGACTAAGGTGATTTTGATACAAAAAATAGAGTAGCATTTCAAAACATCAATTAGTAAAAGAAGTAGTTAATGGTTTCATAGACAGCAGTAGTGAAATAGAGAACAATTTGAATATACGCAGATAAAGAAGAATTTTGAGATTGTCATCATATTTAGATTAATAAACTGGAACAATTTGAGAATATCAATAAATATATACATATATACTATTTTCAAATGAGTAATTTGTTTTACAGGATATGCTAAACAAAACATATTTAAGGGTATTGTTTTGTTTCTTCATAGATCATGATAGTAGGAAAATATTTATATAGCACTTTACATTACTTTATTTTTTACCAATTATTTCATAATGCTCTTAGTCATCATAAGTGAGATGGTTTTGATTATCATCATCATATTAGAATATATACACAAAACTATAAGCTTTCTGAGTTTTTGTAGAATGAAATCTAAAAGAAAATCGTTTCTTACAATTTTATATGCACTTGCTTCTGCAATTAAAAAAAAGTTTTTTAGAAAGGCTATGAGTACAGATTTTATAAATTTGGTTGTTTGAGTACGTGGAAATGTTGATATGAGTAAAACATAGATTGGCACAAGTGAAAAAAGTGCCAAACTGTGTTTTACTCACAGATTGTATTTCCGTTTCAAGAAATTACACTGAATGTAAACAGAAATCGATCTTAATGAGAAGACTGAGGACGTGGTTCTAAAAATACTAAAAAACATAAATGTTAAAATCGAAAAAGATGATATTTTAAACACACACAGAAAAGACAACCGCGACGAAAAATGCCCTATTGTAATAACTATGAAAACAAAAGAATTGAAAACAAAAATACTAGAAGCCAGAAAAGCAATAGGATCAATAACCACGAAAGAGTGTAATTTAAAAGGCTCTGAAACAGACATATATATTAATGAACAACTAACAACACTTACAAACTCACTATTCTATAAAGCAAGAACACTAAAAAAAGAATACAATTTTAAGTATCTATGGGCGAGAGATGGCAACATATTTATTAGAAAAACTGAGACGAGCGAAAATATTAAAATCAAAACCTATTGTGATTTAGACAAAATTGTATAATACAAAAATTAATACATAGATAAAACCAATAAATAAATAAATCCAACCATGAACAGCATATATCTCCATAATATAAGAAGCTTACTAAACAAACACCAAGAATTAGAATTAGTTCCAACACTATATAATAATCCACAACTAATCGCAATAACGGAAACCTGGCTATCTCCCCAAAACGAACACCTATACAGTTTAAACAATTATGAAACAATATTTAACTCCAGAGATACAAGAGGGGGCGGTATAGCTCTTTATATTAGACATGGTATAGAATACGAAACACTAACTAACATCACAAAGTATAACATTCAAATAATTACGGTTGAAATAAAAAGTAACAAATACATGATATCCCTAATATATAAACCACCCGATGTTACATATACTCAACTGAAATCTATACTTAAACAACATCTAATAAATAGAAAAAAAGACCACATAATCATTGGAGATATTAACATTAATTTACTAGAAAAGACTAATACGACTCGACTTTATAAAACCACAATGTTAGAAAACAACTATACTATAATGAACAAAATATGTAAAACTTCCCATACTCGAACAAATTATAACAGAAAACACTCAATTCTAGACCATATTATTACAAACAACGAGACACTGATAAAGAGAATTAAAATACTCCACACACCCGTATCAGACCACAGCGCTATAATTACCGAACTGAATATATTACCGAAAAAAAAGACACATTACGAATACTTCCACAAAATAAAAACAAATGATACACAAATATCCAAAGATATAAAAAACATCGACATACAAGAAATAGATTCCTTTGAACAATTATCAAAAATACTTCAAAACATAATTGAAAATAACAAAAAATAACAAACATTAAAAGAATGAAGGAAAGCGCATGGATAACCGAAGAAATATTAACAGAAATACGCAAAAGAAACAAATTATATAAACGACACCAGAAAAACCCTACAAACGAAGTAATCAAGGATAGATACATCAACCAAAAAAGAACAACACTGAAGCTAATAAAAAATACAAAAACACAATATTTTAAAAATAACTTCCAAAAACATAGTAATAGCCCACAGAGGTTATGGAATTGTATTAACAGACAAATAAACACAAAACATAAAAGCAAGAATTGCATCGAGAAAATCGTAGTAAAAAATAACACCCTCACAACAAACCCGGATGAAATTGCTGATGCCATCAATAATTACTTTGCAAATATTGGCAAAGTATTGGCGGAAAAACAAATAAAAAATGCTACAACACAACCAACTACAACCATTACAACACAACTGACACCAATAATGAAATTCAATAAAATTACTAATAAAGAAATAATGCTAATACTAACCAATTTAAAAGACCGAAAAGATCTTGGATTTGATCACATAACAAACGATATCCTAAAAGAAAATAAAGATCATCTAACACCAATAATAACTAAAATAGCAAAACAAAGTACTCACTAATGGAATATATCCAGACTATATGAAAAACACAATAATAATACCAATATATAAAAAAGGAGATAGAACTAAACCTGAAAACTATAGACCGATATCCATACTGTCCTCTCTAAATAAAATTATGGAAAAAGTAATCCAAAATCAAATATGTGACCACCTGAACAAAAACAAAATAAAGCACCACCAACAGTATGCATTCCAACAAAATTCCGGGACACTCTCAGCAGCATACGAATTGATCGACGACATAAAGAACAACCTTGACAAGAAAAAAATAGTCGTAGCCATCTTCACAGATATGAAAAAGGCTTTCGATACAATATCGAAAGATATGTTATCTGAAAAACTAAATGCCATTGGAATAAAAGACAAAGAATTGACCCTTTTACAAACGTACCTTAACAACAGACCACAAACAACTAAAGTCAATGGAGTAATAAGCCAATCAAAATACGCACAATATGGCATTCCGCAAGGAGGCAATTTACCACCTATTCTATACATAATATACATAAACGACATGATGGAACAACAGATATTAGGAACACCATATATTTACGCAGACGATACTTGCCTACTTTACACAGGAAATAACCAAACCGAAATACAAACAATGATCGAACTAGATCTACTGAAACTTCAAAAATGGTTCTTTAACAATTTATTAACAATAAATGAAGAAAAAACTACATACATAATATTTAATACAAAGTCGCAACAAATAAAACTTAACATCAAAATAAATGGGAAAACAATAAAACAAGTTAACGATATTGAATACTTAGGTCTTAGAATAAATTCCAATTTAAAGTGGGACGAACACATTAATAAAATAAGAAAGAAGCACTCGACTACGATAGGAGCACTATGGAAAATCCGAAAATACATCCCACAACATAAAAGAATATCTGTGTACCATGCACTATTTAAAATACTAAAAATACTGTATATGCTACACAAAAAAACCAGCACAAAAAAACTATATGAGATAACAAAAGAACTAGATATAAAAAAACTAATATCATTTAACAGTTTGTTAATGCTTTACAAAATACAACACAATTTAATAAAAACACGAATTATAATCAAGCCAAATAAACAAATACACAACTATAAAACAAGACGAAAATCAGATCTTCGAATAGACAAATTTAAAACCAAAAAATTCACCCAACACATGACAACGGACATCATAAACACCTACAACAAACTACCCTCATATATAAAAGCATTAAAATATATTCCTTTTAAATTGAAAGTAAAAAATAAACTAATAAACAACGAAATACTCTGAAGGAATAGTCCAAACCAGAAGAAACCACAAGTTTCCTTCAATACCCTTAGCCCGAGGTAGGGTCCAACCCAGAAATCACGAGGCGAGGAAGGAAGGAAGGACCACAAATAGGAAAAATTACAAGGAACAAAACAACTAAACGTTAATAACAAATAATATATACAGCCGTGTAATTTTGAAGAAAATAAATACATTTAATAGAAAAAAAAATATATTTAGACTTCTTCTAATAAATAATAATAAACATCTTTATTTACAGAAGAAAAAAGAAAATATTTTACATGTAATTAACAAAATGACAATGGTATTAATATAATAATTTATTTTTTCTGTCAAACGGCTATCGCCCCGCGGTCTTTCAGCCTGGAGTTATCTGTCTTACAAACGTCATGATTGCTAATGTCTAACGGAATTAACTGTCGGTTGTTCTTCAAACATTGTGATCACTAATGTCATTATGAAATGTGGAAATGTATTGATGAATGGTGATTTCTGGGTATTTGTATCGAGGTGTTATTAAAGGATTGCGAGGGATACACATTTGGTTAAGGATGTCACTAGTATGAGGGTTAGTGGCGAATTTTTGAGCAAGGAATCTAAGGTGTTGTTCCGTGGGCGTTAGATTGGCTAATTGGTTCAGGGGGTGTTGGATGGGTTATGTAAGAGGTTAAGGAGGTGTCTAATTTTTATTTACGAAGGGCTGATCGTTCAGGTAGCTGAATACTTCTACTACTTTTATTAAAGCATATTATGCACAATTGACAAATAATTACTCCAAATCAAAGCGAGATATCAAGTCACATAATACATAAATTAAATAAGCCCGATAACTTAAGAATTAAATTTTGGTTGGCATCTGATCTCTGAAGTAAATTTATTATTAATATGTTTCCGTAAATTTGGAAAATAACGATAAAAAAACAGTCAATAATTTTCTTAAGTGAGTTTGTTCTTCTAAAATTAATTGAACTATTTACCGATGCTGAAAGAAATTCTGTCATCAAATCACTGGTAGGAATGAGAATGGTCGTGAAAAAATATAATTTATCTCGATTTTCGTTCGAAATTTATAAAACAGAATTGCACTTTGACATTATATAAAACAAATCCAATTAAAACTAAATCTACTAGATATTTGATTGTAGAGGCTTTCACTTTGTGATACATATTTTATAACTTTAAATAAAATAAAATAAACTTTGTTTATATCACACACTTTATTATTTCAATGTTTGATAATGACCAGCTGAATTGTGTCGAAACTATAGTCATTGAAATAATAAAGTGTGTGATATAAACAAAGTTTATTTTATTTTATTTAAAGTTATAAATCTACTAGTTTAAATAAAACACTGTATAACTTTGTTTTACACTATATTTTGGATAACTGTGACTAGTTTCGATCATAAACTGAACATAAAGTCAATAAAACTTTATGTTTGATAATGATCAGCTTATGATCGAAACTAGTCACAGTTATCCAAAATATAGTGGTAAAACAAAGTTATAAAGTATTTTATTTAAACTTTTTTTATCAAAATACACCACCAAGTGAACTCCGTCATCATACAAGAACTAAATCTACTAGGTAACGAAAAGGAACCAACATCGAAAAAGATTACCATTTAAATAATATAATGAAACGTAACGTATGAAATGACCAGAAAATATAGTGTGGAGTCAAGATCTTGAATATGGCATTTTCGAACCTTTTTCAACGTTATCATCTTAGTCTCAAAAAATGCATGCATATTATACAACGAACTAACAAGTGAAATTACACTAAAAAGGTGTGATTTTAAGAAGAAGAATTTTTCACAGATTATTAAGATATATCTGATCTAAAAAACGACACAGTGTCGAAACAATTGTCGCGAACGGCAAAATAAATATTTGAAAGTGTTATCGTATTTCATTTACGAAAATTTACCAAAGTGACTAAATAAGAGCCTTGAGAACTTGAATATGTAAGCAAAACTATAAATGTTTATGGTAAATATGACTCTAATAATTCTCGATATGTAAAAAGAATGCAATGAAATAATTGGCCAAAATATATTAAGAAAAATATTATCAGAAGTATTTTCCACATAGCAGAAGATCTATATGAATTGGTAAGCTTGAATGACCTCTTAAAGTACCTTAAGAGTTTTGATATATGAAAAATTTGCCATATAGGTTTTTGTATTGACAGTAAAACTATGAATTTGAGTGCTAGTTGTAGAAAACGTGTTCGTTGTAAATGAACATTGCAGAAATCTCTGTATGTGAAAATTATCAAGATTTAAATAAAAATAAAACCGAAAATAGAAAAATAATGTTAATTAGATACACAAATAGACACTCTCTCACAAAAATATAAATTCACTATCTACATACAAGTTATTGCATTTCCTCTTCGGATTTAAGCCATACAAACTTAAAGATGATATTCTTTGCACGCATAGAATATATAAGATGAATAACATATTTTTTAAAGACAAATAATTTAAAAGTTTCAAATCAGAATATCACATAAATATGCATTATTTTAAAGAATGTTTAACATAGTTGTTGGTAATTGTTGTCAGTTTTCTAACTGACAATGGGGTTCTCACTTAATTGGAAACATCAGTGCAAATTTTAAGCAATAGATGTCACATAAATATCTCTATTGATAATATGCCAATTTGGAAACTATTAATTTGGTATTTAGTTTTTAATTACACGGTTTAAAAATGATTATCGTTTAATTGAAACTAGTCACAGAAGGATACAATTTAAGTGGTATAAAGGAAGTTAAGTGTTTTCTTCATTCTTATTCTCCATCACTTAGCTCATAACCTCAATTCACCTTAATCTCTATATCAATTAATGCCGCCAATCTCGGCAAAGCCATCACTGCTGTTTTTCGGCATTCGAAAGGCCTTCGAGATTGTTTTTCATTAACACACCTCTTCCAATCATATGCATAATTAAATCCTTTCTTTATAACTGCTCCCACGCAGTCTATTTCCAATCTACTAACTATACCCATTTCACACTACTATGTGGCGTTTTACAAGGTCATTGTCTTCAATACTTTCGATAATTTAAACCTAAGCCGATAAAACTTCGCTATAGGCCTTTTACAAAATCCCAGTCTTTAAAAAAAGTTAATTGCTTCAAATAGCCTAGTATTTAACAATCAACTTTACCCCAATCTCAATAATCAAAAAATATTATCGTTGAAAGTTAACAATAACCCACTTCTTGATCAAAATTAAATTTTGTACCTTGGTATCACTTTTAACCACCTACTCAATCCCTCGACCACTTTCACCTTTTTTGGAGACATCGCTTAATTACCGTACCTAAAACTAGACGCTTAGATCATTCATCTTACATTGAACTCGGCACTTACAAAGCCTTCATCTGATCGAACATCGAATATGCTCAGGTTTTCTTCACTTAATCTTCTCCCTCACAACTTACCTCTTTCTTTCTTATATAGTAATGAACGAGACTGAAAACACTCAGTTTATTCCTTACTTCACTTGTTTTCAAAACCTATACCATCAATATTCAATAATGAATAAGGCTGTTATTTGGTGACATTCATATTCATTTAGGGTATGTAGGAAAACAAGTGGGATTCAATCATTTTCCAGTGTAGGTGGAAATAAGAAGTAGAGGAGAAGAGGAAAGACAGGACAGCCACCAGAGTATTGGAAGAAGATAAAAGTGGACAATGGAAGAAGTCAATAAGTTTCAAGAAAATATTAAAGGCTTAAATTGACAGACAAAGGTGACATTGGAAGAGACGGCAAAATGCATTAGAGTAGAGAGGTCCAAAAAAGGAGGAAATGCAGTTGATTGGCATGACGAAGAGTGTAGGGAAATGAAAAGAAGAGAGAGGTACAACTTTAACAGATGGCAAGCAATAAATGAGGAAAAATAGTTTAATGAATGGATCAATGTCAAAAAGGAATACTGGTCAACATGTGAAAAGAAAAGGTAAGCATGGTAACAATAGGAAGTAAAATCAGTCAGATACATTAAAACAGATAGAAAGGTATGGGAGTATTTACGTAGAAGGAAAAGATGGAGAATAGAAGAGTAAACATTGAGAAAATGACTACGTTTTTCAGTAAGAGTATTAACGAAGATAATATGATAATAAGAAAATATAAGGAAACTGTCGTAGTGGACCAAAAGAGTGATTTAAAGTAGTAGGAGCTTGAGAAGGTAATAATTGGGATGAAGGGCAAGAGTATGTATGGCTCGGGAGAAGTAGAGGTTAAGGCATTAAACATATTAAAAAAGAACAGGGAGGAGGATGGAAGGCATTAGTATAACTGCTGAAGATGATGACCGGAAGGTTACAAGAAGGATATTATTCCGACGCATAAGGGAGGTGACAAAGAATATCTAACTAACCATACACCGTAAAGTGTAACAAGTACGACATATAGGCTATGCACGAACTGATTGCAGATTAAAGATTAGATTAGAAGTGGAGATGAAGAGCAAGACTATTATTTCCGGCAGCCTATCAGGTTTTGGAAAGGTAGGGAGACAGTGGACCATATACTAACTTTAAGCCAAATCACTGATAAGGGAATTAATGAAGAGACTACATCCTATTTGTAGACTGGAAGGGGGCTTTTGATTCGATTAATTGGGACAAACTATATGAATGTATTAGAGAAAGAGGGTTATCAAATGAAAGGAGAGAGTGGATTGAAAGAGTGTATGAGAAGACAGTATGTAGAGTGAGAGGGTCTGGGGAAGAGTCGGGATGTTTCAGAATAACCAAGGAGCTAAAACAGGGATGTTCAATGAGCCCAATGCTTTTCAATCTGTTCATAGCACATATGGAGAGAGTATTGGAGCTGCGACAATACGATGAAGTAACAATTGGGAAGAGGGTAAAGATTAGAGTGCTTGCTTATGCGAATGACAGAGCAATAATGGCCAAAGGGGATCTGGAGTGCATGATAGAGAGAATGTAACGGTGTTTTGAAAAGAGAAAGTTAAGCGTAAATGTAAAGAAAACGAAAGTAATGGTGTTTCTGGAGGGAGGAAGAAAGAAGGATGAAAGGTTTTAATCGAATGGAGAAGAAATTGAAACCATAAAATATTTCAAATACTTGGGGGTATTGTTCACACAAAATGGGAGGTAGCAGCAGACAATGAAGTATGTGTCGAAGAACGTGCAGTCACCGGCTGGAATAGGAGAGGAGAATAAGAGATTCAACGGTGGTGAGGTAGACCATATGAAAAATATGCCTGATGTCAATTATAATATATGGAGCAGAAGTGTGGGGCTTCAGCATAAAAGAGTGTGGAAGGAGTACAAATGTGGTGAATGAAAAAAATGTTAGGGTTTGAGAAGAGTACGCCATGGTACGAGGGTTTTCCGTAAATTAAGGTCTCCATTGTTTTCTCATAGTAAACTTGCAGATACTGAAAGCTTGGACTTTTAACTACTTTTCTACGTAGTCTCCGTCACGATCAATGAATTTTTGGAGTAGATCCGGGAGCTTTTTCATATCCGCGCCGTACCACTCTCCCGCCGACTCGCGCAAGAAAATATCGACAGTTGCCTTCAGCTCTTCGTCGCTTGAGAATTTCGTTCCCCCCAAGTGTTGTTTTAAGTTGGGGAACAAATGGTAGTCACTGGGAGATAAATCAGGGCTGTATGGAGGATGGTTAAGGATTTCCCACCCGAATTTGGCAATGAGATCCGTGGTCGGGGCGACGTGTGGGCGGGCATTGTCATGATATAAACAAACTCCCTTTGTCAGCCGACACCTCCTTTTGTACTGTATAGCCAGCATAGCTTTTTTAATGTTTCGCAGTACCTTGCCGCGTTGATTGTTGTACCTCTTTCCAGGTAGTCGACCAGCAGAACGCCTTTTCTGTTCCAGAATACCGAAGCCATCACCTTCCCCGCTGACAGTGTTTGCTTGAACTTCTTGACATGTGGAAAACCGGAATTCCGCCATTGTTTTGGTTGTTCCTTAGTCTCTGGTGTAAAGTAGTGGACCCAAGTCTCGTCCCCGTTTACAATTGACAAAAATTCCTTAACCTCTTCCCTGTAGGGGCGCAGAAACTCGCAAGCACTTTCCATGCGCTTGTTTTTGTTTTCATTGGTGAGCAACAGCGGCACCTACCTGGCACACACCTTGCGGTAACTCAAAATATCCGTCAAAATCTTGTCCACGGTAGCCTTACAGACGTGCCCTATCAGTACGGCAATCTCTCGCACAGTCACACACCGATCCTCAAGCAGAAGTTTCTCAACCTTCATTACTGTCTCATCAGAAACTGATGGACGCCCGCGGCGAGCCTCGTCGTGCACGTTTCTATGACCTCCTGCGAACTCCCTGCACCACTTTCGCACATTTTTTACGTCCATTCACTTTTCTCCATACACATCGATCAAATGGCGATGGATTTCAATAGAGGGTGACCCCTTAAACCACAGAAATCTAATCACTGAACGCAATTCACACTTGGCTGTAGCGTCGATTTTCCTTTCCACCGTCAACGAATAGTGAGGGGGAAGCAAGGAACACAGTGCTGTTGTGAGATTTAAGCTAGCTCGCTCTGTCGCAACGGTAGCTCATTGGAGACCTTCATTTACTAAAAACTCTCGTATGTATATCAGGAGATGGACGCATGTAGTGTATAGGTGGATGTAGGGAAAAGTGAAAATAAGAAGAAAAGTTAGAATTCAAAGACAAAAAGTAATTACTCATGTGATACTATATGACGCAGAAAAGACGGATAGAGTGGAGACTTAGTGAAAAAAAATGTATATGTGACATGTACAAGAAAGTAGGGTGGTCCAAAGAAGCAGTAAAACAAATCGCAGGAAGAAACAAAACATTTAAAAGTTAAGTAGAGATGACTCTGAGGGATGTGGTTAAACATTATTTATTTAATTATGCTTTACAGGTGTATAGCATTCTTAAATTTAGTTAAAATAAATTAAAAACAGCTTAGCCTACCCTCTCGCAGGTTATTGGGTTTTGAAATAAAATTCCGTCGTCCTTTAAACCTTTATTCCACCTTAAACATATAGATGAAAATTGAGAAAAGCCGATACAAACCCGAATACCTGTATGGAAAAGGTGAATAGGAGGAGCAAGTACTGCTGGCAAGGTATAGATGTGGTAGCGAAAAACGAATGCATGAGGACGAGAGAATGTGACAATTATGTGAAAAGGAAGAATAAAGATGGGAGCATTTGAGGGTAGATTGTGTGGAGACTGGAGACGCGTGGAGAAGGCAATGTGAACAAGGGAAATGGAAAAGAGTACTGAAGCGGGTACTGTACATAATAACGAGGATAGAGGAAAAGAAAAAGTTATGTGTAAATAACTATATTTTAGTCAGTTTTGTGGTAAAAGTATGAGATAATTTGTGAAATGAAAATGATTCCAGATAAGGATTATTTAATACTTCTATAATAATAATATTCCTTTTTAAGACGTTAAAATAGATACACTTTGTAAATTTTCTTTTTCTTTCATGCGAAGGACACCTTTTCAAGAAGTACTGTCATCTATTAACCTTCTGAAAAACTTCTCGTTCAATCCTTCCAATCAATCACTAATTGACACAATCCCATATCATTCTGCAGAGGTCAATAATTGTATCCCCATTACCCATCTTCTCCCTAAGGAACGCAATAGCTTCCTCGCTTCTAGATACCTAGATGTATTGCATAAATGTTCTTTCTCCTAATATAAAATATGAGTTATTGAAAGATTACATACTTTATCACTTACTCTAGCGAGATACCATTACTGGCGAAACCAAACAAAAAAATGTCACAAAGTGTTTCAACTGCAAACACACTTTATAACAAAATAAAATCTATAGAAGTAAACATATATTATCACGTACAAGAAAAAATAATTGGAATAATGCTAAAGTTAGCACAGGAGAATTCGAAAAATATTGTCGAATAATACGGGTTGTATAACCGTGGTGATATATTAGTCCAATTCTGTCAAGATAAGAGCTACATCATAAATAAGCACTATTAAATTTAATAATATCTATTAGGCATTACTTTATTTATTCATTATTTCTTTCACTACGACTAACAAACAATGCACTCATTCTTGTTTTATATATGAAATTGAATAATAGCAATTATTCTTCGTGATTTCTTACAAAGAAATCCTTCTAGATTGGCCAATCACGTCCTTTAATTTTTAATAATTCGCGCTAATAAGAATAAATCACATTGCTTTGAAAGGATAACCAAGAGGATATTTTCTCCCTCAGCATCATGAACTAAAACAAGGGTTAAAGTGGAAGATCATCGCAGTTGCATGAACTCCTCCCAGCTTCATTCATCCAATTTTTTTTTCTAATAAGTCGTCATTTAAAACATCCAATACACTATTTATTTGTAATGTCTAGTACATCAATTATTTATTGCTCTTGTCTCGCTACATTTTAAGTGTTAATAAAGATTTGTATTAAAAACTACGAATAATTCTTTTGTAGTCGTAAAGAAAATATAGTATCCTATTTGCATAAAATCAAAATTCATTCGTTTAAAAATGTATTATTATCCATCATGTTAAAAAAGAGATTCTTGTATTATATATAATATTTTCTACAATAATTTTGATCGCATTTGGAACGGTTTGAATTCAACTATCTATTTTTCCATACTCATCCTTTGTTCTTCTGGTGGCAATCTATGAAGACTCTCTTGATGCCGATTCATCAAATATTTTGCCACATGTGGCCTTTTTTGTTCTAAAAAGGGATATTTAATCAACAATAATCTATTTATCTTGAAATGAAAGCTGTTGAAGAGCAAGCTTTTTACGAAGTAGGATGAAAAATAAACACTTATGAACACTAGTATCACAAATTTACATGGGCCACTTTCCACACATCTGGAAATATCGAGTTAATAATATAAAAAAGCAATATGTTTTCCAATAACGGAAGTATGACAGGAGAGCATAATTTTAGGAATCTTATGTCAATTCCATTATGGCCCACTGCTTTAGATTTAATGTTACAAATATAATTCACGATTATGATTTCTGTTGTAGGTTCAAAATGAAGTTCCTCAACGCGGATTTGGTTTTCATTATAAAATTTTACCAAATTGGAATTTTCATTTGTCATAATGGAATTGACAAAGAACTCATTCAGTTTATTAGAATCATTTAAATTTTACCACCTCTATTATATTACTTCTAAAAAGGGTGTACCCATCAATATTAACTAAGAGGTTGTCAATATCACTATGAAGCCAGATTTCAGTTAAAGCAAAGAAATCAAAATTATATGCTATAAGTATACTTTTTACATAATCAATTTTGGATAATACATTTGTAATTAAAATCTTTTTCCTAAGACTTAAAAAAAACTCTTAATGGGCTTTCATCAGAGATATATTTTTAAATATTAAGGTAAAAACACCTTTAAAAATGCTATGCTTAGATTCACAATAATTGTTTCTTCAGGCAAGGAAAATATATCAGTACTCATTTCTAGTGTACCATTTTATAAACAAGAATAAATAATATAAATACTAATTACCGTCCGATATTTGTGTTACCCATTGTATCAAAAGTTCTCAAAATTTATATTGTCCCTTCAGTTAGTTGAATAGCTAGAGACAACTGAAATAATTTCTCAATAGCAGTTTGGGTTTAAAGGGAGGTCCACGGGCGATAGAATCATTGGATTGGCGAAGATCATTTTTAGTCTATGGGTTACTCTGCCTTAAGCTCACTGGATCTATCAATAGCTTTTCATTATGTACCACAAGATGTTCTACTGTGGAAATTACATTGGTAAGATTTCTTCTAGCTGCTATTATCAATCCATAGCGATAGATCCCAGCGTACAATAATTATACATCTACAGATTAAGTATGGTGTCCCACAGTGTTCAATATTGGGCCCATTATTGTTCTTAATTTTCATTAACGATCTACGCTGCTACAATAACTGCACTAATCAATCGATCATCTACTCGATTGTGAACTAAAACTGCAAACAAAATTTCTTTGAATATGAAAAGGAGCAAATATAATGTTTTTAATGAAAAGCGATGTTAAAATGGGCAGTGCTAAATTTTTATGAATTTGCTAAGATCCAAGAATCACTTGGATCAAAGGAGAAGAGGCCATCTCGGTAGAGTTACGTAAAAATATTTATCTGCTTGGACAATTCCATAATTATTTATATTTTAATATTTTGAATAACATTTTCTACAACGTAAAGGACTTTAATACGTGTTATTAGTACATTTTCCACTCTACCATAGGCATACCACTTATGGTATATTATCTTGGGTTCATTTCGGAATTACTAAGAAGCTATTTAGATGAAACATAACTATATTGATATTTTCTTTTATGTAAAAAATGTCTCAATAATCTTGTTACATATTAAGGCTCTACTTTATACCTTTTAATTTACCAACAATATCCTAATTTGATTCTCACTTAATGGTACCCCATCGCCCACCCCTTTTAGGATGCTGCTGCAAGAGTTTTTGTAAAGAGACTTAATGAAGCACAAACTTATTTCTCTGTATATTACCTCCACTCCCCTACTTTCCGCACCAATTTACCTATAGTATCTGCCTATTAGTCCCTATTCCATTGGCGGTAATTAGCATCTTCTGTTTAACATCTGAACCCCTTTAACGTATTTTTCGCTCGTGGGCGTAGTTCGCCACGCTCAGAAAGAAGGATCTTAGTGCCTGTTCTTAATTAATAAATAAATAAGAATATTCTCAAGCATATGTTAATATTTTTAATGTTTTGTAATATTTTTATATATTAGAGTATATCAGTTTTATTATTAGAATTACAAATATGTTAAGTGTTATAAAATGTTTTCGAGATTCTTTCTAAAGCTTCATAAGGATTGTTTTCAGATTACAAATGTATATAATAGGAGTACAAAAAACACGCCTTAAATTTCAACGATAATGATTTTCGAATGTCGAAACTTAAATCGTTTTTTGTAATATATGTATGTATAATTGTACAAACATTTAAAGTGTTTTAGTGTTTAGAATATAAGATGTGCAAGTAACTTAAGTTAATACTAGATGAATTAATTGATATGCTCCAGTTATCTTATTAATTATATTCTTATTTATTAATAATTTTACTACTTTTAAATCCATACTCCTGCGGAAACGTTATTAATAGCGTTATATTATTAAGTGTGTCTGTAAATAGGAGACCAAACTTAGCAAAATTTAATTGATTCTTCAAAAATTCAAATCACTTCAGTCATTTTAATTGAATCCACTTATAACGAACGACGCGCTGGCCGCTGCTGCAGAATAGCGAATAATTGCTTTATTTTTTTTCAGTTTTAGGTGTGTTTTGGCACAGCGAGGAGTAAGCTTTTAACATAATAAAAATACAAGGGTAAGCACTAAGCGTTTGAATCGCTCAAGTGGGGACGTAAAAAAATTGCCCTCGCTTCATTCGGATTGTATTTATTGCAAAAAAAAAACCGTAAAACACCCTGTGTCGAAATAAATTTGAGTGAATCATGTTATTTATCTTATAAATAGATATTATAAACTTCAACATCGCAAATTATTTAAGATTATGCAAATAAATTATTTAATGGTGTTCATTATCGAGGTTGACATACATCTGATTATATCTAATATTAATAATCATAGAATTTATATAATTATATAATATTTAAGGTTTAACTTATTAAGAATTAAGATTAGTTTTCGTCATTAATTAAGAGATGTGGTGATTCGGAAATTAGTCCGCATAAAACGGCGCTGTTCGTCGATAATAAAATTTCTGTCAAATATGAAAAATATTAAAAGCGCGGAATTACCCTGCATTAACGCCACTATGAGGGAAATGTTTCACGCAGGCGAGCAAGCGCTTTATAGGGGTAGAAAGCAATTTCAATACTTAGAAAAGCTTTCTAGCTCTATTAATAAAAAAAACCCTTATAATTTTTACCCGTAGGGCCGGGTCGTGTACCCCTGCTGTCTTGTGTTGGGGATATCGTCCCCGGATTTAAAGAAGGCCTGGCG
The DNA here is from genome assembly GCA_963969525.1 of Ontholestes murinus. NCBI lineage: Eukaryota > Metazoa > Arthropoda > Insecta > Coleoptera > Staphylinidae > Ontholestes > Ontholestes murinus. The sequence continues at coordinate 16,844,902 of OZ018397.1, forward strand.
GTGCATAAATTTCGGGCAATTAGGCTGTTCTCATCAATTTTTATTAAAATCGAATGCGGGCGTAACAAAGTAGTTACATAATTTTAATTGGTATTTGTAGATGCTATTATGGAAGTTATTACAGCGTTAATGGGGTGAGTTGGTTTTCTACTGTAATAAAACGCATTCTTTTATTAGTGGCGAATATTAGATATTGGGAGAATAAACCCTGATTTTATTTGATAATAACGCAGACATTTCTTATTATTGTAATGAATGGTTATTGTCTATGGTACGTCTATTCTTTAAACGAATGTATTTGGTGGTCTAAAAGTGACAAAATAAAAAAAATGGACTTGACAGTATTGGATCGAAGAAATGTGTTTGAGTGTTAATTCAGTAACGTGTGTATGTTTTCTTTTACTGTTTGGCATGTTGGATAGGCACGAAAGAAAATAGCAACATCTTTATAAGTGCCGGACAATAAATAAAGATCGCATATTAATTTTTGTGTAGTAGATATTCCTTAGTTATTGAGGTTGTGATAGTAAGAAATGATATTTTGTCGTTGGGTTGTTAAGTGAAGTATCAATTAGCATCGATTAATTGAATGAGTAATAATATCTCTTCTAACCTTAGTTTTGTGTTATTGCTTTTAAACAAGATCATTAATTCTATGTTTTGCGCTTACCTTAGTCTTTCGGGGCGTATAAAATATACGGGACAATGTGTTGTGTGCAATATGTTTTTCAGAAACTTTAACAGGCCGAATATTAGAACTTTAAGTATATATTCCAAATGCGTGATTCTCTAGGTGTGAAACTGTCAGAATTTTTGGATAGGGCAGCGATGATGGGTTTATGATCAGTAGTCATATAGAAGTCCCTACCTCCCCAACAGCATAGTGCAAGAAGGGTTTGAGTGTAAAAACATAATTTATTAATGTGAATTTGATTTGTGCTTCTTTCGTAAAAAAATACGTATGTTTTTGTTACTATATGTATTTTTTTTAAAGAAAGAAGACTAAATATGCAAATAAATAAATAATAACGTAAACGTTTTCAACTAAATAAATAGTACGAAGGTACCAAACCAAAGTGGAGAGAGACCATATGAATAGAATGAATAAAACCAGACTGCCAAAAATTGCCTAAATCGGGTTACGAGATCAAAAAGATCCCCGGGAAGATCATCAACACGATGGTATGAGAGCTGGAGCTCAGCGTCCCAACTGCAGCTATAAATGTTAAAGCAAGAATATGACCTAATCCTAATTAAAGAGGAAGAACAAAAAGAATAGAAATAGTATAATCTAAAAGTGCGCGACAATGGACAACATTTTTCAATGTGCTTCTGCTAAATATTAAATCAATTAAAAGGAGGACCAATCATCACCATGTCAATGAACCTATTAGAACATTTGCGCCATTCATAAACTCAATGGGCATACGTAAATATTCATAAAGTCTAAATCTTAGATATGTCGAAATATTTGATAGGAATTTGATTAAATCGATTTTTGAAAAGTCTTAAAGACATATCGATCGAGGATATCGATCTGACCCAGTTATTCGATTAAGTGCTCTATAATCTTCTTAGTCTCCACGTTTTATCTGTTTATGTACCATGTGGAGCAGAGAGGACCAGTAACTGCATGAATTTGTAACTTATTAGGTGCAAATCTGTGGGTTGTAAAAAATATATGATTACTCTCGGTCTGTATACGACGAGTAATCGTACATTTGATTGGAAAATCTGAAGTAAAAGGATTGGACAAATTATTAAATGATTTTAGAATTTTTAGATTTTAATTATTTCTGATTTAATTTTGTAAACTGTTTAACTCTAATTTGGCTGAAAAATCTCCGCGAATGGTTTCAGATACCCAAAATCACAGAATTTAAGGCAAAATAGAGAAGTGATCAAATGACGATCGCCAACCTTAGGTAGAATATGGCGCAGAAAGAAATATTATTCAGATGTTAACAAATCAACTTTTTGTTTATTATCGAATTAACATTTGGTTTGGATTGCAAGTCGATCTAATGGCTGATTATATGATATAGCTAAAACTTGACGTGCCTCTATGGGTATTCTATTTAAACAGTTGCTTTAAAGAGAACACCACCTAATAATTTGTTTCTCAGAAGAGATGACATATGTCTTAAGAACTGGCTAGGCGTTCTAGAGCGAAATTCCTCTTTGAAAAAAGTTGTTTCATTCGCTGTTATTCCAAACGCCTGCTAAGACCTATAATTTGAGCGACTAAAGTTTTATACGGGTTTATTAACGGTGCGTAGATCTCGCACTTTTGATGCTATATGCGAGAGTAAAAAGAAGAAAAAAGTTCTAATTGTTCTTCAGAATTAGTAATTTGATGTCTGCGAAATAAATTTATTATTTTTTTTAATTCTGGATCGACACTATTGAAAAATTTTGTCGAATTCCCAATTACGTGCTATTCTGTCGACCTAATAAGTGGAGTATGTGAGAGGTACTAGTGGAATCAGGATATATATCATAATGAAGCGTGATTTATAATGTTAGGTTTATGTTTATGATTAGAAGAAATAACAGTTACAGCATTATTTGGACCAGACATCGACATTGGCAATTATTACGTAATTATAAATCTAGATAAAATCTCAATGAGAAAAACAGAGATAGTTGGAAAGGATTAATTAAAAATAATCCCAGTCTTTGGGTAATATCAACGAATCTTTCGGCAGAGAAATATAGATGGTAAACCTCAAAATGGTTAAACCTTTTAGTGTTCCTTGGTTCTTTTGAAGAAAATGAGAGATGGAGAATGGAATTCAGAATCTCAGTATGAAAAACAGAGGCTTAGGTGCGTTTGTCGTCGAATTATTATTTCTTTGCCTTTACGATTTAATATTACTTCAGAAAAAACAAGAAAATATTTCCTAAAGCTACAACAATTATACAAAAGTAATGTGCGTCTTACAAATAACAAGGCTATCAAGGCAACACTAGTTTGAACGTATTTATTTCTGTAAAATATACTAAAAAATGTTTGAATGTACGTTAAATAGTTTGTGAGTGACAATGGTATGATAAAATTGGAACAAGAAATGAAGTTAGTTTAATATATAATAAATAAATAAATCTGTCGATATATTAGCCAGAGAAGTAGTTGTTTCAGTGAGTGATTTGTTTTTTTGTAGTCTTAATAAGACTCATTTGTTGTAAATTTACGAAATATTTTCGTGCTTTTTCTAAATATTAGTTAATTTTCTATAACGTAAAGAACTTATATATTTTTAATATTACTTCATGTCACTTGTAACTCGATATTGACGTCAAAATATTCCGGATGTCCGTTGTAAGGGGATCGGCAGCACAGCCAATCTTCTACTCTGTTACGTCTATTTTTTTTAACTTCTTAACTTCATACCTTGTTGTTGAGTTCTTCATCGTTGTTAACCCTTTGACCTAGCTTATCTCGTTGCGTGCGCCAGTCGCGCAGCAAGCGCACAGATAAACTTTGCTTACGGCATAATTTTTAGACACGAGTCGCACTCGTGGTTGTAGATGAAAGGGTTAATGTCAATTCCAAATTGGTATTCCGTAATCGATTTCGTTATTATTAGAATTAACAAAATAAAAAATACTATGATTAGTTCTACAATGATATATTTTATTTAGTATCCTAGTTATGGATTATGGCCAGCGAAATTGACATAAAAAAATGTAACATAAAAAAAATTAAAAAAACAATCGTTACAGATCCACATCGGTGCTGGATGATTTTTATAACAGCACTCAAGTCAGCATGTTTTTGATCTCGCAAGTGATTTACCGTATAGATGGATCCACTAATCATAGATATTTAATTCGCTATTTTTGTACAGTAATAGCAGTTTCAACCAAATTTTCCATTTTATCTAATTTTTATTTAATGATCTTTCGCCATCTCTCTTGCAACTGCATGATTTCGCGTTCCTACAATTTCTGGTCATTTTTAGTAAAAAACTGATCAAAGTGAAATTTAAGGTAAAGGTAAAGTTTTATAATTTAAAAAATTCTACAAACGGCGAGACAAATGGTAATTCACTTCCCAACCAAGCTCCATGAGTTGCCAAAGATGTGTGAGGTCTCGCGTTGTCATGGTGGAACACTACTCCTTTACGATTTACTAATTGTGGTTCTTTTTCTTTGATTGCTTCGTCTCGTTTTGTGATTTGCTGGCAGTACACATCTGAATTAATAGTTTGTTTCCTTGGAAGCAGTTCAAAATATAATATACCTTTGCAATGTATCTGCACTGCAAATACAACAAAATAAAATCTTAAAGATACTATACTCGTTAGACAGAGGAACTTCCACCCACAGTATCTACCAAGAACTACAACAACTAAATATAAATAAGATGTTTACAATGAACAATATACTCACATTGTATAAAATTAAAAACAACCTAGTAAAAACAAATACAACTTTAACGCTAAACAGGGAAATACATAATTACAAAACAAGACGAAAATCACAATTCAGACCAGAAACATCAACGACAGCAAAGTACAATCAGGCACTAACAACAGATACCGAATACAATACAACATTTAAAATACGTACCATTTAAATTGAAAATAAAACATTTACTAATCAATGATAGAATGAGATAGGCACAACTACAACAATATTAAAAAAATCCCCAAGCAAGCTCTCAATACCGATAGCTCGAGATGGAGATCACACCTACCAATCACGGGGCGAGCACGGAGATATGAAGCAGTGTGTTTTTTATGTGTGTTCATTATAAAAATTAATTAATATTAATGTAAATACAGAAATAAATAAGTTATTATTAATAATCCTAAAGGATTGTCAACATGATTTTTTTCTCATGCAATTCAGAGTTTAATATGCTTTGAGCTGGTTTGTTGTACATACACCATGATCTTTTTCGGATAATATTGCCGTACATTTTGCATCAGCATCAGTATCATGTAATGATGTAACGTTTAAGGTGCATATCGAAAATGTTGATCTTTTAATTCATGCGGTACTTAAAGGTCGAGCTTTTTAACAGACCCAAGGCGTTTTAAATGTTTTTCTATCACAGTATGCAATACACTTAACCTCTCATGAACAGTTATGTGACGATTTGGTCGTCATCAAGTTTTGTGAACCGGCCAAAATGTTTTTTGTTTTTAAGAGAAAAAAACTCCAGAACAGAATTTTTAAAACCAATTCTGGCACGTTTCCTTCGTTAAGCAATCATGACCTTAAACATCATATATTGTTTTGTGAGCTTGAGCAGCTTTCTTTCCTTTACGGAAATATGAAAATATTCTTTTCTTCCCTTCATTTGAAAAATGTCAGCAACAAAATAATCACCTATCACTTGCTTCTAAAGAACGTCAATGTGACTGATATCGAATGATATCAAGCAAAGTACACCACTAACACAGGTCATTCATAAAAATAAAGCAAGGCTATATGAACGATTCCCGAAACTTAGTGGCTAACTCAATATTTATTTGGGAAAGGTCATCAGAAATTTGAATTATATTAGCCTTATAAATTGTTATTACTTTTTCCTGTTGTTTGTTTAGATTATCCAGACTTGCTTTTGGATCATCATGATAGGAATTTTGAGATCGATATAAATCTTCTCGCTCGTTACCTTTAGAATTAAAAGTAGCTTGCTAAACCTTCTTTGAGTCAAAAACATTAAAGAAAGAACAAAATGTTACAAGTGTGTAGTCTCATTTTACAATTTATTATTATTGGTCAATGGCACGTACACTGAAGTGATTTATTAAGCTAAGTCAAGATTACAGCAGGACAATGTATAATTTATTGGGATAGGTTAAGAGTACGCTAGTAAACTAATGATATATTAACCTAGGTCAAGAGTACGCTAAAATTGTGCTAGGAAACTGAAGAAATTATTGGGGTAGGTGAAAATTTTTGATACAGAGTTTCGAAGATGTACTTAAAATGTTAAATAAATTTAATTTAAAACAATACAATTGACAAAACTTAAAAATAGTTAAAATTGACAAATAAGTATTATCTTGACCCCAGATAATCAGAAAAATATTCAGAGATGTCAATAGAATTCTAAACTAATGAATATTTTATGGATATAGGTGAAGAGTATTCTGGAAATGTTCTTAAAGATATTAAGAATTAGTTTCGACCATAGATTCTCAACCTTACTTTGCTCAGCACCCATTTTGAGAATATGTTTTTTTCTAGAGCCCCCCATCTTACTTTTACTTACCATCCGTCGCGAATTTAAAACAGCTAATAATTTTCTCTGGGTCGTCTACTGCTGAAATGGACTGAGTCATACTGACAATAAAGTGATCGCTGGAATAATGAACCAAGAAGTGTTTTAACACTGCAGAATATTGGTCGATGATTCTGCTACATTTTAGTTGGATATCAGTAATGGCATTCTTGAAAAATGGACTTTTTTAAAAAATCTCGAAATATGGAATACCGAATGAATAACAAATATATGATCATAAAATTCTCAAATAATTATGTACTTATATTTTGAAAAATCTGTAAAAATAATCAAATCTTACCCAATATCGCCCGACAACTCTAAATCATTTCCTTGTAGCAGAAAGATCCGCACTTCGCACCCTGACCAAACTCCGCCATTTTAATAACCCACTCTACAATCCATCCAACGAAGAGCTATATGAACAAACCCAAATCACCCCGATCTCCCAACATATTAGCCATTGCTGAAAAGTTCTCCATTAAACCCCATAATTACAACCTCCTGAATAAATTTTGTACTCCTCACAACCCCAACATCCTACCAAAATACCATTATCCTACAATCACACTACATCAATTCATTTGTTCACATCATTCCGACAGTTAGTCTACTATAGTTAAATTTTTATTTGTAACGACAGGGCAGAAAGACCTATGGTCGATAGACCATACAGGTACGTACTAACTATATCTGTTAATACTTATAATTACAATGTAATATTGAATAATGTTTGTGTCTGTAATAAAGATGTTGTATATATATGATGAAATCCGGGAATAAAATGTTCAAAAAGATTAGAACTTATAATTTGCAAAATAAATTCATGGACATTTTTAGAAATCTGGCAGAGAAACTGAAAAATATATTTAAAGCAAGAAATAGTGGAATAATTTAAAAAGATGTTAAAAAAATGATGGAGAATTTTATAAAACTAGAAAAACGTAGAAGAGTGTTAAAGAAATTGTTGTGGACTAAGTGAAAGTATATACATATTTTTATTTGAAAATTCTTGTATTTTAGAAGAGAAATGAATGAATTAAAAATAAAAATGCTGAAAATTTTGGAAGAGAAATTTATAGAAAATTATAAATTTTAATGATAAACTATTGGAGAAACATTAATTAAAAACAGCAAGGAATGACAGAAAATTTTTAAAAATTTATGATAATATTCTAAAAAATCTACAAATTTGATAAAATCTACAAATATGCAAAGAACAAGTCTCTATAATCCACAAAATATCTCGTAAAAAAATCTAAAACTCGTAATTTAAAGAGAAATTTATGGACAAAATATATAACCTTCTAATTTATTTGTTGTATTTTAATCCTATGATAGGAATTCTCTATGTTATGCTATTAGAGGGGGGATTATATATATATGCATGTCCTTGTGAGCTGATTTCTTAAGATGATTTTAAGATGAGCAGTACAAAAATTGCATATTTTAATATCAATTTATAGGCTTACGATATAACGTTATACAACAAGTTTTTTTGATTTTATTTAGTAGAATACATTCTTGAAGGCAATTGGTTAATCTAATATAAAATTATATTCGTAACACTTCACCTCGTGCATCCTTTACAAATATTTATTGGCGATAAAATTCCTTAATCGTAGTAGTTATTTTAAATTATTTTTTATTACATCACGGCAATAAAAATAACTGCCAGATGTGTAGTCAATTAAAATAGTATATAAATAATATTTAACTATACACAGTATTCATTTAAGTAACACCAAAACTTAATTTACAATTTTAAAAGAGTCACTCAGAATATATTTAAGGTACTATCAATTGAGCTTTCAGCAGATATATTTTGGCATACTATTTATAAATTTGTATTTTTTATTTACCCCCTTAAGGACATGCAGACAAAATAAATAACAAGTTTCTTTGATATTTTATTTAGAACTCTCAACTATTAAGTATACATAAAATTATTTTCATATAATTAATTGATGTTATGCGCATGAGTGTATTGTGCCATTTTTATTCTATATATTATTTTATTTTAGGTATGTCAGATTTGTGCAAATACATTTTAAAAGTAATAATTAGAATAAATCACTTTGAGCGCTTCTGCATCGCAGTTTTCCATTATTACAATGTAAAAACTATCAAACCAACTAACAGTTAATGTATATTAAAGTTGTAAATAACTAAGATTTTCAAAATGTGTGTTAATTTTCACTACAATTGTTTCGCAAATTTATTGCTTCTTCAGGTGAATGAAAGTTTACAATAAAATTAGAAAAAACTTGAATTGTAGTGAAAATAAACACACATTTTGAAAATCTTAGTTATTTACAACTTTAATATACAAATGAATATGGATTTTCAGCATCTCAACGCCACCAACTTAAACAATCCAGTGATGGAAAACTATTTAAGGCATATTTAAGGTAACAGTAAATGTGCGGTGCAAAAGCGTTCAAAATAATTATTTTTAATTATTACTTTAATTTTCATAATACTGCACCTGTAAATTAATATTTAATTCACAAATAAATTTTATTTCATATGTATTTTTTTAGTAAAATTATTTTTATATACCATTGCAAAAAAGGTTAATAATATCAGTAACGTTATTTAAGTTCATTATGATTTCTGAATATAATTAAGTGTATGAATAAAAAATGTTAAATGATAATAATCAATCAATTATTTCTTAGTTGGAAAATTTTATATACTAACTAAAAATAATGCCAGGATCTGATTGAATTTGTAACTGATAATTCAAACATTATTAAACTTATAAGGTGGGTTAATTGCGTACGATTTAAAAAAAATATGATAGTGTCAAATATTTCTAATGCCTCTATAAATTTTCATTCAATTGAAGAAGTAATAAATTTGAGGCAATTTTTTTTGTGAAAATGAACATATTTAATTATAATGTCATTTATACAAACTAAAACACCTTAACGCGTTATTAATTAAAAATTATTAGTATTTGACTTATAAGGATTATTATTGATTAACTCTCCTTATTGTTTCTAATAGAATTAATTTATCAATTTACTTGTTTAATGTCGCCTTAAATGTACTTAAAAAAATATTAATTAGCAAAGTTATCAACAGTCTCGTGTGCAATTATTATTCAAAAAATAATTAAACGCTTTATAATTAACCTAGATAAGAATTCAAGCACGTTACATTTAAGATAGCGCGCAATTAAAATTATTTAATGTTTGTACCATATATGTTGCATTGATTACCATTGATGACTATTATTATAAGTAATAAATGATGTTGATTGTACACACATAGTCTGCATTTTAAAAACATTTCGAGATAAGCAAATTAAACTGCACTAATCAACAACAAAAAACGAAAAACCAACTTTAGCTAATTAATTTACCTTGTTAAAGTAATTATCAAATTTTCTATAAATTAAAAATAAATAAATAAGTAATAAAAAGTAAAAATTAAACCAATTTATTTACAAAATTTACTTTTTAAATCAATATGTGAATCCTTGATATAACTTTATATTTTATAAACAAACTGTAAAAATTTAAGTATGAATATTTTTTTTTATTTGTTACCTAAAACCTGCTTTTTAATCAAAGTTTTTTATTAGAATAGTTACGAACTTTAATATTTATTTATTAGTTTAGTAATACTGTAATATTACTATACACTCTTTTTCAAAATCTTCCACTCAAATCAGGTCTTTTCTCTAGTGATTGTATATGTCATTACACTTTATGCAATTCCATTCGTTTTTATTACTTACTAAATATATTTATTTACAGAAAAAATAAAATATAATACAAGTAAAAAATAAAATAAATTCTGATGTAAGACAGTGATCCACGGTTATTCAGCCTTTAGTTTTTTATTATTTTATAATAAGTTTTATTTTAGTGAATTTTCTACAACGTAAGCACTTATATATTTTATTTCTATTTTAGAACCAATCGTTCGCTATATTATATCAAAATATATCACATAACTGTAAGATGCGAATTGCTTTTTTGCGGAGACTACAATAGTCTGCAGAATGCGATAACACTGGCGTTAACATATTAAGTATTAATAAAAATAGCTATTAATTGGTGTCTGGCCCCTCTGTTAATGATAAATTTTGTTATTTGTTTAATAATTTTATGTTCAATTTTTAAGATGTTTGTACCTGTACCTGGGATTTAATATAAGGAAATTGAAAAAAGAAGCGCACGTGAAATATAAATAGTATGGCGTTGATTATTGGGGCACTTATTTTTTGAAAATCCATTATCACTTAATATAATAATAGTAAACTATTTGTGATTTTCAACTTTTTATTTTACTCACTACAATTGTTTCGCTACCCTGTAGCTTCTTCAGGTGAAGAAATATAATACATAATAATATCTTAAAAATAAGAAAACTTTTCCTGAATTACTTGTTAAAATACTATTTTTCTTTCTAATACCTCGATAGATGTTGAATGATACAAAAGTAATTTGCGTGTTACAAATAGTACAAAGCAACACTAATTTGAATGAAATTATTTCTATTGAATAAACTAATAAATGATTAAAAATTGTATTTTAGACTATTTGAAAGTGAAAATCAGTCTTAAATCAATTTTGTTTATAACTTTTTATGTTATATTGTAACCCACATAATAAGCTTAATAATTGAATTGCCAATTACAAATTCAATCAGTTCCTGGCATTATTTTTAGTTAGTATGTAAAAGTGTGCTACAAAACAATAAATGATTAATTGATTTTTATAATTATTAATACTTATTCTTATGACCTTCAATAATGTATTCTAGTAAATAAAAGACAAAAAATAGTTAACGTTAGAAACCTTTTAATCGATATTAAAATTTTAAATTTTTGTACAGCCCATATTCACTCATCCTAAAAAAAATTAATACAGCTAACAAAGACATGCAGAAATATGATTCCCCCTCTAATACCATAATTTTGCGCATAGAAAACAGAGAATTCATATTATAGGATTAAAATACAACAAATAAATTAAAAGCTTATACATATATTTTTTCCATTAATTTCTCTTTAAATTACGAGTTTTAGATATTATTACGAAATATTTTGTAGATAATTATCAAGGATTATAGACTTGTTCATTGCATATTTGTAGATTTTATCAAATTTGTAGAATTTTTATGATATTTTCATCAATTTTTTAGAATTTGCCTTCATTTCTTGCTGTATTTTATTAATGTTTCTCCATTAGTTTCCCTTCCAAATTTATAATTTTCTATACATTTCTCTTCCAAATTTTTCATCATTTTTATTATCACGCAATTTCTTTAAAACAATTTCCTATACATACTTCTCGATTTTCTAGATTTATAAAATACTCCACCAATTTTTTAGAATTTTTAAAATTATTCCACAATATTGCCGTAAATATATTTTTACCAGTTTCTCTTCTAGATTTCTAAAAATTTCAATGAATATATCTTGCAAATTATAAGTTCTGAAATTTTTGGGTATTTCAAGACTTTCAATAAATTTCTCTCCCAAATTGGTGGATGTTAACAACACCAACAAACATATTTAGTTCACAATAGAGAAAGAACAGAATGGTACAATCAACTTCCTGGATCTTACAATAAGTATTAAAAATAACAAACTGCAATATGAAATATATAGGAAACCAACAACCCCAGATACAATAATACCGAATGATTTGTTCCAATCACACCAAATTAAAAATCGGCACTCATTTCATATATTCACCGCGTTTTAGCAATTCCAATGCCGGAGCAAGCGTACAAAAAGGAATTAAATACAATAATACAAATAGCCAACAACATCGGATATGGTCAAAACCTTGTATTTAGGATTTTAAAGAAGCAGAAACATTTACTCGTGAAAGAATTAGTATACAATGAAGGGGACAAAAGAGAAAACAAAAGAAGCATATTTGCAGCTATTCCATTTGTGAACAACACCAGCACAAAAATCAAGAGACAGTTATTTCACACAACATAAAAGTAACAGAAGTAATTTAGGACAAAACATCCTCAACGACAAAATAGAAACTATAGATCCACTTAAAAAATCAGGGGTATACAAAATACAATGTTCAAATTTGGAAGGTTATTACATCAGGCAAACGGGAAGAAATTTTGAAACAAGGGAACGCGAACACAGAAAAACAATTATAAACGCATTAACAATCACTGGATTAGCCGACCATTGCATATCAACAGGACACCACATGGGCAAAATTATACCGATCCAATACTTGTTTTACTACATTCTTGATGGAACCGAATATTCATATTGGGTTAGCAACTAAAAAAATTCTGTAATCGTTCATGATATCGAGCAAAGTACATCACTAACATAGGTCATTCATAAAAATAAAACAAGGCTGTATGTTTTATTTTTATGAATGACCTATGTTAGTGGCGTACTTTTCTCGATATCATACAATATAAGTCACATTGACGTTTCTTTAAAAGCAAGTGATACGTGATTATTTTGTTGCTGACACTATTCAAATGGAGGGAAGAAAATAATATTTTCGGCATATTTTACTGTTTTATTTCCGTAATGGAAAGAAAGCTGCTAAAGCTAAAGCTGACAAAAATATGCGAATAAGTATCACAAAGTGAAAGCCTCTACAATCAAATATTGAATAGAAAGAGGTTCACTTAACGCAGCGAATTAACATTTGCGATATGCACCTTTAATGTAATGAAACCACTCCTTTCTGAAAAGAATCATCTGGTGACGTAAAATGGGCAATTTACTTTTGTATCATTCAATATCTGTCGAGGTATTAGCCAGAGAAGTAGTTGTTTCAACAAGTAATTTGTTTTGTAGTCTTAGTAAGACTAATTGTTGTAGATTCACGAAATGTTTTCGAATGTTTTAAATGTTTTTATATTACATTTATGTTCAGTTTCCGTTTCAGAAAAATACTGATAAAAATTCAATACCGTACTCTCTTACTCGCCGAGGCATAGACTGAATCAAGTGATCGATGTCTTCTTCTGGCAAGCGGTCCTAGGCCTGTTGAACACAGATACGCAATTGGTCCAAAGTCCTTGGTGGCTGTGGCAATCGCTAAAGTTCCAATGCTATCCCATACATATTCTATTGGTGATAAATCAGGGAATCTTGCAGGTCAATCTAAAAGCTCTACAACAGAATTTTGAATAAAGTGTATGGTTTGAAAGGCCGTATGCGGCCTGGCGTTGGGATAGTCTCAATGTATGGTATGGCAACAGGTTGTAGAACTTCAGCGATGTACTGTTGAGCTGTTAGACTACCCCTAATTAACACCAGCGGCACCTACTATCTACCAAGATGCCAGGGAATAAAAAGTGCATATTTGTTGCTTGATTAAACCACATCTAAGGGGTGTTACATTACTTTTGAGCTCCAGTATATTTGGCTCTATGATATTAAATACAACATTGTCTGTTATTGTCGTTAGTATGTAGTCAACTTCGCTAATGCATACATTAGAACCATTTTTTAGAAATTCGGGAAGGTTCATTTCTCAAATTATAAGAAACTAGTTTAAAACAATTAAAAATATTTCTCGATGTATTTTACTCATAAGTGTTCTTTAAATTTTCTACATTCAAATCCCGACAAAGAAATATGAATGGGTAATTTTGCAACAATAAGCTTAATAGTTTTGTTCATGTACAAAAATTTTAAAGCCTCCACTGAGTAATCTGTAGATTGTTATGATGCATGCGTTACTGTTACCTAGCGAGATTCCAAAATGAAGTTCAATTGAATATTTTTATATTGATTTACAATTTAAAAACATATTTTGTTTACCAAATATTGCTGTTCCGCCATTTCCGCCATGTATATGTTCTTTTCGAGTGAATGATGATATTAAATTATATCCGAATATACTACAACTCTTTATTTGTCAGACATCCAGTGCTCGCTGGTGAATGATTATGCAAGAATAATTCAATTTGCTTTAATTTGTTAGTCAAGCATTGCATTTTAGTGAACTATTTTAAACGTGTAAGAGTCACACAATGCGGTTTTGTATTTTTGACAATTGAATGAAGCAATCAAAGAAAAACAGCCATAACAACGCAAGACAACACACAAATTTAGTGACCCGCCAGAAGTTGCTGGAACTTGAATCAGAATTGATGGACCATTCACCATCTTCATCAAATCTTGAGCCATCCGAATACTATTTGTTTACAGCACTTACTTCATTTTTTTTTTGCTGAGTAAGACAAGAAGTTCTTTGAGCATTGATAACATCCTGATACCCGAAAGATAGCAAAAGTCATCGATCAATACATAATTGAATAAAACTATTTCTTTCTACAAAAAATCGCATTCGATTATGATAGTAAAAAAAATTCTGTACCAAAACCTAATATACGTTGTGACATGGAAGCGATTTGCGTTGTTTCGTACAATAGGTAAGCGTTCATATGGTTTATATTTTTTCAACATGTATACAAAAAAGACAAAATAAAGGTAACTGCAAGGAGTCGAATATTATTTTTAAAGTTTGATTAAAATTATATAATAACATAATTTTGTAAAGTGTATTGCCTATAATTAATATATTTTGTTACACTCATCAAATCGATATTCATTATTGAAATATAGAATACATTAATAAATTCTCGTGAAAATAATTTTAATTATTATAAATATAGCGTACTAACAGATATACTATTAATCCGAGCTTGGAATACTCGCTTCATTTATTTAAAACAATTATGAAAAGATAGCTTTTTGAATGTGTGCATAAAGTGCTTCAGACCTCGGTGCGAGTGAGGTCTTTAGTAAGGGTAGATAGCATGTTTATTGGTTGGGAATCAATGGCATACATCTCGCTTTGATGTGTTCGATGCGAAAGTTAACAGCTCTGTGCATGATTGATCCAGGCACACGAGGCGAGCGACTGCGATTTCAACGAGGGAAATTCCATATTAAAAATTTTGATTTATATTTATAAGAACACATTTAATTATATAAATATAAAGCATCTCGTCTTATTAATATAATCCGTAACCTCGTCAATTAAAACATATAAATTAATAGGATCGTTGAAACGAGTTTTAATAAACACACCCACTAATCAAACTCTTAAAGTTATTTTTACGAAAAAAAAAACACTCGCTTACAAGTGACAGGAAAATATAATCATGTCCCTAATAGTGTTTCATATCAGCATAGCAGACAGGATGCAATTTTTAAGGTGGACTTAATACGTATATACATTCGAGCGTGGGTTAGCTTCATTAAATTTAGCCTATGCCACATTTTAATGTCTTTGACCTCGTTGTGCATTCTACCAAATTGACCAATTTTCTCCGTCGCTTTTTCCTCTCCGATACTCAGCGCCAAAATGATTGCATTCTTCCATTGGCCCCAAGATTACATAACATTAAGTTAATAGCGTACACACGTACCGTACACGTTCGTGAACCGAAATTATTCACGTGCAGGCCGTTAAAATTGTTTAAACATTATAAAGTTTTATGTTGATGGCCATAAAGACGGAGTTTTATTTCGTGAGGGCGCATCCGTTTTATACGCCTTCGTCGCTTTTTGGTCAGGTATTGACGAGCACCATTGATTATTTAATTCCGATGCCGTCTCGAAGTCCGGCCGTTTATTATTTACATGTGAATTTCATTAAAACGAATAAACGTTTCTGTTTAAATGTTTTTATTAATGATCTATTACATATTATAAAAGATAGTTCCTTAAAAGCAGACGATTTGAAGTTTAAAAGTTTTACATTGTACGTTCTCTATTAGATGCAAAAATATTTTAATAAATTTAGACCATCTCTATGGTTATTGTTTAGAAAATAAATTATTTTGAAACACTCGATACATTATATTTGGTTGCTGGTGGTAAAAATCATCGGGCGATTGTAGTCACCGAGACAATATTTTAGCCATTTGTGGCGTATAAAGTGTTTTATTTTTTACATTACCTCTTACTCCAGGAACATTTTTTCAATGTGAAGGATCAGATGAGGAAAAAGTTAGCAACAACATGATGCAGTGGCCACACTTGGAGACTTTGACGCCAAGTTAGGGAAAGAAGATTTTTTCGCAAACATATTCTGAAGACATAACTTACTAATAATAGCGGGTTCAAAATAGGTCAGTCCGCCACATAAAATAACTATATTGTGGTCATCACATGCTTTCCAGGAAGTACTATTTACAAAGGAATCTGGAAAAATACCTCTAGCTAAACAAGATAGATCACATCCTCATTTAAAAAGGGTGGATTACAGACATAATTAATGTACGTACTTTCCGAGGAAAACTAAGAGAAACAATTATAATGGTAGCAAAAACGAAAACTGGAGAGTGCAAAAGATGGAAAACCGAACTTATTGAGCTACCATCACAACAGCAAGAATAAATATGCTGCAAATAATGACCTAGGAGGGAATACTTCATGGATAAGCTGCATATAGATAACGAAGAACACCGTAAGGAACTCTACTCCACAGCAGAACCAACCATAAATGTAAACCTAGAATATGAAGAGGAAGAACAAGTGATCCAAAAAATGAAGGACAATAAGGCCGCAGGTACGCACGGAATCACGGCAGCGCTACTAAAGGACGGAGGACACGAACTATAGGAGAGATTGCATAAACTTGTTGTTTTAATATGTACAAATGAAAAATTGCCGGAGGAATGGTTAGTTTAATACAACAGATATACAAAAAAAGAGACAAGATGCAATGTAAATATTATAGATAAAGCTCGCTATTAAATGTAATATATGCAAATTTCTATCAGGCGTCATTTATAACAGGTTGATAGAATACTCGAAGGACATCATTACGCCTACGAGTATGACATAGAGCTATACAATGTATTTATCGATTTTAAACAAGAAGAATGGAATTAATAATGACATTCGAATATTAGTCATACCAAAAAAATATGACTCATACAAATAACCTAAGCTGGTTCAAGAGCGGTAGTCAAAAAAGATGGGCAATTGTCCTCGCCAATCGACATCAATATAGGAGTATGACAAGTCGGCGCATATCTACAATGCTATTTAACCTAGTTTTAGAGGCATGCCTCGAATAGAACACCACCGGTGTTAATTAAGTGTTAATTAATGCTTATGCGGACGATATGGCCGTTATCAGCAGAAATAACTGAAAGAAACAATATCTTCTTTGCGAAAAAAACAAAAAAATGGAAGGCCTCTCTAATTAACAAACCCAAAACCAAAAACATGGAAGTAAAAAACATGATTTGAACGAGTAGAGACTTTCAAGTATCTCGGTATAGAGGTCATCCATATTAATTCTGTAAGTGAAGAATTCAAGCCACATATACTAAGTGGAAACTGTTTTTACTAGGTAAATAAGAAATTAATGATATAAAAACTATTAAACAAGGATACAAAGGTCAAAATATGTAAAACGCTTATAAGACCTGTAGTAACATATAGTTGTGAGACATGGGTAATTACAAAAAAGGCGAAGAACTATTGAAAATCTTCGAGCGAAAAATAATGCGAAAAATGTTCGGACCAATACAGAACATAAATGAAGAATGTTCACAAATAATGAGATGAGCCAAATAAGTAATAGAATGTCCATTCTATTACTTATTGTTATCAGACATGTAAAAAGCCGAAGACTGGCATGGCTGTGACATGTCTGTAGAAGGGAAAATGCAATAATAAACAAAAAAAAACTATGATCTAAGAAAGATGAACATCTCATGATGAGGTTGTAGGAGAAAAACCCAAGAGAGCTGAAAGAACCACCTAGGGTTAAAATAGAAAAAAAAAACTGGAACTTGTTTATGTTTATGTATATATACAAAATATATAAAACATACAAACATTTTGGCAGAGTTCGTGCAGCTGCGATGATCTTCTACCTTAACCCTTGTTTCTGGTAGGCAGTGAGAGTACCTCTTTCGTACTATTTGCCATAATTGTTAAAATATATTAATATTTGCCTAAATTTGGCTTTATTTTCCATCTTTTTATAGATGGGATTATTATTGTCAATAATGACATATAGCGAACTTAAATGGCTTAAGTGACTCATTTTGTTGTTGGAAACACTTGAAATTATTCCTAGTATAAATAAATTGTATCCCATTCCATTTATTTTATTTAACAAAATAATTAAGTCACCTAACATGTCAATTTTTGACTTTTGTATTTTTTATTTTTTTTGTCAGTTCAGCTTATAAAATAAATACTTCGAGAAAAGGGATATTTAACTTTTAATATGAAGTTAAGATTTTTCTTCACGTACTCAAACATTCTAACAGAAATAATAAATAGTTGTTTTGTAATTTCTTTCCTCTGTTAAATTTTCTATTTTTTTTCCTCTTATTTCAATTTTCTGTATATGTCCTTGTCCAAACCAGCGGTTTTGTTCTGTGAGGTGGGTAACAAAGGTTCCTCTTTTGTATTGAACAATTGAAGTTAATAATCCCTTTCTTTAATAAAAATATATAAGTCCTTTACGTTGTAGAAAATTCACTAATAATTAGAAAAAACACGAAAATATTTTCTAATTATTAATCCCTTTCTTAGCATATCTCCTCGTACATATTTGAACAGTAATTGCAAAATGCTAGATTCTATTTAGGTTCTCTTTTACCTTCATTATTCTTGGTTATTTCCCTAAACTGTTAGGGAAATCAAGATGTTGAATCATTTGTTGTATTTATATCCATATTTTCTGGCTTTATTTACTTTTGACTGTATGTTTAAATATATGTATTATTTAAGTTTATTACTATTTAATATGTTTTTTTATTAAATGAAGTGATTGACGAGGCACACAGTTCAAAATCTATGTTATATCTAATTAATAGTAAATGGTCGATTTTCAATTTTTTAATTAATTCACTAGTTTTGTTACTCCCCGCTGTAATGAAATGTATAGAATCATATTTAAATCTACTTGTTATTGTGATATCTTATAAATTTATTGATTTATTTTGTTTAGTTTCTAGTGTGATTTGAATTTTAGGATACGTAATTCAGTGCACCTAGGTATGGGTCTATATAATTCTACCCCAAGAAGAGGTCCCAAAAATATCGTGGAGAGTTTAAGTCTTTCCCTATGTATGACGTTATGAGACGGTACATTTAAATGCTTTCAACCAGAAAGAGATTATTGAAACCGTCATATTCTTTGAAACTCTTCCAATGGTCGCTGTCGGTGTTGTTGACTACATTGTCTGCTTTAACATCTTTTAGAAGATTGCCGCAGGCACTTTTTAAGAACTGCTACAGCAGTACTGAGGTATCCAAAAAGTGGCAGGATGATTTGAAAAGAAAATTCCATTGAGTGTATTTCAAAAAATAAAAATCGGTAAATTCCGTCAGGCGTTTCTATTAAGAAGAAGACCTTCAATAAAGCATCAAAAAATCACAGGATGATTAAAATGAAAATTAAGTACTGCAAAGTTATCTCCATCAGTGCTCACATCCTAATTAAACATTTAAAACAGCATACATCAAAATAAGGTTCACAGTATGAAAATCCATAATAGCAATACAACCTTTTCACGATAGTCAAGTTAAATAGGCATATGAACATCTAGAAAAGACTTTGGGGGATACAAAGATGCAACTTCTCTTCTGCATACCAAGAAATTGCCCTATAAGATACAGGGTTTTTGCAAAGTTACATGTGTTAGTGCTTGGCATTAATCCAGTTTACCTTACTGTTGCCCGTCCGTCAAAAATGAAGAAGAAGATCTACCATATTGGTGCTAAAATTTACATCAAATAGGGGTCGTTAAAAATAACGTTCAATATGATTTAATAAATGATTGTAAACACCTTTTTATATATCACACACTTTTTATATTTGTTCGTTATTGTTATTATTCTTTATTTTCTGTAATTTTCAAACTACTCTTTTTTTTACAAACAATTTTACAAAAAAAATCACATGGTGTTAAATAGAGGGGTATACATTAGGTCAGTTTGATAATAAGAATAATAATAATAATATTTTATTTGCCCAACAGAATAACCAATTACAGGACAAATTAAATTACATCAAAAAAGTATAAAAAGTAACACAAAATAAATATAAAACTACGGCTACAATGTATGTAGAATATAAAGAAACAAAATAAAAATGTCATAAATACAAAAATAAATTCTATAGAACTACCTAAAAATGTCTTCGTATAATTTATTCGCCTTCCTAGTCATGTGGTATATAGGTGACTTACATAAAGTAACAGACTTGGCAGTAGGAATAAGAAACGTATTAGCACACCGAGACGCAGTTCTTGGAACATGAAAATTAACTCTAGCTAAGAGATCTGGGCTATCTATGTGATTGTGAATTAATTTATGCATGAATGATACACTATGTAATTCTCTACGTTCAGAGAGAGAGAGAGAGAGAGATAAGCCCATGCCTCAATAGCAGCTGATCATAATCTATACCCCGTTCAAGATACACTCCATTCTCTTTAATGCTCATAAATTTAAGGCAAAGGCGCTGTAACCTTTCAAAAAGTAGTGATAGGTAAGCATAGTGTGGGTACCATATTATAGAAGCGTATTCAAGCTGACTGCGGACGTATGCTGAAAACTGACATTTAACTAAATCACAGTTGATAAAGTATATACATGTCTGCATGACGAACCCCAACATTTTAGATGCTGATGTACACAATGTATTTACGTGTTTCATAAAAGTGATTTGAGTATCAAAGAGTACACCTAAGTCTTTATATTCAAGAAGTTTTACAAGTAGCACAATTGTTAATATTTAGTCTTAATCCATTAACATCACACCATCTGGAAATTAAATCAATATTATCTTGCAACTTAAGAGAGTCAGTCAGACTTGAGACATTAGAGAATATTTTCAAGTCATCAGCATATGCCAAAACGGAACAGGATAATGGAAAAATAAGGTCATTAATGAAAATTATGAATAAAAGTGGTCCCAGATTAGAGCCCTGTGGTACACCAGATGTTGAATTGAATTCGTAAGATTTCAAAGCATTATAGTGTACATAGTTTATTCGACAGCAAAGGTATGATTTTAAAAAGTTAACAGTATGACCACTAAGCCCAAAGGATGAGAGTTTGTTTAGCAATGTAGCATGAGAGAAGTCCTTATAGATTACATCCAATTGTGTACGATTCTCCAAAGATTGTTAATCGTAGAACAACCCACCATAAAGCCATGTTGATGTGGTGAAATGTTTGTTCTTGTATGTCCATATAAGGACGTCTATAGCATTTGTTCAAAAATTTTGGCGAAGTTTGATAAAATGGCAATAGGCCGATAATTACCAATATCAGACCGGTCACCTTATTTATTTATCGTAATTTTATAAATTTCAAGAGACTCGAGTAAATCCATTTTTAAGCCGTTTTCAGCGAAATAAATTATCTCAAGTAAATCTGTGTAATCAAAATTGTGATTATTGTTTAGTAAATGATTAGCAAAAGTTGATTTTTCGTTTTTATTATTATATGAACTTATATGTTCTTTTAGTCTAATTTTAAAATTGCGACCTGACTGACCAATATATACTACTTTACAAGTTTTACAAGTTAATTTATATATGGATGACTTATTTATTTTATTTATCGGAGTTTTATTATTATATATAACATTAAATAATTTATTTGGAGATTTTAGAGAAACGATAATGTTGTGTTTTCAGAGGATGTTTTTGATTGTTTTGCTAATTTTACCAAAAAATGTCAATGATTTAAATTTAAATATTGGGGGAACTTTCTTATTATCGGCATATATATATTTTTTTAACTGAGTTTAGTTCTTGTTTCTTAATAAGATTATCTTTAATGTTATCTTGGTAACCGTTATTAACTACTAGTGATTTAATTATTTTATTTCATTTTTATACCCAATGTCAGTTAGTGGGATCGATCTAGCTCGGACAATCATTAAACATTAAATGCAGAAAGTTTATGTTTTAATAGCTGCCGTGATTGTGCTGGAATTAGTGTGTCTGTAAATGTAGGTTTTCTGTAAATTTCAATGTTAAACTTATTATCTATTGTTTTTGTAATTGACAAATATAAAAATTTTATATTAGGGTGTATGTTATTGATCTCAGTTAGATACTGTTGTAATTGTCGGTCTGTACCTTTAAAGGAACATAAATAATGTCATCTACATACCTATACCAGAACTTAATATGTTTTTTGGTAGACACGAGGTTTAATATTTTTTGAGTAATATCATGTATCCATATTTCAGTTAATAGGGGACTTAATGGGGTGTCCATTGTCAAACCTTCTTCTTGTTGGTAGATTTTATTTTCAAATAAAAAATAATTATATTACAAAATAGTTTCTATTAAATTTAAAAATTCTTGTGTTATGACCGAATTAACATTGCATGATTCTAAATGTTGTTTAATAAGTATTATGCATTCTAGTGAAGATATGTTGGTGAACATAATATTAAGCTAGTGTCATTACACTAGCTTAATATTGTGTTCTAAATGGAAATTATTTAAATGTTTAGTTAAATCTATTGAGTTTTTGACTGTGGATCTCTAAGTTGGGTTAACTCTTTGAAAAGCTTATTAAGTTTAATTGATAAATTGTAGGCTGGAGAATTTATATACGTAACAACAGGTCTCATTAGATTATCTAATTTGTGGATTTTTATTATTCCATATAATCTAGGATAGGTTGGATTCATTGGAAGAATGTTGTATTGTTCTTTTTGTGAAATGATCACAAATCGCTAATTTTAAAATTCTTGTAAATTCAAAAGTTGGATCTTTTTAAAGCTCGTCTATTGCGGAATTATTAATAATATTATTTACTTCTTGTATATAGTCTGATTTATTTAATATTACAGTAGAATTACCTTTGTCTGCTTTTGTTATAGTTAGATCTTCTGTTTTAACTTTATTAAAGATTATTTTGAAATAAAATTATTTAAAACTGCGTAGAATATATTAGAAAAGAAAAAGTTAAATAATATGCCAATAGTATTAAATAAAAGCATACATAAGAAAACAAAGTAAGTAGTAATAATTGGAAGAACTAATAACATGTAAAAACGAGGCAAAAAATGCGAAGTATAGTAGTGTGCAGAAAAGGAAGAAGCAGACGGAGGTGGAGCTGGAGATGTCAACTGAGAAAGAGAGCTGTTCCGGAGAGCAGGAGGTAAGGGATAGGTGGCAGACTTCATAGAGTAGGAATTGGAGAAAGCTTTCAAGGAGTTTAAACGAGGAAAAGCGGCGGGTTTCGATATTTTAAAGGCTGAGATATGAAAGGAAAAAGGAAATAAGGGGAAGAAAACTATTGAACATAATTCCAGACGCGGACGGACTAATGCAACAAATAAGTTTATTATCGTGAATTCAGTTCGAAATTCATGAGTATTTCTTCTAATAAACCCTAACATTTGAAACGCTTTGGATGTTATTTTAGAAATTTGTTGAGAAAAACTAGTTACCAGTCAGGGCTGCACCTAGGTCCTTTAAGGAATCTACTCGAGTAAGAGGTACATTATCGATAGTATAGTTACAGTAAATTTGCGATTTGATTTTAGCAAATTTTATTACGTTGCATTTGTCAATATATAGTTGAATTTTATTAATTTTACACCAATTATTGTATCTCTCAATATCTTGTTGAAGAAAGTGGGAGTTATTTTCTGTAAAAGCTCTAAATATTTTGATATCATCAGCAAACAACAGGCAGCAACTAAGCTTAAAACAATCAACGTCATTAATGAAAATATTGAATAGGAGAGAACCTAGATGTGTACCCTGGGGAACACTGGAAGACGCTTGAACTAATCGGGAACAATAATTACTAATCCGAACACTTTGTGTTCTTCCATTTAAATAAGGACGGATCCAATTAAAAAGTGGACCGTGAATGCTTTACTCAATTTTGTTA
Source organism: Ontholestes murinus (assembly GCA_963969525.1). Lineage (NCBI taxonomy): Eukaryota > Metazoa > Arthropoda > Insecta > Coleoptera > Staphylinidae > Ontholestes > Ontholestes murinus. The sequence goes on from OZ018397.1 coordinate 16,869,021, forward strand.
ATAATACACCATGATCGACGGTATCAAAAGCTTTGGCGAAGTCGGTGTTTATGGAATAAACCTGTTGACCTCTCTCCAAAAGCTTTCGTTTAAAATCAATATATATTAACAAATTGGTAGCGGTTCAACAACCACGTCTGAAACCGTGTTGCTGCTCCGCTAATAGAAAATCAACTGTCTCGGAGATAGAAGTAGTTATAAGTTTTTCAAAGATCTTAGGAATGTGAGACAGGATGGAAATAGGGCGATAGTTTTTAATATGATTTTTGTTCCCATTTTTATGAATGGGGGTGATAAGTGCGTGTTTCCAATAACTGGGAAATTCACTACATTCCCGTAGAATTGTTAGGCTTTATATCGGAATGTTCTTCCAAAATAGCTGATATACCAATATCCGGCATAGAATGTAAGTTTAAGTGAGAATCATCCGTATACAACACGGTTATGTGACTAGATGCAAAGATGCAAAGCAATTCACAATGTCTTCTTCGTTACTAATTATACTACCATTATGTTCAAAATAATTAGGAAGCATAGATTGGAAACGTTTAGATTTAAAATGCTTCCAGAAGAGACTAGTCACCTGCGATAGATGCTTCAAGTGTTTGTAGATAATTATGATAACATATTTTTACTAATTTTTTGCAATTAGTTCAAGCTGTTTTGAAGGCATTATAGTATGATGATTGTTTATATATTGAGTGTAATTTCTTTTTCAGAAACACTAATTCCTTAACTCGGGGGTGAACCATTTAGGGAAACGGTACTTTGGATTACTTTTAATTTCGACCATAGGAACAAAACTATTAATTAAGTCATAGATTATATTATAAAATATATTTACTTGTACATTTAAATGTTTGCTGGCAAACAAGGAATCCCAATGTGTATTAATAAAAGTATTGTTAAGACTTGGAAAATCTGATTTTTTTTAAAATTTTGAAATAGCATTCCAAGCCGACTCTTCAAAATTCAAATCAAACAGTACCGAATTGTTGTTAATAATATTATTAACTTGAAAGGCGTTATTGAATCTAAATGTCTCTGCAATTGAAATGGTCTTCGTATTGCTCGAGTCAGTATATACACCGGAATCTCCAGTAAGTCATGTCACATTGGGAAGATTGTGGTCACCAAAAATAAAAACTTGATGATCGGGTAAAATATCAGCAAAGAGCTCCACGGATGAACAATGTTGTTGGTATGTTGAAAGATGAGAATTAGGTTAAATATAAATTGCCCGAGCACATTTTGCTGACCAACACGAATAGATACAATAAGTTCATCGCGATATTCAGAAAAAGTGCTGGTTTCTGGTCGATCCCTAAAAAAATAGTGTTCACCGTGCTTTGTGATTTTTCTAATGCGCCAATTCCTTATATCTTGACATTATAAACTTCGCCTTGAAATTGTTTAAGTTTTCGTGAGCGATTTTAAATGTAAAATGTCCAATACAAACATTTTAAACATTAATAATACTACAATTTCCTTATTTATGATTATAATTTGTAATATAGTAAATGCAATAAATCGATTTCGCGCGGGCTTGTTACTTGGAAAGACAAACGCACTTTTTAGCATATCTTCACTGGCAAGTCGTTTTACAACGAAAGAAGTGTCTACTACGTAATAATTTAAGTGGCGCTCTTTAAAAAAACGATAAGAGCACAAAAGCACATTATGATAATTGAGCTTTTAGTTATGTAACTATCTAAAATCATGCCTATTATTATTAGTTAATCAGACCGATGCATCTCCCTAAATGAAGAAATAATGTCTTATGAATCTATTATATCTGCTTTATTCATTGAATAAATTTCTCTTACAAGAGATCGTGCATCAGCTAATCAATACGAAAACACATTTAAGACCACCTTAATATAAACATTACGTATGTAGTTACAATAAAGGAAAGGAATTCGTAATGTTCTTTATCAGGTTATATAATCTTTACTTAAAGATATATCCGAGAAATTTACAATTTAAATCAGGACTTATCTACTCGAAGCGTGCACAATACAAAATACGAAGATGACTTGTGTCGCTTTCAAGTTTCCAGTCCTCAATCTGGCTGTTTCGCCTCGCAGCATTGTGCTCCGAGTAAATAAGAGAAAAATGATGATCAGCCGGGAATTGGCATGCATGCATAACAGCGTGGAAAACTTTTCATAAAAATTAATTCGCAGAATATTAGCGAACGCTGAAATTGGTACATGATTGCCTGCAAGCCTGTAACGGGTTGAAATTTGATTTTCCAACTTGTAACTGTACAGAAATAATTAAATAACCCAATTTACAGCGTGCAGCTGACACACTAAACACATTGAAGTTCATCCAGTTTGTTTTCAATTTATATCTGCATGTATCTTGCCGAAGAGCGGCGTAATAACTATTCCCGATACTGCAGGTAAGAGAATTAATCGACAAAATGGATTTATAACGGTTGTCCGATTAATTACCCTACAAAGAAAACTACGCCGTGGAAGATTTACGAGCGAGGCTTGTTCAACGGGAGATGCATAAATAAGTTAAGCTAATACCACTACTATCTACATCGCTTGTAGTATTTCATGTTTAGCACCTTCTGAGAGTAGGGTGTTCCGCCCTGACAAATATAACGTAATTATATATGGAGCTTTGATGTATTTCTTGTCGCAATCAATTATTTCTACTATAAACTTTTTAAGTATTCTAATAAAAAAATATGAATTTCGCAATGTAAATATAATAATTATGATTGTTAAAAAAACTATTTAAAAGAAGAATATGTTGTAGTAAACTAAAAAAATACATTATAAAATTAAACATAAAAGAGCAATCAAAAGGACGTACATTATTCTTAAGTTATGTCAATAACAATTTAAAATAATATACTTTTAATTTTTTAAATTTTCAATTGTTTCAGGATCACTGAATCATAATCACTTATTTAATTTCTATGTAATTTGATTAAATTATAAAAATAATGCACATTAAGCTAAGGTCAAATAAAGTAAATAATTTGTGATATTAATTAGTTTCAAGATACAATCTAATGTTACGATTCATCACCATGAGGTCTCCACTGTGATTAAGGTAAGGGTTTGATTAAAGGAACGGCACACCGGCCACATGTTACCATTAATTACTATTCATTCTAGATAATATCGAGTATCAAACGGGATCCAGTTGATAGCGAATTTAAAACATTAAATTATTAATGATCGCCAAGATTAGAATAAGACGTCGAAATTAAATGTACATTAAGGGCAGATGCATTTTTCCTCGCCACAATATGGTACTCATTCTTAATTGCAATGCCTCGCGATCTTTGCGAGATATAAATCAATGCTAAGCATTAACTTAGTCGACCATTAATTATTCCTACTGTTCCATTCCGTAGAGGCAGATGCGAATTTTTTGATTAAAGCCGTGGGCTGAAATGATATAGGGCGTGTCACAACAGTGCATGTTATTAAATCAGGATTCATTATTTAATTAGGCGGGATAATTGATTTGAAGCGTATAGACGTTTATTGCCGTTTAAATGACCGGCATTCTTCACCTTATAGTGCTATAGTAAATGATAGATTGTTAGTAGAAACATTTAATGTCTTTGTAGATATATAATTCTAACTGGTCTTTGTCTTCCTGATTCGTACCATTTGGCGTGGATGTGTGGGTTTGAGTTTTATTTCTAATGAGAAACGTTTGTTCGTTGATAATTTATTGCAAAAGTTAATTGCTCAGACATAAACTTTACCTTCTCTCCAATTTCTGGATTTAAATTATATTTAAATTGCCTTTAAACTATAAGTATAATCTTGATGGTGGTTACTACGTGATAATCCGTAATAATTGTGGCATAAAAAATAAGGTAAGTGTTTTATATAATTTACCTATAATTATAAACTAGAAAAAAAATAGCTAAATTTCAAAAACCCGAAACCATTTACGAAATGTTTTCGTGTTTTTCTAATTATTAGTTTATTTTCTACAACGTAAAGGATTTTAATACATTTATATAAATATTAAGTAAAATGTACATCTAGTAATATAACTAATTAACTGTGAAGAAATCGTTGTTATCTTACTGTCTAGTGGCTGGATAGCTTTTTATTTATACATTATTTAACATATAATATTATTATATCATTGTTAAAACAGACGATTTAATCGGAAAATGTATGTTACACTTTTGTGATTTCGAAAAATGTGCATAAATACTCTTGTGAAGCGGGATTTTATTTCCACCGATGGCTAATATTAAAACTGTTGAATTGATGGAAAGCGAGTAAACTTATCCCATATTCGTTCCAATATTAAAGAAATTTGAAAGATTCGCAAAGTTCGGCGGGCTCCTTCGGCGGAAGCGGTTTGGCACCGGTATTCGGTCCGGGTGCTGCGGCTTCAAATCCCACGTCGAACCGTTCAATTTTATTTACAAACTACAAGTCCATTCATCTTTTAGAGGGGAGGATATTATCTATTTTAAATATGGATTAAAATTGTTGCAGATGGACATTTCATCATTCATTCATTTAATATTAGTAGATTAGATACAAATCATTATTTAACGTTTCTTTGCATACTTCAATTCCGTCTTTTGAAAACACTCTTCTAGAATCATGACGATGATGTTAATATAATTTTAAAAACTTTTATTTTGTTTAGTTCGCATCTTAATTGAAACCTAAAGAAATAAAGTTGTGTCTTTTCTGTTCTTTCTTGTTTGAACTAAACAATTTTTTTAGGGAATTTGGTATGATAAAATTTAAACAGAAAATTTACGTTGGTTTTCACTTTAATATAAATAAAACTATATAAGCACTTTCAAATATATATTGTTAAACGCTAGAATTGTTTCGACACGCTTTGGCTTCTTCAGGCGAAGGCGTTTTACAATATATATTTGAAAGTGCTTATATAATTTTATTTATATTAAAGTGACGATGAAGTTCCAACATTTATCAGCCTCTTCAATCAATTATTACGCTGATTTAATTCTAATAAACCAGAAAAAAATTAATTAATGTAACAATCAAGTTTATCTGCGGACACTTTTTCGATCTTTCGATCTCACCAGTGAAACAGAACTTGTCGACATGAATTCCGTTCGACATCACTACCCACTTGCAAAGAGCAATTCAGTGTTTATTGCCCGCTCCATCCGTATAAAAGTCTAATGTATCCATTTAAGTAAGTCAAATAAATTTCAATGTTACTTTTTTTTTATTTTTAGAAAAATATAAACAATAAAATCTATGAGGATACGATTAAAACTAACTTCTTTTGGACGTAGCGGAATCAAGTTGAGTTTGCTTATTGTAAAATAAAATTTGCTTTTTTTTAAATTTTGTACATCGAAACAATAAAATTATATCTTAGAATAATATATGTTAGCAAATTCTATTCAATTTGCAGCCATCATAACTCCCACATCTACTCTGCAAAATTGTTCATAAAACCACTATTACGTAGCATGCATTGTATTGTATGTGAATATCATCATAAAGTAAGAATAAATTAAAATAGAGAAATGACGAAACCAATTATGGATAATTCACCAATCAATCATAATGCAACAGAATTGCCAGCGTTACTGTCTAGTAATTTATTATATAATCACTAAATTAAAATACTCATTATGTCTACCTTGTACATGTAATCAAACTCGCTGGGTAAATATTTAATCACAATCATTTTTGTGGACAAAAATTCTGTAATAAAAAAAACTACAGATTGTATCTCTATCTATGACTGAATTTTGTTTCATCATTTTGTAAATATAGATTTGCCTTCAATAAGAAGTTAAAGACGATCTAAATAAAACCATTATATATGCATCGATTGATAAATAATTATTGCAGTTTGTTTTTCATAACTGCTACAAATAGGGAAAATTATTCAAATAGCACATAAAACATCATTTTTTGCCGATTAAAAAGTCCTCAATAATTATACATCAACCTATTTTTTTTCTGTAGCCGTCTTATAAGCATACAATAATAAAACAATATAAATATGTACACTTTTCTTGAAACCGAGTTACTTTTGTTGTCTTATAAGCAATTGAACGAAAATTTACATTGAAAACTAGTCAGTTTTGTAACAAGTATCAATATATCTAACCCAAGTCTGCATCTTGGACAAAACAACGATAGCAATAAGAGTTTTTTCATAAAGAAAATGTGATTAAAATCTCTTTTGCAACTTCTCGAGATTAACAAGGATTTTTTAATCTCCGTTAATTTAAAGAGATTAAGCTTTTCGCCTTTTGAACAGTTATGTAAAAAAATATATTTTTTCAACTTTGGGGAACTGATGATGAACTGATTTTCTTATGCGTGGTTCGAAAACGCATCAACTTTTTGTTTAATCTAATGATTTGGCAATGTTCTTCACACCTCTTCCATTTTGGCCTATATATAAACAATTGCATCCAGAATACTAAAAAAACATCTCGTCACATGAAAGGAAGCCAAAAAAATATGTTCCTTGAAAATGTCTGTCAAAAGTTGCAACTTAGGTAGTTCCTTTATATTTACGATTTAATTTAATTTCAATTGTGATAAAAAAACAGTACTTTTTTCATGCACAATAAAATAAATTCAGATATATAATTACAATTTGCCATCACACACATTTACATTCTACAGCAACTCTTTAAGAGCTTTGCATATAGATAACTTGAAGACATAAAAGTGTAGATATTAAAACATGACTACTGCTCAATTTTAAAAGACAGTTCCTAAATTATGCAGTAGTTTGTAAAGAAAAGCTAACGCAGGCTGGACTGATTCAAAATTAAATATTTTGAGCTATATATTATGACCAAGACCTTTACCTCCATAACTTGCCAACTTTAAATGCAGAAAATTTAAAAATCTGCGTTGAATACTTTCTAATAGTTAGAAGTGATGTTAATTTTAAAGAGACCAAAATGCAGATTTTAACTTGCACTAAAAAATATTTTTTTTAAAAATCCGAAATATACAAATCAGAAACTTTAACTTAATTTTCTTGTAAGTATTGACAAATACTCGTATTGTTTGCACCAGAATAACTTTTAAGATCATCTGCATAAAAAAAGATGTTCACAGTTTAATTGTTCTGACAGGTAAATAATAAAAACCTGCAATGTATATTATCTTAAGTGTATTACAAAGTTATCCAAGTTAATGTATAATCGTTATAATCGTAAACTAGTGCCAACATTAAGAAAAATAAGATTTATAGACTTATTGAACCTTTGCACAACTAATAAATATAACAAATTCGTATCTTACAGACTGCTGTTTATATATGAAGAAATGTTCTCTATGTCACTAAGGCTTTTTGGACGCAGGGATGTTAACACTGTTGTTTCTCCATCTGTTATGAGAACATTATTTTCTATTCTGATGCCTAAGTCACGGAATTCTTCTGGGACAGGAGCATTATGTTTTATATAAACACCTGGTTTAATAGTAATAACAATTACATCTTGTAAATAAATATAACGAGAAACAGTTGGTATGTCTTCAACACCCATTCCTAAATAATATGAAACGTGCTGTGGACAGAAATGTTACATTCTTCATAACTTCATTTTTACTATCAGAATTTTTAATCAACACTATTTCCTGTAGCCTTTTCCCAAAAAGAAGCTACATGGCGCTCAGGAGTTGATCCAGAGAAGGGCTTCTGTTTAGCAACTGAATTAAATCCTGCTGCACAGTTCAAAAACACTTGATACAGCTCTCTTCTGTAAAGCTTCCATTAACTGCCCACGTTCTCGTAATATCACTGGTATACCAATGATATTCACAGCCAGTATTCATCAAAACCATTTCCCCTTTATTAACCACTTGGTTGTTATTATTAATATAGTGTATAATTGTGGCTCTTTTCCCACCAGCAATTACTGGAGGATACGCAAGAAAATTAGCACTAGACATGCGAAAATCGTAATCCACTTGTGCAAACAGTTTATGCTCGGAAATACCAGGTTTAGATATTCTTATACAGTTTATTATTGCCTTGGATGCAATCTCACACGTTATTTTCATCAGTTCGTCTTCAGCTGGTGATTTAATCATTATCACTCTGTGTATGCATTGTTTAGGTGAATGCCAAACCTTATTAATTGAATTGTTGAGTTATTTCTTCATTACTTTTTCCACGTTTGAATGAAATGGTGTTGAAAAGTCATACCATAATAATCCTTGTTAGTTTTCTCTTAAATGTGCCATAACATAAACTCCTAATTCGCTCATCGGTAATGCACTGTCCACACCAAAAAAATCTTGAACATAGCTGGGTTTCATTCTGGGACCAACATACAGCTAATGTCTGACAAACAATGTGGAGGTGTCATCCGACTGTGTGCATGTTATCACCAAACAGGTGTCGGGTTTCTAACACCCGGTGAAGTATAAAAAATCACTCTTTTGTCTGAACAGTAAGAAATTTTATCAGACATGTAATGTTTCTTCACTGATGGTATTACAATCAAATGTTTTCATTTCTCCTTACTTTTTTTAACAAACTCTCAGATAAACACTCGACAAGCTTTCTTCTTCTTGTTCGTAACTCTGCAGCCGTTATTAATGGCAAATGGCACAACCTTATCCTTTACAACCAGTTGAGGTTGAGTGTACGGTGTGGGCTATCCCAGACATTTCTTCACTAAATTAACATCCCTGTTAATCTGAATTTGCAAAGTAAAAAATATTTATAAGAGTATATCTGTTTAAATAACCAATTTCCACGATGGAACATCTTTATTATTCTTATTTTCTATCACAGCTACACTATTTTAAAGTAATGCAATTTGTCAGTTCCCCAATAGTAAAATCTGATTACAAAATTATTTACCATCTCAAAATTAAAACTCAACTCATTAAGGCTCAGTTTACTGTTTAAAGCCGGAAATTTAACTTAATGGTCATTTTTACTGGAAATTTTGCATATAGTATGACAATTATGTTTATATATCTAGTGTTTTTGAAGAGTTGTGACGGCAAATACGTTATCTAATCAATAATAAAATAAAGATTTAGAAAGATTATTACATTCATTAGAAAAAAGTTACTGCAATCAATATTGAATGTCTGTACTAGAAACTCAAAACAATAACTTACCTAAAGAAGTGCGTAGATATACTAGGAAGAAAATTATTTTCTTTGCATCTGTGATTTCTCACCTAGAAAATCCACTGCCTTTAATTTCCTCTTTCATCTTCTAAAATCTAGAACATATATTCGCAATAATAAACGCAGATGCACTGCCTGGGTAGTGTTGGAAAAGATAAGCTTCTTGAAACGTATTCATTATATCACTCGACTTTAACGTTAGATATAAATATCAAATACAATATATTCTACTATACCGCTTAAAATCATTGACTCTAAAAGAAAATACAGTTAGTGGCTTTCAGATTTATCATGAAGATTTCTTCAATTTATAATATAAGCAATTGATGTAGTAGATCTAGGATACATGAAATAACTATAATTTCATTCAATTATTCAGATTCTTTAAATTGTACTATGAAGACCTTGCGTTTAACACCGATTGATTTAAATCTAATAAAAATATTCCTTCCATCTTCATTTGGAATTTTATTTGCATTTATATATTATTTCTAGAGTTATCCGAATAAAAGTGGTACTTGATAAAGAATCACAACTAATTTAATAAGCCTTTTCATAGTTTGACCTCAATTTAACTAGTACCGAAGCATGCTTTATCTTGAGAGAAAAACATATGATTACTGGCAATCATGCCCACACACTAAGAGCGGGTGCGCAATCTTGTGCGTGGTGTGTCGAGTGCTTTCTTTTATATTGAAGGGGTCTATTGTAATTGTGTTCTGAACGTCACATCACATAAGCGTTTCGTGCTTTAGCATGTAGAGGAAGAGTTTAAGGAAAGAAACGGACTTGGATGTAGACTATACTCTTGGTTGAAGGACGTCCGTAACTGAACAAATTTAGAAACGAATACTTAAGAATACTAAAGAATACTCAAAATAAAGAGAGAGTTTGTCAAAATTATTGCTGATTTTTGAGAAGAAAAAATGTAAAATTTATATAATTAAAAATAAAACTCAAATGATAATGGATAATAGTACATAATATATTACGGGTTTACATGTTAGCAACTGTCAACTGTTTTCTAAAAAATTGTCTCACAGATTCTTAAAATAATTTATAGATTGAAAGGGTTATAAAATATTCCATCAAATTTTTCCACATTTAAATCAATTTCTCTGCTAAAATAAAAGAAGTTTTTAGCAATTAAATTCTACATTTTTCTTACATTTTTCGTAAATTTATCACTTTCTCTAGTTTTAAATGCTTAAAATATAGGCCAATGCTCATGCGAGCGGAATACTAACTGATGGTATCCTCCACAGTAGATAATTTTCCTTAAGGGTTTAGAACTTTCTGGTAATTTTTATCAGGTTTCTAGAACTGGCTTTATGAATTTCTTTTGCTTTCAATTGCTTCGAATATTTCAATATTTTTGCAAGTTTTTCAAGAACCTTCTAAAAAAGGATTTAGAATTTTTATTTTTTTTAATTTTAACTGACTATATTTTATATATCTTTTCTAAATTGTAAAAATTAGTTCAAAGGTTTTAGAATTTTTTAGCAGTTCAAATCCAGATTTAATAAAAATGTTCATGTTTTTTTCAAGTTTAATTTTATAAGAATTTTCTACATACTTTTGCTCAATGGTGGGAAATGTTTTCAGCAATATTTATATAATATATCTGTCATGCTGACATAAACTGCTAGAAGTTCCTCTTAAAAAGTGAATAAACAACGGTGTTATGGATAATACAACAGCTTTCAGATGTGGATGGAGTTTGCTGACCTTCCAACATCGTGGAGCAAATGGGGTTTGAGTGGAAGATCATAATTTATTGTGAACTCCGCCCGTGATTCTTTCGTACAAAATTTTATGTAGGTTTTTTGTAATTTGTTTCTTGTATGTATTTTTTTAGAAAGAATACCAAAGATGTAATAAATAAATAAATAAATAAATTTCTTCAAAATTGGAGGGCCTTGTGGATAGAGTGTTTACTTGCAGGTGCCAGATTTGTAGGTTCGAATCCAAGTCGAGCGGTGGATTTTTCTAAGGAAGAATTCATCGTGCGGAGTTTCTTATAAGAATTAAATGTAGAAACGGTTACCCTCCATGATATGACTTTTGATAGAACAATGTTAAAAAATGACATTATATTTTATTTCATAACCTATCCATTAAAATAACTTGAAAGACGCGGAGGCAATCCTTTTAAATGATAAGCTTATCTTCACATACATAGATAAAAGTCCACGTAGTCGATAGATAATTGCTACTATTACTACCAAATAAAATATTATGCTTAAAACGATTGAACTGAAAATTTCAAATAAGAATAAACTCTATTTCAATGGATTATTAAATTAGAAGTATAGTTATTGTCGATAACATATCGTATATTATTATTTTATTAAGCCCAGAATCTAATATAAACACAATATCAAATTCTGGTAATAATTTACTATATAAAATTGCATTTAATTGTCTACTGTTATCTACAACTTATAATTTAGAACTATATATTCACCTTTCTGTTAAAATTCTAAGATGACACGAGGTCTGAAGGAGCATTTAAAGCGTTTAAATGCCCCTAAGGCATGGATGTGTCACAAATTGGGTTGTATGTTCACTCCCGTATGTCACCATCCCATATAAGCTTAGGGAGTTACTTCCTCTTGTTATTTTCCTGCGTAACAGTTTGAAATTCGCTCTCACTAACTGTCAGGTTCCCAAAAATTTTCGTTAGAACCGATCCTAATTACCCAGCTGAATTAATGTATGTTATGACCATTGAAAAAAACAGGAGATCATGATCTATAATGTCAAGGGTCGTGTCAACATCCATCGTATTACTGCTGATAAAGACAAGTACAAATTATGCAAGGTTAAAAGGGTACAGACGGGCCCCAAGAGACTCTTTCCTAACGACACATGATGGACGCACCATCCGCTGCCCACGCCATCATTAAAGTAAATCTCATTGAGATTACCACCACCAACATTTTGGACTTCATCAAATTCGATTTACTGGAGGCCGTAAATTACGTCATTTTGACACTGTGATGAATAGAGAACACAATCAGGGATGCCCAAAGACATGTATTTGATACTAGGTTATTATTGATAAGGGAGCCAAGGCCTTCGTTTCACTGCCTCGTGGAAAAGGTGTGAAGCTCAGCATCTCCGAAGAAAGAGATAAGCGGTTAGCTGCCAAGTCCCACCAAATGTGTTAATTGGTTAGGGTAAATATAAATCTTAAAGTATTTGGAAATAAAAGAAAAATACTACAACGAAGACATAAAAAAAAATACCAACCATCAACGAAAGATGAAAAACTTTGAATACCTTTCTAAATAGAAAATACACAAACACTACAAAAGAATATCTGTCAGAAGAGTATTCCTAAAGTATGGAAAAACTTACAAGACAATGATACATAAGAAGCAAACAAAAAAAACATGCTAAAATAGAAACATATATAATAGGGAGGCTCCCAAAAGGGCATCGAAACTTTGACCATTGCAGACCATTGCAGAGAAGGCAACTTAATTATATGCTATTATATCTACAATTCTTCGCTCACCAATAGATGACCAATGTATTGATTAGAGACATTCTAAGATAATCAGAAACAAACCAAGATGGGAATTTTTATATTAAAATCGTGGTAAATTATCGACTCATAAAAGTAGATATAGAGAATAGGCACGCTTCCGTAAAGGGATTCGAAACTCTTGATTCATTTATTTATTTTATATCTATTTTTGATATTATTTCTTTTCCAAATGGCCGTATCCTTGTAAGCTAAAAATTTTAACTATTTAGGCAATATTTTCGCTATTGCTGGATTATTTTTTATTTATTTAAATAAGACTATTTGCAATCACTTTTATATCAATGTCAATTGAATTGATAAGCCTAGATAGATAAAAGTGGCAGGCGTCGAAAAGGACTTCAGATGCATGATTAGCTACAGACTTTAAGATCCATTACAGTGAAGGCAACAAAATATAATTTTCATTCATTTCATTTTCATTTCATTATGTCACACAGACTAGAACATAATCAAAAACCAGGCTGTTATGGTAGATCAATAATAGATGATGAAAGAATTAATCGAAGATGTCACCTTTTATATTAAAAGACGATAATGTTAACTTATTAATCTGTAAGCCTAAACTAATATAAGATGGCTCTCTACATTACCTCTGAAATAGATCCAATTGATTCAAGCTATTCTAAGATAATAAAATAATAAGACATACTAAATGCCTCTTTCTTATAAAAATCAGTGATTACATGAAAAGCAGCCATAGATGAAGGTGTTAGGCAAAAATATACAAACTTATATAATTTTAAAAAGATATTAATATATGTATATGTATAGGAGGCTTTGAGTTTGACAGCTAGTAAATTTTTGTCGTGTTCGTTCAAAGGTTTTCGTCAAATCGTTGTGTGAAATTGTGTTGTTCCGTGCTTCCTGCGAGTCATACTTTCCTCTGAGTTCAGGTAAGGTAATTACAGTTTTGCATATTCGTTAATACTTACACAAAAAGTCATATTTAATAGAATTTGTATTCGCTGTTTAAAAATTTCTAATACCAAAAGGTATATTTTATAAATTACACCGAATAGCATTATTACAATCTCTGATGGTTTTTAATACATTCACCTCGCAAAATATTTTTTTTTTCATACCACACACAGATATTATAAATTAATCATGACAATGATTGCCACAAAAATTATTTTGATCATTAATAAGTAATAGAAATTACAAAAACGTAGTTAAAATGCGACGGTAATATATTTCTTGCAAGAGAACAATAGATAATTAATGTTTTTGTTTCGATTAAAATTAAATTAATATATTCTACAATTTTAAGTTACATATGTGGAATATTTATACTTTTGTTAGTAATTCAACTATAGAATTAGGCCAGATAATTAAAAAATAAATCCTATCACACACTAGATTCACATGTATAAAGCAATTTAAATAATTTCCTTTACTATTCAATCAAACAACCATCCACAATCTATTATCAAATGGAATAATACATGAAAAGCTTAAAAGCACATATAAAAATTGCACGATCGATTATCAGTTGGACAGAGCTTAACGAACACAATTGCCACGATGCACATTGCAAAAAGTAACTTATTCCAAAATCAATCAGTGGATGGTGGAATTTTCTGTTCGTATAGTAACATGCCCTTTTTCCACCAAAATAAATATAATCCCGTGCAACACCTGCGCATAACTTGGTCAAGTAATTTTGCCAGACACAATTACAAATCCCTTTATACTTTTAGAAAGGCATCTGTTCTTTTTCCGAGAGCTCACCCCTGTCGGCCGAGAGGTCGTGCCTTTTAATTTAAATAAATTTTACCGTCTGGCCTTTATGTCGCCAAAAATTACCTCCATAAAATAAAATAATGCAATACACGGCGAATTATGCAAACTGCCTTCACTCAGTTTACCGTGTGTTTTTTCGTTACCTATCCAATAAACCGTTCGCGAGTGATTTCTTCGCACTCCCGATATAAAGTGATTTTAAACAAGTGAACCGAGTTTCTAGTCTTTACTCGAAATTTTAACCGTTACAGGTTTTCTCCATTACGGCGGGAATCAATTATATGAATCCCTGATAATTCCGGGAATTAGACCAATGAAAATTTAATTAAAATTGAGATTCAAAGACTATTGACAACTAAATAAAAGCTCATGAATTTAATTTCATTAGAAGGAAATAATCAAATAGTTAATAAAATAGATTATAGTAATTTTATTATTTATTTTTGAAAATCAAATCATACATCAATTTTATATAAATTGATTGTGTTTAGTAAAATGGAAACGAGTTACATCATATTGTTGTGTTGAATGGTTAGGCCGGAGTTTTAAAATTGTTTTTATTAAAAGTAGAAAGTTTGAGTGAAAATATCCAACCCATCAGGCAACGACCTCCCCGTTACATTACATAGTCGCACTTGTGTATTACGCTGTAATCTTTTCTACTAGACTTGGCGCAGCTGAGCACAGTGGAGCAGAGCGCCGCGACGCCAGCCATGCAGACGCCGGCATATGCGTTAAGGATTTATATACCGCACTCAACTCCTTCAGTGTTCTTTATTAGTGACATTAAGAGGTTTATGTATACGGAAATTTTAATAACAACTGCAAGAAATGAGAACAGATAAAGTTTATATGTATGGCGTCCGACAACAAAGCTCCGAAAGGACTTTGCGGAACAAATGGCCGTGTAATTTAATAATTCAGATAAGCGACTAGAACACGCCTAATTCAATTTTAAATGTATTTGTAAACTTTTTAAGATTGTTTCCCTTTGTGCGCTTTTGTTTGCATAAGATCTCTTAATATTTCATAAACTAAAAGCTTTCCCTCATTATGTAGCACACCTACCAGTTTATATAAGGCATTATGAATTACTTCCATGAAAACTGTAATTATTCTCGGGTTATCGTCTGCACCAGCAAACATATTTATTTTAAAGTAACACTGTGTGTACTTATATGCGATAGTATAACATGATAAGATGTGTGTCTTGGTAATTTCAAAAGAACATACTTAATATCAATTTATTTCCATTTTAGGAATACTCTTTTTGCTAATACTTAACACAAAAGTCAGTTGATCTTAAAGGTAAAAATAATAATTGATTTATGGTTGAGGCGCTTACTTCGTGATACATCTTGAATATTTAAATAAAGTAAAATTTACTTTGTTGATATCAAACTATTTATTTAAAAAGTGACTCGACTTTCGATCAACAGCTGATCATTTTCAAACTTTAAGTTTGTGTGATATCAACAAAGTGAATTTTACTTTATTTAAATATTAAAAATAATATACTCATCTTTATTTTTGTAATTTTCACAAGTAATACCATAAGTGATGGCAATTTACTCGAATAAATTTTGTTTTTGCATGAAAGTTTGTTGCTTAGCGATTTTAATGAGAGCAACTGTCACGAAAAAATTTTTTCTATCAGTTGCTCGAATAAAAATCGCGATTAAGCAACAAACTTGAATGCGCTAAAAACAAATTTTATTCCGATTTAATTGTCATCACGAATGGTATTTGGAAAGACTATTCCACGACTTGAAACGAATATCGGTGAATGGTTCAATGTTTATATTAAAATTTTTATGATATATCTCCTGCAGTATTTTGGTCGAAAAATTCGACATTGATTAAATAACACCTCCCTTATAATCATTTGCATTTACCTTCTTTATATTATACGCCCAGTCATCATAATCGCGGCAAGAGTTTCCATTTCCAGTTTTGCTAACAACTGGTAGTTTTTATCGGCGCAGATTTCTTCAAATCGTTTCCAAACACACGATCATGTTTAAGTTTGATTTTTTGGTGCAGAACTTGTCACCGTCGCATTTATTATGGATGGTTAAGTGTTACCAAACCTTTTGATTTTATAACCTACTTGCAACTGACATACGTAGAAACAACGTTTTTCGTTTTTTTATCAAGGCTAATTCAATTCATTTGTCGGGAAATAGCTAACTTCAGGTTATTCAGGTGAATAAACAGCAACTTGGTGTTTATTCACTTAAAAATTGACGTGATTGGCTAAAAAATATCACATGCCTCATTTTCATTGGCTACATACAATAGGAGTGGAATAGTCATTCATACAGTATTATCGAATAGTATTCATAGCTTGTCAGCTAAAAAAGCTCTGCTTTATAAATTTGCGACTTTATATTTGCTAAGGCAAAGTTACTTTTAATTTACCTTCGAGCAAAAGTAGAAGAAGTTATTTCTTTTATTAGGACAGCAATCATTTCTTTTATTTTCTTAATTTAAGAATTAATATTTCCTCGTTGATAACAGGGGCCTATTTATTTCTTAGAATTAATTAGAATTTTTCAACCCATTCAAATCTTATTTAAATGGTGTAAACCTAGTACCTTCATTGTTAACTTCTTACGAAAAGTCTTCAAATCTACTTACATCCAGCATCGTTGTAATAAATTTTAAAAGAATGAGATGCAAACTTCTCGAATGTCTTGACAGCATCTCACTGAATTGCAAATCTCTCAACGTACGGAAGTAACATTCCAAAGAGTTTAATAACCTGAATATGAGAAATCAATAGCTCAAGCAAAAAATCGATAAGTCAAATAGTTTATCATCGTAAAGTGAGATACATGTTTTAAGTTATCATTACAGGAATGAAGCCACTGCCTGGTGAAATAATTGTAACAGTATCTTTACATAATAAAGAAAAACTTCTATGTTTTATTAATTTAAATGCATAAAGGAGTTTCGACAAGTAATAGTCTCATCAATCCAACTTCTTTATTTGTATCCAGCATAATTCTGTAGTTCTTGATAGATTTAATAATAGTTTCACCAATTTAATTGTCAAAATTGATTTTAACAAAAAAAATGCCAACTTCCAAAAACACTTTTTATCATATCATTGTATTTCGAACATTTAAACTCCGTTTAGTTCTATTCCCAAAACACATGTACTCAACAGTTCTAGCAATTCAACTTGGCTGAAAAATTTTATAATCATTAAAATGGACTGCGAGTGATATACCACTGCAAAACATTGAGATGCTGATTGATTCCTAAGAGTTCTAATTATTAATTATTGTAGTAGTTCCGAGTGCATTAAAGCTTAATCAAAAGAATTCTGGCATATTAAAGCACTTTTTTTATAGTTCTAGGCACTAACAATTGAAATAGTTTTAAATAAATTTATATTGGCTAAGTGTTGCGCTTCTAAAGAGATTTAGGCTGCATTGTGGCGATTGCATCAGCTTATTATTTTATTGATATACAATAATAATAGCACCATTTTTTATATTTTTTTTCCTATTCCATTTTCATCAAAGTCTTAACCCCAGCACCATCTTTCCTCATCCATTCAGCCACCGTTCTGTTTCTTCACACTCTTTCCTAACATATTCATCTGCAAAATTCCTCCAAGTATCAATTCCAGTTACATATAATATACATATTTCATAACTTTCTTCCGTCCAGCTTTTTCTCCGTCTCTCCCTTGGTCTATAGCTCCTGCCTAGGTGACCTTTTTCTCTCTACCGAGCTGACTGTCATTCAAGTACCCAGGCAACATCTCACGTACACACCTTTTAAAATTGACACTGTATCCACTCGTTTTAACACATCCATTTCTTGCATTCATTTCAATTTCCTTGCCATTCACTTTCATCCATGTCTCTGCGTTTACTTCATGTTCTAAACATCTATTCTCCGATAACCTCAACCTATTATTTTTGTTTTTCTGCGACACTAAGTATCCTAGAGTCGACTTTTATACTCTCAGCACATGGTTTAAAAACCACAGTTACTCTCTCGCTATGCATTCATACATCCATGTTCTTATACTTTCACTCTGTACATTAAAATAGGCATCACACACACATACCATAATTTACAGGTCACTCAAAAATTGTTCACCAATCCCTTCTTTCTCACAACACCCTATGCTTTCTTTACCTTAGCTTTACCATTTAATATGTTTTACCTAAAATTAAAACCAAAATACTTGAATGCATTAACCCTTTCAGTCTGATTCTTTTACTTCTTTCCTCTTTCTTTATTCCTAAACCTCATCCGCTTCGTTTTTCCTATGTTCACACATAGCCCTCTTTTATCTATGTATATTTCCACTCTCTTGTCTTTCAAGTATTTAATTTCTCTCCAATCTCTCACCATTAATACCATATCATATGCCAGTCTAAAAACACTGCATTAACATATTTTTTTCCATTCCATCACTCTCTCTACTTTCCCTGCCAGAGTAAAGATCTGATCTCTTGACCCCCTTTCTCTTCTAAAACCGCCTTGAGTTTATGTTATCAAACTACTATTCTCAACGTCCTTCTCTAGCCGACTTTTCACACAGTTATTTACTGTTATTCCTCTCTAGTTTTCAGGATCAGTAATACCTCTTCCTTGGTATACCAGGCATATAATACCCACTTTCTACCGTGCCGGTATTTTAGTTTCCCCTTTTGACATCTAATTTACCAGCCCCCTAAATCTTTTCTTCCATCTCTCCTATCTCCTTCCACATTTCAGCTTTTAGTCCGTCCAAATCAACTGCTTCTCCTTGCTTTACTTCGCCAAATGCTTTTTCCATCTCTATCTCCGTGCAATCTTTTATCACTTCCCATAAAATTCCGCCTGCTATCCGACATATAAGTCTACCGTTTCTCTGTATTTATCAATTCCTATTTGTCTCTTTATTAACCTTTTTTTTAAATATTCTACATGTTTGCTTCACTTCTACACATTCTTAATTTTTCACTTGTTTTTTTAGGGCCTGTATCTTCTTTCTTTAACTCCATATGCACTCCCTCATTGCCTTTCTCACTTCTGTCTGCCAACAATCATCATCGAACCAAGTACACATTTTCCAACGTTTTTCCTTCCTTTGGTCTAACTTTATCCCACTGAAACTCTAATCGGTTTTCCATATCCCTAATGGCATTATAACCACTCTCAAATTATTCACATACGTGTTATTGATCTGTATCTCTACTTTTAGTGCTAAACAGTCCGAATCCAACACTTCTCCCACTTCCATTCTTCTCACTTCTTTCCTTGAAAGTCCCCTGATAACTATGTAATCAATTATTGCTCCAATGTATGTTTTCTTACCTACCCTCACACACTCAGATTAGACTTAATGCTTATGACAACAAATACGTCGATAAATACACGCAGACGTAACTTCATTTCTTTTTGGAATTTCATTATACACGGCTAACGTGGCAAGTGTATATTTACGGGCACTTTGTTGCATAGTGGCTATTTATCTCTTACTTACATGAGTAGGGTCTGTCCTCGATCTAATCGAGTTTCTCGTCTTATTTCTACTCGTATGGCATTAAGCAGTTCGCACATTGTTAATTGCAATGGTATTTCACACATATTTCTAGTTGTTGTTACTTATTCCAGCAACCTTTAGAAGAAGAACACAATATTAGTTTCTTTCTCAATAAAACAATAGCTCTAAATTAGCCCCCCCCAAAAAAAAAAAACAGTTGCATATTAAAACCACCAATCAATCTTCTTCACCACATTTCGTACGGAAAATACTTCGGATCTTCGGGTACAATACCATTTTGCTCGATTTTTACTGCATGTATTGAACACTACAACAGATGCAAATCTATGTGGTGCGATGAAAGAAAGAATTTATATGCGAACTGTAATTAGTATGCAAGCGCTCAATTTAGGAAAATACTATGAAGAAAGAAAATGAGCGTGGCCAAAAAGACAATGAAAATGATAGCAAAAGTGATTATTCAAAGGATAATTCAATGGCTTCCGATTTGAGCACTTCAACAAGAGCGTAATATACATTACAAGATATCGCCAATATATCTAAAACTAAAAAAATAATCAACACCAGCTTTAATCCCTACTTTTTCGTCGCTTCAAAAAGCAACTGCTTCCATATCTCCTACTTTGGACTGTAATTATGTGGCCTTATTTCGGAAAAGGTTCTGAAAAATAACAACATCTTTATCGGTCGAAGCAGAATTTAATTACCGTTGCGATTTGACACGTTTATTCTTCAACATTTAGAATATCTCGATGGTAAAATCAAATAAGCCTTAAACGAAGGAGATTTGCCATTTATAAACATAAGAAATTTGAAAAGCGTAGTGATCGTCAATGAAGATGATAACCCTCAATCTGTCAACAAGAGGTTTCAAGCGTTTGGCGTAGTCAGTTCTGTAGTTAGATTTTTGGTGCGATAAAAACTGATCCATAAAATGAAATATAGCAAGTATATTAGGATAATAAAATATATTAAAATCCTTCAGTTCGTTGTAGAAAATTAACTAATAATTTAAAAATACGAAAACATTTCTTGAATCTACTAAAATGAGTCTTGCTAGGACTACAAAACAAAATATTTGTTGAAACAACTATATCATTCAATATCTATCGCAATAGATAATGGTTGCAAAATGCAGCGGATATATCACAATCATCAAGAGAGAAATTGAATATGAACCGCTCTTAATTATTGATAGGACAGTTCTAACTAATCTTCTGAAGAAAAAAGAAAATAACCTGTTATGATCTTTCGTCTATTATTGCCACAACTGATTTAGCAACTCCCTAAATACTTTCCTTCCGAACTCCTTTCATATCTCAGCTTTTAGTCTGTCCGTCCCTGTGTGCTTCTTTTTCTTGTTTTACTTTATCAAAAGCTTTTTTCACCTCTTCCTCTGTAAAAACTCCTTTCACTCCCCTTAGAATTTCATCTGCTATTTCACTGTTTTCTCTACACGTTTTCCCATTCTTGTAATGACACTACTATTGTATTATTTGACATATTTAACTACAAAATGCCGTCAAAGTTGTGAATAATGAATTTGAATTTGAATTATCGGTCTCTTTCTTTCTCTTTTTTACACATTTTTAATTTTTCACAAAGCCTTTCATACATATTTCTAGTTGTTGTTACATACTCCATATGCATTCTTAATTAAAATAGAACAGTTATAACTGATCGTAGATACACAACCAAAAATAAAAATATTCTGAAGGAAAATAAATAATATTTTTGTAACCAGGATAACTTTCAGCTCTATTAAATAAAAAAATAATTCAATAATATGCTCACAAGTAATCTAAAAATTGGAATGTGAAATAGTGGTCACCCACCCACCCTACATTTTATATATATATTTTTTTAATGCTAGTCTTGCTGTTTATAAAATAAAACTGTTATTGATGGTAAAACTGCAAACAAAATGTTTGCATTTTTTTATGTGGCTATATGTATATTTC
This sequence comes from Ontholestes murinus, assembly GCA_963969525.1. Taxonomy (NCBI): domain Eukaryota; kingdom Metazoa; phylum Arthropoda; class Insecta; order Coleoptera; family Staphylinidae; genus Ontholestes; species Ontholestes murinus. The sequence goes on from OZ018397.1 coordinate 16,890,912, forward strand.
AAATTCTAGAGTAGGATAGAGGCCACCCACCAACCTTGTTTCAATAGTTGTTATTTCTTCGACTTCTAAGAAAACGGTTTCCCTTTATAGTTGATAGTGTTGCTAAATTTAAAAATCATATTTTAATATGAACTAATGTTTCTCGAAAGTGGGTGGGAGTACGCTATTCCATCATTGCATATAAATCTTTTGCATATTGGGAGACAAACCGATTTTAAACTTAAATTTCTATTAAAAATTACAATTCAAGTTTTATCCTTTATATCATAGAAAGACAGGAAAATTTGATTCACCAAAAAGTTGGAATTTACTCGGAGCGACTTTAAAAAAAAAAAAAAAAATTACGAAAACTTTTAAAACCGTAAAAATAACATGGTGCACACTAAAAGTTTATTTAAATGATACCTTTTTAATTTTTAGAAATTTTCTTTTACGGAAAATTTTACAAAACTAAAGATAATAGAAAAAATTAAAAAAAAAATGCTAAATATTATGAAAATTTTGTTTTGCAACAAATAATAAAAAAATGTTTTTTCGGAAAAATTAGGGGTAAACTCTCATTTTTAAATAAGCTTACGTTATGTCCGTATAGCTCAGCATATCAAGTGGTAAAAAGATTTCAAATTTAAACTTAAATTTCTTAAATTTTTGAAAAAACGCTTTTGGTGAACTGGCATTTAACGCATTTATTTATTTTTTTTCTTCTAAAGACATATTATTATAATTATTTAAATTATTAAATTACTGAAGCAACTTCTACTTTTACGATTGTGATAAACAAATTAATAAATCCCACCCTCTCCAGACGCGCAAAACCGCCCGCGGTGTTTTTTTTTAAAGAACCAGAATCAGTTTATTCAAATGAAATTAATTAACACAGAACTTTATATTTTCCCTCGTCCAGGGGAAGGAATTGTGGCGGGCATTAGAATAAGTGACAAAGTTCAAAAAAATTAAATTTAAATCAACTTTTCTAGAACGGCATTCTCTCCCCGCCGCGGGCCTGTAGCTATGGCTTAAATTAAATTTTTTCTTTTCAAAGTTCACTGTTTGTCACCTAACATACTTGCACTTTCCTAACTTTAACACGACGATAAATATCTTTCCGCGAACCTATCTTAAAACTTGCACAATTGAGTTTTTTTTTCCATGGGAACGTCACCCATATGATCATATTTATAAAAAGCTCAGTTAGTTAGTTTGGGAAATATAGGATGGTTATATATATGGAGATAATAATAGATCCATATTTCTTATAGGGTTTACACTGTTATGCCCTTAGTAACTTAAAAACTCTTTCGTGCAGCCGAGATTTACTAAATATATTTATAAATTTGAGGAAGTTTTAATTAAATGCTGGTAAAATGATTACTGATGAAGGTTTAAGTTAAATTACACTTGGTTTGTTTCACAATGGTAAAATTCTTGAAATATACATATAAATTATATAAGAACATTTCGACCGTAGAAATGTTAGTGTATAGAGGTACAATATATATATATATATATATATATATATATATATATATATATATATATATATATATATATATATATATATATATATAATATACAGGGTGTTGATACTAAGTCGTTATATCCGAAAATGGCAGTTAGAACTTATTAAAACAGACAACTTTTCTTAGTACCAATTTGTGATTTGATACGCTATAACTCCCTTATTTGAAATACTATTAAAAAAAACAATTTTTTTTCTTTTGTCCGTCAAGGCATTATTATGGGGAAGATTTCCAAAAATGTTCACTTATTTGCCACAGGAGTGGATATAATGACCCAAAATAGCGAAAATTAAACATATTTGTCAAAATAATATACTTCTCAGTTAAATGATCTTCCACGTTTGCTTAATATGACTTCGGTGACACGGCTGATAGAAAAAACTCGAAGAAAATTATTAGAAAACGAGCAAAGAAAATTCACGTAATTTGGAGAAGAAAATATTATCAAAAAGAGAAATTGCTGAAAAATTGAAGCAATTTAGAAGAAAATTTGTAAATTTCTAAAAAAGTAATATAAAGCTATTTGATGATATATTGCAAAATTCTAAAAATCTATAATGGTAACACTGAGATACGAAGCAGGACCAAAAAATACAAAAAATTATTTCGAAAATGGCTAGAAAATTATACATATATGGAAAATCTTAGAAATATCGATAATTGATTAAATGAAATAAGATATTAATGATCGAAAATTCAAGAAATCACGAGAAAAATATCGAAACATGAAGTAGGAAATAAATACACAGTACTACCGAAAAAAAAATTCAAAAATTTATTGCTAAAAAAATTGCTAGAAAATTATATAAATATTTAAGAAAATTGTTAGAAAATATTATTATAATTGACGAAAACTTGAAAAGGAAAATGCCGGAAGTAACGGAAAAATGTCAAAAATTGGAGAAAAATTGTCTGATAAAATAAAGTAAGAAATTCTAGAAATTGTGGAGTAAAACTGTTTGGAAAATTCTATAAATATCCAGAAAATACTCGAGAATATGCTGGTAAAGTCTAGAACACTCAAAGAAAATTGATTGGAAGAGATATTTCTGGACAAATCTATAACCAGAAAATACTCCTAGTTTGCTAGAAAATAAGCGAAGAAAATTCACGTAATTAAGATGAGAAGATTATTTTTAAACAATTATTGAGAAAATGAAGAAACATTGCTGACAAATCATAGTAATTTTGAAAAAAAAAAAACTTCTTGAACTTCCAATTCTAAAATTGAATTGAAAATTATTTGACAAAATGAGATATAAAATTTAGATATCTGAGAGCAAATATTTTAGAAAACACAGAGAGGCAAAACAGTAAATTACAGAACAGCAAACCTTATTTCACTTTGGGAAGCTTTGATTGCTCGATTTGCTGTCGCGCATGCTGAATGATCAATTCTTCCTGACGATTGGCCTTGGACTCCTTCTTATGTTGGGCCAACAATTTGGCGTAGTTATCAGCTTGATCCTTGCGTTTCAAGCAACGCTTCTTCTTCAAGGCCAAACGATGCCTCTTGCGTTGAAGTTCTGATGGTGTAATCAAACGTTGGATCTTGGGTGCCTTGTTTAATTTAGTTTAGTTTATTTGCTTTAGAAGATCTATTTAAAAAAATACATAAATACACGAAATTACTTTAAATTTTTGAGCATAGACCTTGAAGGCAAAGTTTATGAGTTTTCATGTTCTTTCACTCGACCATTATATTTGGCTGCTGGTGGTAATTTTCATCGGGAGATGGTGGCCACTGCGGCAATGTCTTAGCCTTTTATTAATATTCTATAAATATATAACTATCGAACAAAAATTTTCCAGGAATTCTAAAACAATAGAAGAAAATTGTGAAAAAACTTCTGGAACATTCTATACATATCGAGATTGGATAAAATTGAACTTCATGTAAATTTTGATAACTTGAAATGTATAATACATACGTGATATTAACAAAGTGCAGATTTATTTATTATTTGATAAAGTTCCTGATTCGAAAGTATCACAAAGTTATGGTTTCAAACATCCAACACCGGATACGAAATGTGAGGAACAGATTCTAAAAATCTCGAGGAAAATCCTCAGCAATCCCATTAACCTCATTCCGTCACATTAAGTTTATTGCAACAGAAACTCGATGAAAAACTGCGAAAGGAAGCCACAATACGAATATGTGCTTGTTTTGTAGAGGCGCAGAGACTATCAATGATCCTTGTAAATACTCAAAAAATTATATTTTGGTAACATCTAGAACACTAGACGAAAATTACTACTAGTTTGGAAATAAAATTGTTATAAAATTTTAGAAACCCCAAATATCAGACTTGCTAGAAAATGCATGACAAAATTTGCTTGAGTAAGAAGGAAGGGTGCTAAATATAGCAAAAAAAAATATCGAAAACTGAAGAACAATTGTAGCCATTTAGAAGTAACACTACTAGAAAAATCTAGAAATATCAAGAACATAAAAAAATATTAATATGAATATTAAATGATCCTCGAGAGAAATGAGTAGAAAACACAAAGAAACTAAGCAGGAATTATATAGGACTATTACCACAAAACTGACTGTAAAAAGTTGTTATTTAATTCTAGAATTATAATTAACATTGCTAAAACACTTTTGGAAAATTCTAAAAATATCGAAATTGGATAACGTAAAATATCGAAACAGTCCTTCTTGATAAATTATGTATTCCCTAAAATCCCCAATTATACTACATCAATTCACACACAATATGACGGTTGTGCAGGATCTTTCTGAACGTGACTAAAATGCTCGAAGGAACGCGTGTGAGGATCTTCTCGAAGTCGTTCCTGAGGACGTTATTATTTTTTAGTGATGGAGCCCATTTCAGTTGAGTCCGTCAACAAACAAAACCTGCACTGCTGGGCTGACACCAATTCTCGAGAATTGCATCAAAGGCCTTTGCATTTACCCAAACTCACAGTGTGATGTGCAATTTCCTCAGCAGGAATTATTGGTCCTTGGTTCCTCGACGAAAATGAAGTCGCAGTGACAGTGAATTCGGACCGGTATGTAAACATCTTACAGGAATTGTTTCTTCCATGGCTAGATGTCTCGAATTTAAGGGACATTTGGTTCCAATAAGATGATGCAACGGTTCACACTTCAAGAGCATCGATGGCTATTTTGAGGAAACACTCCTCAGATCACCTAATCTCAATTAAGGACGTATGTGTTTTTTTCTATTGGGTTCCTTTGAAATCGCGTGTTTATGTGAACCGTTCAAGGACCCTACAAGATTTTAAGACCAGCATCCAGAAAGATATTATTAATATAACCCCTGCCATACTGGCAAGAGTCGTGACAAATGCGGAAATCGGTTTACTCAGTGTATGGAGATTGTGGGATGTCACCTACCTAATTTAACCTTCAAACGTATGTAAAACAAAACTTTCTGCATTTGCCTACATTATGAAAAACAAATAAAAAAATTGTGATTCATACAATAGGTTTTATTAATAGTAAATTAATTGGATGAGTTACGTGAAGATAAACTTGATTATAAAATAAAGCACTAAAAACCTTTCTTCACACAATTTAACTGTGTGAAGAAAGGTTTTTAGTGCTTTATTTTATAATCAGGTTTTATTAAGTTTAAAAAAAAGAAGTTATGTTGCCGCACCTTGTACTTATTTGATTTGTCTGATATTTGATTCTTACGAGCTTCTGACATTTGAAGACCTTACACGATCAGGTAGATTATTTGTGACAGTCGAGAAATTGAGAGAGATTAGTTGGAGGAGAGTTCCAAATATCTTCTATTTATACCAAGAGTGTATCAAGTTCCTGAAAGGTCATTAAATGATATTTGATTTTTTTAATTTTGAGACCTTACAAGAATATCAAATCATTTGGATTATTCAAAAATGCCTCATTCAACCTACCTCTACTCTATCATCCAGGAGTACCGATGGTATCACAGAGATTTCTTCTTCCAGTTTGATATCCCTTCACAGAAGTATCTCACCCACTCGGTGTCCGGCTCTTCTCCTGGCCAGTTCACCATTTCAACTAAGCATGAGCAATAATGTAATATACTAATTTCATGGCTTCAATATTTTCAATTACCCAAGTTACCTCTAAACGTTATCAATCAAATGTTCAAAATTTATCCATCCGTCCAACCATTAATCCCTAAGGAGTAAGCATAAGTACGGCGAATAACGGTAGACAGTAATTGAAACGGCATATGATATTAAGAAGGGTTTGGACAGTGATTACACTCCAGAATGCCAATTCTAAACAAGCATGAGAGGGAATTGCAAATGTTGTCCTAAAATTAAAATACGTACTGAGCACTGTTAAATTCTCCTATTACACAATGGCGGAGGCAAACCCCATGCCTAAGAGCAGGATGAATCTTCTGGTGAACATTTTGGTTTGTCAAAGACCTTGAATGAACTATAAGAGAATATTGTTTAGGTAATCCGTGATAATTGCTTTTGTATGTGGGAATAGATAAATATAAAGTACTTCCAATTATAGTATTTGATGTATTTTATTTCTGAACTAGTTTCAGCTGCATTCATGATGAATGCATAAATGTCCAAAAGAATATTGGCTCCCCCAGAATCATGGACTAAAAAGGGGTTAGAGTGGAAGATCATCACAGCTACATGAACTTCGCCCAGCTTCATCCATCCTAAATTTTTGTTCGCTTTCTATAATATTTGTATATATGCATATGTATGTTTTTTTTTTAAAAGAAACTTAAGGCTATTGAACATAAACTTAAACAAAAACATCAATGATCGCTCTTGTACTTCTATTACTTTAGTTAGATCTTGTCAAAATCATAACAGAATTACTACGTGACAAGAAATAATTACTTGTGGTAGTAAAGTCATTGGAAAATTGAAAGAAGCTTCTATGTGAAAGTTTATTAAAAAAAAATACTAACCACACCGCCCTTAAACAACTCCTGCAGTTCATTCATCCAGAAGGACAGGTCACCATAAACCTAGAACGCTTTCAACAGTGTGATTTTGATACTGAACAACGAGTTCAAATATTGCGCACCAACGCAGATGCCTTATTTCTAAGATCTTGAACAGAATAATATAAGCAACGAAAACATAAAAAGATTTACGTAAGAAGAATAATCGTAGATAGAGACTGGAATGCGCAAGATATTAAGATATATTCCATTCTAAAATATCAGGTCAAAAAGAATACTGATCTAAATCTTCATGTTTGAAAATGTTCCCCAAAATTGAATACTTACTGAGCGTTATGAAATTCTCTGATTGGACGACGAACTAGTGATCCGCACCTTTAAAAATATAGAGTTCCAGCAAGAATGAAGGCAAACCTTTATCTCTAAGAGTAGAACATCTTTAACAGTGGAAACCTTGTTTTATTGAAGACCTTGGATAAACTTTGAGATAATCGCTAATTACTGGGTGAAAATTAAATAGATGTGAAATAGTGTGCATTAAATTTAATGTTGCAGAATACTCCCGGATTTTTACTAAAAGATAGGACGACGTATACTTATAACTAAAGCAAGCGCACTAAGAATATGTGCAGTGCTGATCAAGGAAAGGATTTATCGATTTTATGTTCTCTTGGAATCAATTACTTCCAAGAAATATAAAAAGACCCTTAAAATTAACAAGTCACAGCCAATAGCTTTTCATTAACAATCAGAACTATGAATTGCTATTTGTCAAATGTAGTCTCTGAATATCAAAAAGCATAAAACAATTGGACAGACTGGAAGAAATTTGATGTGGGCCGCAAAAAAAAAGTAGCAGGGGATTATATGAGTGATCTCAAAAGCAGAATGACGAAATTCACGACAAAGAATGCTCCAACGCACAACAGGCTAGTGATCGAATAAGTATAAATATATAGTATGGTTATTATTTTTACAATAATGTTGAGACCTTTCCTTGACTAAATTATAGAAAATATTAACGTTAAATAAGAACGATTTAAAGAATTGATGGCTCAGAATTCCAACGGACCCAAGAGATGTTATTGTTAACCTAAAAACAATTGAACCTATTCGAAGCACTTTCCAAATATTGTCCGGTAAACTGTATAGATAGATAGATAGTATTTATTTATCCATTGTACTAAAATAAAATTCAAAATACATATATAAAAAATACTGTCTTACAAAAATTTTGATTGCACATGGAAAGACTCGAGTTCATAAAAATATGATCTTCCACTCTTGCCTACTGTTGCCTTGATGACACTGCTGCCACATGAGGTTTCTTTGATGGAGGTTGTTCCACCATTTTCTTGCCAAGTTTGGCTTATATACCTCTGAAGAGAGGACTTCAATTATAATAGAATCAAGAAGTTAGTGATTCCTTAGATACTCTGTGGACTGGACAAATTGGACGGGAGAATATCGGAAGTAAGTCCCAACACTAATACAGAGAATCTAGAATGCAGTTACAATTTATCTATAGAACACAGTAGATTTCTTCTTATTTAGAAATTTATAATCTACGGTCTTAATGTAGATACTGAAAAGTAGTGATAGAAGAAGTATATTGAAATGAAATATCTTTAAAGTGGGGAAGTAAAGCGAACGATTGAGGCTGCATAAAAACGTAGAGCTGTTTAGAGGCGAGTGATGAGGTATGAAGTACTCCTTTGGATATGTCCAGTAATAACGGAAATGATACATGTCTTGTCAGCTAGAATACCCAATGAAATCAATAGGGATAAGCAGTTACCTATGGAATGTGGAAATAAAAAGGTGCACGAACAAAAAACAAAATAACCTCGCATAAACAGCAGTACACGATAATTGTAAATAAATAATGCATTTTGTGTCGGTGTACAAATAAACAGTTTTAAATAAATAATTGCCTCAAAAACCGTTAATTGTTTTTGATGAAATGATGATCATGATATCTAATTTTAAAGTGAAAGACAATTTAATGTACGTTCTATTTTAATAATTAAGATAATTATTTAAATTATTATGCCAGTTACTTTTTACATAGCTTTTCTATTAATAATTTTCATAATGAAAATATAAGTTTTGACTATTTTGTAAGCTCAGCTATAACCCTAGACAAACCACGTCATATATTAGACTATATAAGCGTGTTAGAAAGATTGACATTACTATGATTATGGGTGTCCCAAATATTTGTCTTTGCCACTATTCTTGCAATAAAGCATTTGCTATTTAAAAAAATTGCCACACTCAATACACTAATATTTAGTGTGGATTTTTAGCTAGAGGCGTGGAGGAGCGAGTGGTAGGAGGTTTCTTCGTGACGTGGTTAGCCATTGCAAGTGGTTCTCCGACAAATTTTAGTCCATAAGCTAGTCAAGCAGTGAATATTACTGGCACTCGATATCACCACATGATAACACATCTTTCTGCCTCAATTATATTATATTGATGTGAACGACATATAGTTTCAACAAGATGGTGCCACATATCATCCAACCCATGAAATAATTAATGAAATTTTCGGGCCGTGCAATCTCTCGTCACGGTGATTAGAATTGTTCCCTTCTATCGTGGTATTTATTACCATTGGATTTCTTTTCGAAAATGTATTTCTACTGAATGGTTTATGCAAACAAGCTGCATCAACAAAGATCAGCCACATTTATGCAATCCTAGGAAATTTGTGCCAGCAAAATGTTCTAACAATTATTATTGTTATTACAAACCTTACTATGAGGTTGGGGAATAGTCACAGGGCCAAAAACAATCAGGACTGGGACATCTACAGAGGAAAACTCACACAATTTAAAAAGAAATCCGAGAAGCCAAAAGGGACTCGTGAAGGAAGTTCTGCGAGGAGATAAACGACACACCGACATGTTCAAGAATCCACAAAGACCTGGCTAAGGACGGTAGTGCTGCCAAAGAGGTAGGCTTTTTCAAGAAACCTACACCGAAACAATAGAGGAAAGTCTCAAGGAACTATTAAAAGCCCACTTTCCATTCCACTAACATGTCAGACAATCCCAGTCAAAGAACTAAAAGGCCTGACCCAAATTGTTGGAGATTAGCCACGGAGGTCATAAGATCTGCTATCAGCAGGTTTCAACCGTACAAGTCCACGGGACCGGATGGGATTTATCCCATTCTGTTACAAAAGGGCATAGTGGTGCTGCACCTGTCTAAAATCTTCAAAGCCTGCCTGACATGGGGATATATACCAAAATCATGGCAAAGTGTATGGGTAATCTGCCCAAGGTAGGCAGAGGCCGTTTGAGGATTAATATAATGGTGAATCCGTACTTAATGTGTCAATGTGCTTAATATATTTTTACAATATTTTAATAAATAGAACGATATATATAAAAATATACCTACTGTGGAGTTAACGCCCTTCTTATGAACAACGTGAGATACTATTAAGGAACTTGTAAGTACCTAATAAACATCGTATTATTACCAAATAGTGATTGTAACCTCAAAAATCCTTCTTTTCCGTGGTCTAATTTAACCTGTGCTGTCAATATCTTAAAGTTACCACGAAAGACCGCGTGGTGTGAAGCGTGTCTGTTGTTATAATTATCACCCAAATCACTTTTATTCCATCTGTGTTTATCCAATGTTAGAGTTGAATATATAATACGCGCCTGTATTCATTGTTGTTAACAGAACAAGATTCGGCCATATTAACAATAGCGGTGCGCACGCATCTACAATCTGCGCAGCGGACTCAGAGCAGGAGTAGTTGCCAAATTTACGTCAATTTCGTTAATACCGCGGAAATATCATGCCGATGATCTGCTGTATTTGTGCTCGTAACATCAGCCCTAAACTAGTCGCTCTGAAATTTCATAAATGTTTAAATTGGCATCATGCCTCTTGTATTGATTTAGATATTGATCGAATAAATTATTATATTGGGGAATTAAAAAATCAATCTGGCGATAGGTGGACATGCATAAAATGATCTCCTGATGAAGAAGACACTCCGTGTATTGTAGGGAACAAAGATGTTATTAGCTCCAAAAGTAATGAAATGTTATTAATTGAAATTAAAAAAATGTTTGAAAATGTTATAGATAGTCGTTTTGCCACATTTAATGCGAAAATTAATAAAACACTCGGGGAATTTACTTCCGTACTTGATTCATTTACGACTAAATTGAATAATCTTGATATGGAAAATAAACAATTAAAAGCTGAAATTGAAAAAATTAAGAGCACCCAAATCAAAAATCCTGAAACGAATAATAATATTATTAATGAAATAGACGAGCGAAATGTCAGATCTAAAACTTGATTATTTTTAACGTAAAGGAATCATTGTCTTGCAATACTCAAATACGTATTAATGATGACATGTCAGCAGTTCATACATTATTTAATAATGACACTGATATTATCCCTTCGATAAAAAAATGTAATCCGTATTGGTAAAAAGAATGAAAATAAGACACGACCTATCAAAGTTATATTCATGAATAAAGATACTCCCATCAATGTATTAAAGAATCTAAATAAACTTCTACCTGAAGACACAAATATTAAAATTAAATCGGATCTAATACTGATTCAAAGACAATATATCAAAGATCTTTACAGCAATATGACGGAAAGAAAAAATAAAGGAGAAACAAATTTAACTATAAAGTATATTAATAATATTCCAAGGATAATAGAAATTCAAGAGGAACATACTTCAAATAAACTAATAATTTAAAAAACTAACTGTATATGTTCTAAATGTTAGCGGAATGCCTACTAAAATTGAAGATATAGCTTTAAATATAAATTTATGTAATTATGATGTCATTGTTCTAATTGAAACTTGGCTTAATAATGAAATATCAAACAGTGAACTTAATTTGTTTAATTATAATATTTATAGGTTAGATAGAAATCAGTTTAATAGTGGTAAAATTCGAGGAGGTGGTATATTAATATGTGTACGAAAAAATATTTGTTCTAATGAATTAAGCATTTCTGAGGTTCGTGTGGAACAGCTTTACGTCTTATTGACTATAGGCGGCGCAAATATTGTAATAGGTGGTGTTTATATTCCTCCTAGCTCTAATCTTGATAAATATTATCAACATTGTGATTCTTTAGAATTAATCAATATCCATTACAGTAATGCTAGATTTATTATATGCGGTGACTTTAATATCCCGAACATTAAATCCTGGAACAATTCTAAGTTGGTATTATTAGATCAATCAAACTCAAATCATTATTTAGATGTGTTAGCTAATGCATATAGTTTTTTTAAACTTGGAGCAGAACACTATATGTAATCAAAGGGAAATAATTCTAGACTTAGTTTTTTCTGATTTTGATGAACTTTTGGTGAATAAAGCTGATGACTTGTTGGATAAAAACTCGTTACATCATACAGCGGTAACATTCACAGCCAAAATTGATGATATAGAAACTTTCACTCCCCCTCATTCTATTAAGAACTTTATGAAGGCAAATTATGCGGAAATTAATAAATATTTGAGTTTGATTGATTGGGATGAAATCTTTGAAGAACGTGATATCAATAAGATTATACAGTTATTTTATGAACACTTGTATCATGTAATTAATTTGTATGTGCCCATGAAAGTGATTCATGTGGGCAAATATCCCTGTTGGTTTGATTTTATACTAATTAAAATTATCAAAGAGAAGAAAGCTCTTCATGCAAAATACAAACAGCATAGACTCGATGAAGATTGACAACGTTTTTGTAAATTAAGAAAAGAATGCAAAAATCGATGCAAAATATTAGAAGATCGATATATAAAAAACATGGAGTTAAATATTAATAGTCATCCAAGAAAGTTCTGGCAACATGTATCAAAGCTGAAAAAGGAAGACGGTTTTCCACGAATAATGACATCGAATGGCATAATCCTCAGAAATTTTAATTCTAATAATTCTTTTGCGGATAGTTTTGCTTCTAATTATATGTCACCACAACATGATGAGTCAATGGTACCAATACGTATTCTTGATGAAAAGGCTAGTTGCGGAAGCTTTGTTATCAATTTGGCGGACATTTATGATGAGTTGTCACAATTAGAAAATAATTTTAACTGAGGGCTTGACGACATTCCTGGAGACTTCTTGAGTAATTGTGTATGCTCTCTTTCAAAACCAATATATATGATATTTCAAAGGTCACTGTCTCGAGGTGTTTTCCCTGATTTATGGAAACATAGCTTTTTAATGCCTATCTATAAATCTGGAAAAAATGATTTAATTAGTAATTATAGGGGAGTGGCGCACCAATCAGCTATTCCAAAAATCCTAGACAAAATTGTTTCATGTCAGTTAAGGTGGCTGTCCAAAAATATAATTATTCAGGAACAACATGGTTTTTGTATTGGACGGTCCACAGTTACAAATTTATTGGAATATCAAAGCTATATATTTATTGCCTTGGAGAAGGGACATCAAGTTGATGCAATCTACACTGACTTCTCCAAGGCAATTTATTGGAATATCAAAGCTATATATTTATTGCCTTGGAGAAGGGACATCAAGTTGATGCAATCTACACTGACTTCTCCAAGGCATTTGATAGAGTAAACCACAAATTATTGATTCACAAGTTGAAGTGTTTTGAGTTTAATGATACCGTTATTAAATGGATTGATTATTTTTTATGTAATAGATCGCAAATTGTAAAAATAGCAAATTTTCTATCAGAACCTATTTATGTGCCTTCTGGGGTTCCTCAAGGGACCCATTGCGGACCTATCCTATTTCTTTTATTTATTAATGATCTAAGCAGGGCATTCATAAATTGCGAATATCTGTTTTTTGCAGACGACCTGAAACTATTTAAATCAATTGAATGTCCTGCTGATCAGCGTCATATTCAGTGTTGCCTTGATACGCTCGTGCAATGGTGCTAGATTAATTATTTAGCCTTGAACATTCAAAAATGTAAATTCATTCAATTTTCGCGAAAATCCTCTACAATTCATTTCAACTATAAACTAAGTGATTCCAAATTAATGCAAGTTGAGTACATAAACGATCTAGGAGTGATGCTTGACTCTAAAATGACATTTAACCAGCACATTGATTTAATTACTAAGAGCGTACTTAGAACCCTTAGTTTTGTATTTAGGAACTGTCACAAATTTAATCTATCAACCATACGATTACTCTACTGCTCTCTGATTAGATCAAAATTAGAATATGCTAGTGTGGTGTGGTCTCCATATTATACTACATATGTTTCTAAATTTCAAAATAAATTTATGCGATATATATCGTTCAAATTCTATATTCCAAATGAAAATCCAAATATTTTATTAAATAATTTAAACCTTACATCATTAAGGTCTAGGATAATTGAACTGGATCTATGTTTTTTTCATAAATTAGTCTCCGGAGAGATTAATTCTAGTAAGTTAATCGGTTTGGTAACATTTAATGTAAACCCATACTTGACAAAGAGTAGGAGTAAGGATATATTTTATATTAGCAGATGCAAGAACAATTATACTTTCAATAGTCCTCTTAATAGAATTCTGAGATGCATTAATCTATGTAACTTAAGCGGCACTTTCGACATTTTGGTTTTCTTACTTTTAAAAGAAAACTAAAACATTTGTTTTAATATTATAGATGTTCTATTAGCCGGGTGTTATTTATTGGTAGTTTATTTACATAATTATTGTTATTTTTTGTATGGGTATATATATATATATATATATATATATATGTACATTGTCAATGTTCGGCTTTAATCTTCGAATTTGCAAGTTTTGATGGTTCTAAAAAGAACCGATTTGCAACGTTTCGACCAAGTCGCATTGGTCTTCTTCAGGCGGTGTTTGATGGGGAACTGCAGAGATGGAAGTAGGCCTCGTCACTACTGAAAAAAGTTGACCTCGCATGGATCCGGTTCAACATTTCTTGGGAGCGTTCTCCAGACCAAACCATGGTAACGACTAAAAACGGCACGACCCCCCGGACACAATGAGATCTTTCCCATGTAGGTTCCCCACCACACGGGATGTACTGAGCGTTCCAAACTGCACTGTCTGTTTTGCCGCACCCTGTATAATATATAATTAAGGGGTTAGGCCAGTCTAGAGCCCTCAAAAATGGCCAAACTTTGACAATTTATTCTGCGAGTAAGGAAAAAGGAATCGAATTTCTCTCTTACAGGCTTTATTAAACATGTATTTGAGTGTATTAAAAAAATATATATTGACAATTTGATACAAAATGGCGGCTACTGGGCCAATCTTCGGAATCACCTTTTTCAAGAGGGCCTCGACGGGCGACGGTGATTCTAGGAACTCGTGCTATCTGATCCAAAATAATGAACGGGATCTTAATCTACATAAGACTTGCTAGTAAAGTACGTATGGTTTTAGCTTTACATCAATTTTTCGCAAAATGGCGGACTTGTAAAAAAAAGTTTTTTTTGACCGAAAAAATGAGCAGTAAATTGTTTATTAAAAAAAAGTTGCAAACATAACAAAAAAATCGTACGTAGTTTACTGGATAATGTTAATGTGAAGCTACAGTTAAAGTTTCAAGTGGATACGTGCGATAGTTTCCGAGTACCATCGTCTCCCGATTTGAAAAATGCAGTTTCGAGAAAAACGTGTTTAAAGTTTTACGTGCTGAGAATTTTGTACATCTTCAGTCTGCGATGCCACACATACAGCTGTATTGAGGAACTAGCACTTCCTAACGATCTTTTGGGGAACTATTAGAGCCACCAGGCCCCGTTGGTACATTAATGCAGAGGGTAAGAGTCGTAAAAAGGGGACACAAGGAAGATCGTAGTTCGCTCCGAACGCTTCGACACTTCAGCGGATTGGACAGTGAAAAAAAAATTTTTCACTATTCTACCGATTGAATAATGTTTTTAGGACCCTAAAGTGTACTTTAAGCAAAAAAATAAAATTTCGATTTTTTGAAAATCCTAGACTGGCTTAACCCCTTAAAGAGGCAAAGCTAGAGCTGGTCATTTAAGAATAGATCTGAATATACTTGATATTACATCTATCTATCTATCTATCTAACCTAACTATTCTATAAAAATAGTTAATAAAATAGAAAAGACTATATTTTTTAATTCATTCAAATTTTGCTTTGATTTTGGGACACTAATAAGAATTAAAAAATCCATACAACTTTAATCCATGAAAACAGACAAGTATATTTATAAATGGCGTAATTTTTCATAACATAATGATATGTAAGACATTTATTTATTTTTTTAAATTCCTAAATTATATATATAAGTATTCATGCATGAATTTGTATATTTGTCGGACCTCGGACGTTATTTTCAATCCAAACATTTCAAGCGTGTCAGTTATGCTTAATTGTTACTGTTATTAAGCATAACCGATTTTCGTTTGTATCCATTTAGCACGTCCGCTCAGACCTTGGCCAGTAATTACTAATCCAAAATATGGGATAATATTAATTCCTCCATATGTCAGACGGTTATTTTCGTGAGCGAGTAGGAAGTTGTAGGTGGCGTATATTCTGATACAAGTCGTATGTCTGTTAGAGGCTTGACTAATCGATTTTTGGAAGACGCATTATTCTTTCGCCGCTTTGCAACTAGCGTGTTTAATGTAATATCGATGGCACGCCGTCCTGTTGAAACGAGCACGCGTAAGCAAACACTTATATATAGTCCGATGTTTATAAATAATACCAAACAGTTTGAAACGAAAATTATGACTAATAATGAAATTTAATTAAGTACCCATATCTATTATCTTATGATTAATATTTAAATCAGTATGCGTAAACAATATTTTGTATTTTTAGATTGTTATGACATACTTAGATGGTTGGCATGATTACATAATAATGATTTCATTCGTATAAATAATATTTGTGACGAATGAGTATATTTCAAATTCTGATATTAGTTATAACTAAAATATGTAGTAGATTAACATGCATAAATATATGACATGGTAAATCGAATACAACAATGTCATTTTTAAAATTTATTAATTTGATTTAATCAAACTTGCCTGTGTGATAATTGAATCGAGAACAAAACGAGTTTTAGTGCTGATGTTCAAATAAAAGGTCATTTATTACGAATTTTCAATTGAACGGGCCCATTCTCTGTTGCCCATTCATTAAATTTTCTAAACAACCCATCATGTACGAAGTTTTTGAACGTTCGATTAATTCATCAAACCGTCTTTATTTTCAGGTAACGGATCCCATTGTACGATTTTGACCCGGCAATATACACGTAAGTAATTAATTTTATCGCTTTTTTTAAATATTGAGTCATTTAAAAAAATTATATTCGAAATACGTTCGCCTACACATGCATAAATTGATTAAATCATGAGTCAGACACTCGTGCTCATGTGTTGTATGATCCAATGAATTAAACTCCGCGTTAATATTCATATAACCCACACTTTTGTCCACCCCCAATTAAGCTAATTATACTTCTCATGCGTTTTATATAATATACTGCGCATTTTAGCGCGAGGGTGTAAATCAAAACCTGTCCAAATAAATCTTGACTTATGAATTACCGGTCTAACTCCTGTTTTGCTTATTAAAATTTTATGGAAAGATGAAAATTAATATCTATTACATAAATATAAACGTAATTTATTGACATTCGGCATACGCTATACTTGATATCTTAACTTAGAGTCTAAATTATGGTATCGATTTCTTTATTTTAAAACAGTTGCTGTATTGTATCAATGACAAACCTAAAAATAATTGAACACTTGCCGCTTTTATATGACAGGCAGTTTAATATACATTAATTACCATTTAATTAGTATTTCTACACATCGGATAAACGGATTAAACTGCCATATTACAAAACATATACTAAAATCCAATAAGCTTCTATTAAATAATATTATTAAGTCCTTTTTAATTGAAAATGATATTAGCCTTCGTAATAGACAGTGTATTCCAATTTTTAAATTTTAATTATTAGTTAGTAAGCTATTCATTGTAGAAATATTAGTAATAGTGTGGTGGTGAAGGTTGACCACCAGCTAAAATTTTAATCTATTTATTTGAAGTAAAGGTTTTACCCTTTAAAAATTTGTAAAAATAATTGATCTGAACATGATGTATAGAAATATATACAATTCTAGATGTAAAAAAACTTTACTCCAGTTACTAAACTTGTATGAGATCCCGCATTCTCTTGGTTTATAGATCAATTTTTTATTTGAATAAATATTTCAATTTCTCAGTTGGTGACATTACACTTATAAAACCAAACGCATTTTTGCTTTCTTCTTTAACCGTAATTTGTGCATTTCTGAACGTAGGCTTCCTCCATCTTCCGCCAGGTTTCACGGTCTTTAGCAGCTAAGTACCATTTTGTTCCTGCGATTTCTCTGATGTCGTCCTTTCATCGTTTTTGTGGTCTTTCGACACAACGTTTGTTCTGCCTTGGGGGTCACTGCATAAGTCTCTGTGTCCAGCGATCTGCCTAGCTAGATGGCCTCCCCAGCTCCATTTTAGTTTCGTTATCCGTTTCATAACATCTTGGACGCTTTTTCCTCGAACATACTCATTTTTTATACGATCTTTCAGACTCACCCCCTGCATTGCTCGTTCTATTGAACCTTGGGTAGTTCTAAGTCGGTCTGCACTTCTCATGGTGAAGGCCATAGTTTCCATTCCATATATCATGACCGGGAGAATACACATATCAAACAGCTGTCGTTTCAATCCAAAAGGTATATTCATATCTTTAAAAATGTATTCCAGCCTTGCAAAAGCAGCCCAGGTCATACGTATTTTTATGGTGTGTCCAAGATATATATATATATATATATATATATATATATATATATATATATATATGGTTTTGTGTTTTTTCGGGTGTTGTCCCGCGTGGAGTTTTTCGAGTTTTCTCGACGTTTCGGCGACTTCACATTCGCCATCTTCAGGAGTGTTTTGATTTCTTGAAATATTCAATTTAACTGATAATACGCTGGGTGGACTTTCTATTTATGTATTTTGCTGTCTTGCTCGGCTGCGTGTAATTGGTCCGTTTCTGTCGGCATCATGAATTTGCCTAATCGGCTGTTGGAGGCTGTTCGCCGAAATGTGATTAACCAGCCTACCCTCATTAGCTAGGGGATTTTGGGATTGGGGTAGATTAATTTTCAAAGTAGATTTCCAGGTAGGTGGCAATCGGGTGCTGTCGTCTCTTTTGTTCATGTTAAGAGGATTTTTCTCTATTTCGATTGCTTCTCGGATAATCCTTTCGCTGCAATTGTTAATTGGTGCGATTATTGTTGTGTTGTCAAAATCTATTCTGTGATCCGTGGCTGCCATGTGTTGGCAAATTGATGAATTTTTGTCATGATTTTTAAGGGCTAACATGTGTTCATCCCTTCGGGTACTGATTTTTCGGTTCGTTTGTCCAATGTGAATTTTGCTGCAATCTCCGCACGGCACTTTGTATACTCCCTGACTTTCTAAGGGGATGCAGTCTTTAGGGGTTTGAAGGAGATTTTTTATAGTTGTGTCGGGTTTGAATACCGTCCGTATATCAAATTTTCTTAAAATATTTCCAATTCTGTCTGTCGTTCCTTTTATGTAGGGTAGCGTGGCGCACGATTTGTACCCTTTTTCTTCTGTTTGGTGGTTGCTTATGTTTTCGGTTTGATGGTTGTTTTTATTTTGTGTCCGAGGTCCGACAAATATACAAATTCATGCATAATACTAATATATAATGTAGGAATTTAAAAAAATAAATAAATGTCTTAAATATCATTATGTTATGAACAATTACGCCAATTATAAATAAACTTGTTTGTTTTCATTGTTCAAAGTTATATGGAAATTTTTATTCTTCCCAAAATCAACACAAAATTTGGGTGGCACCAGAGCTGATTCCACGGTGACCTTTTCAGATCTATTCTATTCTCAGATGACCAGCTCTAGCTTTTCCTCTTTCATTATGATTTTTTTATTCTGTGTCATACTTATATAAAAACTGTAGTTATTACAAAATAGATAAAAAATATTGAAAACATACAAATAAAATTCTGACAGCAAGTTTAAGGGCGGAGTTCATCTTGTAAAATGTTCTTCCACTCAAACCCATTGATGTCCATTCCTCCACTAATCCATAAACTGGAAATAAGTTTCAAAGGTACTTTTTATGGAATATGTTGACAAAAATTTGTCACTTTGACAAATATATCATATAACTGATTAGTTTTATTAGCCCTGCCAGAGGGGCTTGCGTTTGTAGTGCCCAGCTTTTGATGTCTAATCCTTGATAGGCCCTCGCAATGGAATATGATGCGTTTGAGCTTGCAGTGTCATCATCAGACCTAATATTGTTTTGACCATTTTCCTGTCTTGGTTCAGAAGTTGGAACACCGTGGTGTCCTTGGTGAAACTGACAGAAATCTTTTTCTGGGGTTTGTACCATATATACCTCCTACCCTTTAATCGGTCTTTGAGCCGTCCGTGAACCAATTTGATCCTGCTTTGGTGGGTTAGCCTTCGGCCCAGTCTTCCCTTTGCGGGATCAGTACCTTGTATTTCTTTTCGAAATTGTAATTTTTCACGATGGCATCGCTGTGAACGCGTTTGCCTTCAGCTCGTCTTCCAGCCGTGGAGGTGTTTTTCCGTGTGGTCGGATTATAGGCGTCTGTCCTTGCATCAGTCTATATGATACGGACATGGCTTTTCCTTGTATAAAGATGTGTAGTGGTGGTATATTCAAGATAACTTCTAGGGCTGCTGTTGGGGTGGTGCTAGACATGCTGGTCTTTGTGTACTGTTTAGGAGTCCTATCGCCTTCTTTTGCTTTTTCCTAGTCCACCATATCACTGCTCCATAGGGTATCATGGATTTTTGGGGATTGAATGTCAGTCGCTCCTGTTTGCACCAATTGTCTATTATGTTTAGGGCTTTTTTGTGCTCGCTCCCAGACAACTCCCGCGAACCGGCCTCTGATGAGTAAGGCTAGGTCATCCGCGTACCCTAGGCAGTGGATATCCTCTTTGGACAATTTTCCTAAAAGCTCATCTACTAGTATTGCCCATAGCAGTGAAGACAGTACTCCTCTCCATGCTTAGCCTTGATGGTATAGTCTCCCAAAGTGGATATGATTGCCCTTTTCTCTAGGCTAGCTCCGATCCATTGGCAAAAGCTTGGTGGAACTACTTTCCTTGCTTGTGCCTCTACGAGAGAGGTTCTTGTGACTTTGTTAAACGCCCCTTCTATATCTAGAAAAGGGGCCATGGCTATATCCTTGTCTTCCATTGACTTTGTGATGAGCCTCCTTAGGTCGTCTAGCGCCGAGTTCGTTGAAATTCCCGGTTGGCATACATAATACTGTTGCTGAGAGGATGTGATGTGCATATCTATCAATTTTTCCATTGTTTTTAGTAGGAATGAAGATAGGTTGATATGTACGTATGACTTTGGCGTCTGCCTACCTTGGGCAGGTAGATTACCCTTACGCTTTGTCATGATTTTGGTATATATCAACTTGCCAGCAGGCTTTGAAGATTTTAGAGAGGTACGGCACCACTATGCCCTTTTGTAACAGAATTGGATAAATCCCATCCAGTCCCGCGGTCTTGTACGGTTGGAACCTGCTGATAGCCCATTTAATTTTACTTGGTCTTATGACCTCCATGGCTAATCTCCAGTCATTTCGGTCGGGCCTTTTAGGTCTTTGACTGGGATTGCATGACTTGTTCTCTTTTGCTAGAATTGTTGAGGCTGGAAAGTGGACTTTCAGTACTTCCTTGAGACTTTCCTCTATTGTTTCTGTGTAGGTTCCCTCCGGTTTCTTAAGGAAGCATACCTCGTTGGCAGCACTACCGTCCTTAGCCAGGGCTTTGTGGATTCTTGATCAAGCCGAAGTGTCGTTTATCTTCTCTATCTTCTCGCAGAACTTCCACCACGAGTATTTTTGGCTTTTCGGATTTCTTTGTTATATTGTGTGAGTTTTTCTCTGTAGGTGTCCCAGTCCTGGTTGTTTTTGGCCCTGTTGAATTGCCATTGAACCTCAATCCTTATCTTTTCGAGGTTCTTGTTCATCAGGCTGTACCGCATCCCCATCGTAAGGCTTGTAATAATAATAATAATTGTTACAACATTTTGCTGACACAAATTTACCAAGATTGTAAAAATTTGGTTGATCTTTGTTGATGTAGCTTTGAATTTCCTCTTTCAATGCACACCTGTTTGTGCGCTTGTTTGCATAAACCATTCAGTTGAAATACATTTTCGAAAAGAAATCCAATAGTATTAAATACCACGATATAAAAGAACACTTCTCATTACCGTGACGAGAGATTGCATCTTGTTGAAACTATATGTCCTTCACATCAATATTATATAATTGAGGCAGAAAGATGTGTTATCATGTGGCGATATCGAGTGACAGTAATATTCACTGCTTGACTAGCTTATGGACTAAAATTTGTCGGAGAACCACTTGCAATGGCTAACCACGTCCCTAAGAAACCTCCTACCACTTGCCCCTCCATGCCTCCAGCTAAAAATCCACACCAAATATTAGTGTATTGAGGATGCGTTCATTTTTTGGTAATTTCAAATACACCCATAATCATAGTAATATTAATCATTTTAACACGCTTATATAGTCTAATATATGACGAGGCTTGTCTAGGGTTATAGCTGAGCTTACAAACTAATCCAAACTTATATTTTCATTATGAAAATTATTAATGGAAAAGCTATGTAAAAAATAACTTGCATATGAATTTGAATCATTGTCTTAATTATTAAAATGGTATGACAGAAGCTTCACGTACCTTAAATTGTCTTTCACATTAAAATTAGATATCCTGATCATCATTTCGTTAACGGTTTTTGAGACAATTATTTATTTAAAACTGTTTATTTGTACACGTCACACAATGCATTATTTATTTACAATTATCGTGTACTGCTGTTTATGCGAGGTTATTTTTTTTTTGTATGTGCACCTTTTTATTTCCACATTCCATAGGTAACTGCTTATCCCTAATAATTTCATTGGGTATTCTAGCGGACAAGACATCTATCATTTCCGTTATTACTGGACATATCTAAAGGAGTACTTCATACCTCATCACTCACCTGTAAACAGCTCTACGTTTTTTATGCAGCCTCAATCGCTTTACTTACTTTAAAGATATTTCATTTCAATATACTTCTTTCATCACTACTTTTCAGTATCTGCATTAAAACCGTAGATGATAAATTTCCAAATAAGAAGAAATTTACGGTGTTCTATAGATAAATTGTAACTGCATTCTAGATTCTCTGTCCAGTCCACAGAGTATCTTAGGAATCGCTAACTTCTTGATTCTATTATACAGTTTACCGGACAATATTTGGAAAGTGCTTCGAATAGGTTCAATTGTTTTTAGGTTAACAATAACATCTATTGGGTCCGTTGGAATTTTGAGCCATCAATTCTTTAATTCGTTCTTATTTAACGTTAATACTTTCTATAATTTAGTCAAGGAAAGGTCTCAACATTATTGTATAAATAATAACCATACTATATATTTATACTTATTCGATCACTAGCCTGTTGAGCGTTGGAGCATTCTTTGTCGTGAATTTCGTCATTCTGCGTTTGAGATCACTCATATAATCCCCTGCTACTTTTATGCGATCCATATCAATTTTCTTGCAGTCTGTCCAGTTGTTTTATGATTTTGGATATTCAGAAATTACATTTGACAAATAGCAATTCATAGTTCTAATTGTTAATAAAAAGCTGGTGTCTGTGTCTTGTTAATTTTAAGGGTCTTTTTATATTTCTTGGAAGTAATTGATTCCAAGAGAACATAAAATCGATAAATCCTTTCCTTGATCAGCACTGCACATATTCTTGGTGCGCTTGCTTTAGTTATAAGTATACGTCGTGCTATTTCTTAGTAAAAATCCGGGAGTATTCTGCAACATTAAATTTAATGCACACTATTTCACATCTATTTAATTTTCACCCAGTAATTAGCGATTATCTCAAAGTTTATCCAAGGTCTTCAATAAAACAAGGTTTCCGAATTTTTGCGTGACAAGAAATAATTACTTGTGGTAGTAAAGTCATTGAAAATTGAAAAAAAAGCTTCTATGTGAAAGTTTATTAAAAAAATACTAACCATACTGCCCTTAAACAACTCCTGCAGTTCATTAATCCAGAAGGATAAGTCACCATAAACCTAGAACGCCTTCAACAGTGTAATTTTGATACTGAACAACGAGTTCAAATATTGCGCACCAACGTAGATGGCTGATTTCTGAGATCTTGAACAGAATAATATAAGCAACAAAAACATAAAAAGATTTACCTAAGGAGAATAATGGTAGATAGAGACTGGAATGCGCAAGATATTAAAATATATTACATTCTAAAATGTCAGGTCAAAAAGAAGACAGTTCCAAAATCGAATACTTACTGAGCATTATGAAATTCTCTGATTGGACGATGAACTAGTGATCCGCACCTTTAAAAATATAGAGTACCAGCAAGAATTAACGCAAACCTTTAACCCTAAGAGTAGAACATCTTTAACTCTTGTTCTTAGCCCGAAGTTTCCCAGGCTTTGGTATGATCTGTTTGTATTTGTGTTTGTCCCACTTTGACATTGAAGTCTCAAATGATAAATGAAAAGTATGACTTTGCCTCTGTTCTGGCAATGGTAATATCTTCATACAGTTATTCAATTTCACAATCCTCAGAAGTACTTGTGGGAGCATAGAAGACTATATTTTTTTGAATAGTTTGAATACAACATAGATGACTCTTTCTGATATGCCTTTCATTTTTGTGACAAGATGTTTCAGTTCATTGTTTGTAAGAATGGCGACACCACCGATGTGCGAATTTGTTTCGGAGTTGTTTTGGTAGAACATGTGGCCAGACTCTAAGATGGTATACTTTTCATAGAGTCCAAGAATATCCCATTTTATCGGCGAAAGTTCTTCCTCTAATTCAATTAGCCGTTCTGCAGATTTCATGGTCCTGTTGTTATACTTTGCGATGTGAAGCTTTTTACTATTGGTGTTCTTTTTTCGTGTCCTTGTCAGGTTTGCGCCTCCCCCAGATTCTGAGAGGCACACTGAGTTTTCAGTGTGGGATTTCGAAGTAATATTCTTGCCCATCTGGGGATATTTGCGCAAACTTGACCTATTTATGGGAGGTTTTGGCATGTCTAAAACGCCACACTTGCCGAACGTGTTGGCGAGTTTTAATTTCAGCCGTCCAATCTGGGAACAGACGCTATTTGTAGCTGCCCAATCTGGATACAGAAGCTACGGTGTACCTGTTGGTCTGCGGGAGGTATTTGATTTTCCTCCTACCACTTATATCTGAGAAGCATTCCCCTATTTTCCATCTGGGGACGCGCCCTGTAGGGGTTTCAGGTTCCCCCTCTAGCTTTAGAGGTGCTTTAATCCTTTTAACTTCATATTCTCTTGTATCTAATATTGTTATAAACTCCATTTCTCGTCTTCAGTGATGACGCGCTTCAAAAAGATATCATTTTCTAGTCTTTTAATGAGCACATCATTAAAGCTAATAAAGAATAAGAATATGTGGATAAGATTACACCTAGGGTTTCTCGCCAATCATCAACTCTCGCATTTAATAAATTTAATTTTAAAAGTTATTATTCGTCGATTTTCATCAATTATTTTTTATCTTCATCAGCTTCAACCTTAAAAATAGAAGGAAGAATATGGTGGGTTTAAAAATATTTACAGTACAAGCTGTAAGCTGTAAAAGCTTTGGTTCAGTTACTAAACTTGTGTGAGGTCCCGCATTCTCTTGGTGGAAGACTACACCTTTTTTATTGATCAACTCTAGCCTTTTTATTTAGATGAATACTTTATATTAATCAAGTTAGTGGCAGTGCACTTTTGAATTTATCATTGTATTGTTCGGAAGAAGTTACAAAATACAAATCCTTAAAAATCCTGCAATACAAACCCGTTTTAAATTTCGAAGTGCTTTGAAGCGGTTATTAACGAAATTCCGTTTCAACAACCCAATATATTACCAGATTCATCGAATTTTAGTCCAAAAGGAATACCTGTTTTATTTCTATTCATATTCAGATTGCTTTTTCTGTACTCTATTGAAAATTACTACCTATTTATTTATGAAAAAATTTCTTCTGGGAAGAAGAATAAATTAATTCAATCAAAATGGAAGCAGGGAGGATGTCTAAAATTACCCAGGAATTCCAATCCAGTCAATAATTTCCATATTACTAGTTAACTAGTTAAAGTAGTCCCAATGTAATTAACTTTTTATTGCACAAATATAAAGAAAAAAATATCGTGATAGTAGTGGCTGATAACCTATAGAATGTTACGTTTGCCTACAAAAAAATTGTGATGTCAATAGTGAGCAGGGTAAGCTCTTTAAAACTTCTTAAAGTTAAGCATTTTCGACTGAAATCTTTAATGCAAGTACAAGAGAAGTATCATAGCAAGTTAAGTTTGTATCAATTAATTGTACCTTCATCAGCCTTAACAAGTTTCTCGAACATCTTCAAAATATATCTAAAAAAACAGTTTTTGTTCTTTCACTTCCATTCTGTATAACATCTTCTTCATACATATAAGAAATTATTATAAAAAAATCATTATTGCTGATTGCTATCATGGAGCAAAACAAGTTTTAATTTTTATTGTCTTATTTTTTTCTGCTTGCAGAATACAACGTGTTCATAAAATTTTAGTATTTTAGTTACAGGTGGAATTTACTGATTCCCAATGATTTTCCATTTAAGATTTATCTGTTTAGAAACAAGTTATACATTTTCATTGTTTTCGTAGTTTTCTTGAACTTGAATTATAATTTAAATAGTAAATATACCGTACTTTTTGCTTAATTAGCATATTATAAATAGAAATGACAAATAACAAAAGGTAGTAGCAGATCATCAGGGATAAATAGACAAACGTCAAAAGACAAAAGATAGAAGTTGGAAGAAAAAGGAGAAGTAGCAGATGACAGGAGATTACAAGATAGAAGAGAAAAGAAAGAAAATAAAAAGATTAATAACAGAGGCTATAGGACAAATAACAGACCATAAAGGACCAGATCTAAACGTTTTGTTTGGGAGTGCACAAGCAAATCCAGCAACGAAAATTTTTATCAAGTGCAGAAGAAAATCTGATCTGATTGCAATATATGGTGAAGAAGCCACACTGAAATTATTAATTAGACCAAATATTGAAGACAAAACAAAGCAGTTACAGAGAAGTTTGTATTTTTTAGTCCATTGAAATTACAGAAAGTAAAATGGCTTAGTCTGAGAAATAGCTATGCTTAAAAACAAGAAATTACAATTTCTTTCGAGCTTAATATAATTTTATTTCATATATAAAAGGTCTGAATATTGTTGTTGACTCAACATTTTTTACTTCGAATGAACGAAAGGATCCGATCATTATCCTATACCTAAAAAATATTATGGAGCAAGTTTTCTTCACATAAAATCTGTTTTGTGAATTATATGGTGGATTAAAACGTAATAACGGTTGCAACCATCATCATGATTAAATCTTGTTAGTGTTTCCGTACTCAATTCAGAAAACACATAGTGTATGACATGAAACATAGAAGAAAGGAGATGTATGACAAAACGGAGATGTTAGCTGACAGAAGATATAACAGATTACACAATATAGATAAAGAAGGCTGAAGATATAAGAATAAAGCAAAATCGTGAGGCAAAATGCAGATAACAGGAGACCAAGGGAAAAAGATAAATAAGCGAAGCAATCGGACAAGAAATAAATGATTGAAAAAAAAATAGATCTAAACATTTTGACGGTTGGTTGATGTATCCTATGCGAGTACACAAGAAAAACCAGCAGAAGCAAAAAATCATCTGATGGTATAATGAAGACGCCACTAAATTGTTAATTAGGTTGAGTACTAAATACAAAACAAGATTGCAAACGTTAGAAGGGAAAAATTAAAGCAATTACAAAACGAGTTTAAAGTCAGAACTGTATTAGCAGCGTGGAAAAGTATCTGGAATAGCTTGCTATTTAATGGATTACAATTGCAAAAAGTAAAAAAGCTTATTGGTTATATAGAAGACTATTCCATTCCTATTGCATGTAGCCAATGAAAAGGAGGCATTTTTTATTTTTTAGCCAATCACGTCAATTTATAAGTGAATAAACACCAACTTGCTATTTATTCACCTGAATAAACTGAAGTTAGCTATTTCCCGAAAAAAAAATTGAATTAGCCTTGATAAAAAAGTGAAAAACGTTGGTTATACTTATGTCAGTTGTAAGTAGGTTATAAAATCAAAAGGTTAAGTAGGGCTTCATCATCCATAATAAATTCAACGGTGGCAAGTTCTGTACCAAAAAATAAAACTAAAACGAGATCGTGTGTTTGAAAACAATTTGAAGAATTTTGCGCCCATAGAAACTACCAGTCTTTAGCAAAAACTTCAATGGAAACTATTGCCGCGATTCTAACCGACCGGGAATAGAATATGAATAAGGTAAATGCAAATAATTATAAGGAAGGTGTTGTTTAATCAATGTCGAAATTTTCGGCTAAAATACTGCAGGAGATGTATCATTTTAACATAAATATTGAACCGTTCACCGATATTCGTTTCAAGTCGTGGAATAGTCTTTCTAAATACCATTCGTGATGACAATTAAATCGGAATAGATTTTGTCTTTAGCGCATTCAAGTTTGTTGCTTATTCGCTATTTTTATTCGAGCAACTGATAGAAAAAATCACTCGCCTGGCGGCTCGTGATTTTTTCGTGACAGCTGCTCTCATTAAAATCGCTAAGCAACAAACTTTCATGCAAAAACAAAATTTATTCGAGTAAATTGCCATCACTTATGGTATTACTTGTGAAAATACAATTGCAAAAAGAGGCTTTCTGTCGAACATGTTTGATGCTTATAATTTTATTTTACATTATTTCTACTAATAATACAAAATTTACATAATTTACCTAATTATGGTCACAGGAGTCACACGTAGAATTCACTGAAACAAGTTACACATCTTAATTGTTTTGGTAGTTGGATTATAATTTAGCAAATATGCTGTCCTTTTTTGGGAAATTGGTCTATTAAAAATAGAAAAGACCAGAAAAGATAAAACGACAAACGTCAGAAGACATATGCTAGAAGACAAAAAGATAAAAGTCAGAAAAAAAGAGAAACGGCAGATGGCAGAAGGTAATAAAAAATAGATCACAAGATAGAATACAAAAGGAAGAAGTCCACAAGCAAAACTGGCAAAGAAAAATCTGATTAAGTGCAGATGGTATTGTATCATGAAGAAGCCACTGGAATTATCAAACGAGTTTAAAATCAGTAATACTCATCTTCTTTGTATTAGTAACTTCTTACCAGGAAAAGTATCTCGAAAAGTTTGCTTTTTTTAATCCACTTAAATTGCAAAACGTAAAATGACGTAGAAGACAAAAGACAGAATCATTAGAAAAATGAAAAACGGCAGATGACAGAAGGCAAACATGCAGATCACAAAATTTAGAACACATATGATAAGTAAAAAATAACAGATTATAGAAAGAACAGATCTAATCATTTCGAAGGATGATAGATCTTATGCGACTGCACAGGCAAAACTAGCATTGAAAAATATGATCAAGTGGGGAAGCAAAAAATGATCTGGTTCGCAATACCATCGCGTGAAAGCCACTAAAATTATTAATTAGGCTAAGTACTAAAGCCAAACATCATAATATTCATAATAGAAGAGAAACACAAACTGCAGAAAACATAAGATAGAAGACAAATAACAAAAGTTAACAAGTAACATATGGGTGCACAAGTGAAACCAGCAATGATCGTTCTAATAATCTAATCTAAGTGCAGAAGCAAAACATGATCTGAACATGATCTAATAGTATTGTATGGCGGAGAAGCCAGTAAAATTATTAATTAGAATTAGGCTTAGGATGAAACAAAACAGTTACAGAACAAAATTGAATTCGACAGAATGGAATGGAAGCAATTACAAAACGAGTTTAAAGTCAATAGTGAATATCTTCTTTGTATTACTAACTTCTCACCTAGAAAACTATCTAGAAAAGTTGTTTTTTTCATTCCATTAAAATTGCAGAAATTCAAAGAGCTTCCTTCTTCTGAAAGAAAAAAAGTATGTTTAAATAGAAGGAAATACAAGTGTCAGACTTTCTGTCGAACATGTCTAAATCTTTATAATAATTTTATTCGTGATAATGTTGAATGTTTAACTTTCGTTTTATAAAGTTCTGCTAATAAAACTAAATTGTCATCCAAAAAAACCGATATTAAGGACGAAATGGTCAAAAGTTACTCAAAGTCTTTACCAAGATGTATTATGACGACGAAGCCGCTGAAATTATTAATTAGGCTAAGGTTATAATGACAAATTGAAGCAGTTACAGAATAAGATTGAAGCTGATAGAAAGGAAGGAACACGATACCATCAAAATTTTTTTTTCGACAACCAATCTTTTAAGATTAGATTTAATCTAGATTATCTGCCATTGAAATAATTGTTTTAATTCTACATACGCAGAAAAATAGGTTACATTATGCATTGGCACGTGCAGACCGATTAATATCGACATGTCAGTATATAAAAAGGGTTTACAACTCTTAACCAGTTAAATGTGTCGCTCCGTTTTGAATGTGTGAATTTTTGTGAATCATAAAAATCGCTCTATGACGGATATATACGTCAAACGCCGTTAACTGGTTAAAAGAGAATCTAAGCCTATTAATTAAAATACAAATAACTGTACGTACATCTAAAACTATTTCGACGCCTGTGTTAATACATATTAGAAACTAACTTCTTGTAAGTTCTTATAGTATGCGCGTGTAAAAAATGATAATAAGAAAAATCATGTTTTGTAATACAAATTATAAACAACATTAATATTCTTGTAGTGAATTCTTTTGTGAATGCTCATATCAAAGAGGAACGCATCTAACATTAGAAATATAAAACTATAAATTGGCTTAGAAAGTACTGCTTAATAGATCTGTTTTCAAACTTTGATTAATTTTAGCATATATTATCCAATGAGGTAGCAGAGATAGGAAATGTTACTACATTGTAAAATATTATGGTAATAATAATATCCCTATTGTCATTATTATTATTCTGAAAGAAAATAACTATTTCAATTGCCTTTAAATTGGTGGCAGAAAATAGTGGTAAAATGTCAGAAATCAGAATACAGAAGACACAAGACAATTCACAGAAAATTATTAGTAATTGCTGAAAATATTTGATTGAAGACGATAAATAAAAGACAATAGAAAATTAAGGCATCAGACACATGAAAAAAGACAAACAACGTTAATGTCGAAGAGGAATGCACCAGCCTTGAAAATTATAAAAGGTGTATCTATGATGATGTAAAGAGTATTTCTTGATGACTTAGTTTTCCTATAATGTATGCTAATGATATAGCAGTGACAAGAAGTTTTATTACAATAGAAAATCATAACCTTAATATTTATCACCTATTCTTTATATTATATCCTGTCCTAAACCTTGTCAGATATTAGAAGAATTTAATTACTTCAATTGCATTAAAATATTTAATGATGCTAAACTGAATAATGAAATATTTATAGGATACAAATAATATAATATATAATAAATTTAATTTTTTGTGTTACATTATAATTTATTTTAGAGGTTCAGGCTCTTTAGGTTAAATATATTTTAATTACTATTTAACTTGTAAAACGAGGTAGAAGCCTTTAACAATATTCCAAAAAAATGCTTGTTAAGCTCTGTATATTTTAATTATATTTTATTAATTCAA
This sequence comes from Ontholestes murinus, assembly GCA_963969525.1. Classification (NCBI taxonomy): domain Eukaryota; kingdom Metazoa; phylum Arthropoda; class Insecta; order Coleoptera; family Staphylinidae; genus Ontholestes; species Ontholestes murinus. Next base: position 16,922,206 of record OZ018397.1, read on the forward strand.
TTTTATTTTGTATTTTCAAGCTAATTAGAAAAGTATTTATAATTTTCCATTCGTAATGAAAATATTGGGCTTAAATAATTCTCTTTAGGCATTAAATTTAATACCTATATTATGAATTATCACATAGGTAAGGGACGCTACCATCATCATATTTTTTTAAATTTTTGTTTATTGTATTTAATAAAATATTGTATATAAATATATTATAGTTTAATGCAGACATTAAAATTATAAAGGTTGTTAACACTGCGTATAAATCGATTTTAATATTAGTTTTTGGGGGTTTATTTTATGCACGCTTAGATTGCCAGCCACTGTTTTCCAAATAATTGTTATTCAAGTTCAAGTTGCTATGCAAACGTATTCCGCTCCCGTGTAGATTGGGAGCAAATGGAGTAGTTAATCCCTTTAAAAGTCTTGCAATAATTATAAGTGATACTGTTTGTATGGTAATTGTGTTTGCTCAAAGTTAAATTCGTGTTAAAATTACAGATCCGAGGCCGGTGTAATTGGTAACGTCTTAAACAATTTCGTCTGGTGCGGGTCGTAATTTAATGTGCCGTGTCTTTAAGCAAGACAGCTCCTGTTCTTAGACCCCAAGTAGACGAAAGACCGGTTTACTCGGAGTCTGCAAGGACCAAAGACCAGTTTTCCGAGTTGACCGTCGCGGTCAGCTGTTGGCCGCGTCTCAGACAATGCGAACGCCAGTGCGCCTTTGAATCGACAATGAAAGGAACTATTTAAATATTCCGGAGACGATTAATAATAATTCCTATTATTACGAAAAGAATTCAGGGGAAACTCGCTTAAAATGCAAAAAGGCGACATCAAAGAATGAGATGAGACTGAATTAATAAGCAACTGCGACCTACCAGGTGATGGGCTTCATACGAATTTGTGAATATTTTAATCCATGGGAAGATTTTGGTGTATTTATAAAGCATCATAAGCGAATAATTAAGTAATAAAAACATTCTACATATCCGTTGATATAAACACTAACAAATTTCTTTTCATGTTTAAATTTACACATAAGAATTTCCGATGGGATGTATATTGATACAAAAATAGCAAATATAATGAGCATCCGCGTATATGCGCTATCCATCCGAATATGATGTGCTGTAAATAATCCTAACAGGCAGGAATTTTGCTATAAATCCGACCGCACACGTTGCAATTTCAGGATAATTTTCACAGCCATCCGTATGTGAGTATTTGAGGAATGAGCACGGTAATCATAAATAATTAACACCGTCTTATTGCTCCTTGCAAATATAATCCTATAAATCTCGACACGTCATAATTAAATACCCATATATCTTTCCCGTATCAACTTTAACCGAATAAGATGATATTTAAAAAGCGATAAATCACCAACTTGCACATTATCGTTTATATCAATTTGGCGGCTAATATCCAGCCTAACAGATAACTGTTATTTGATTTATCAAGGTGTAAAACTATAGAGGCGCGGATGATTCACCGCTTAACTCCTTGTTACATGGACGTTATTGTTAAGCATCCCGGAAGGAGTTTATAAGTACACATGTTTAATACATTCTGCATGGAGATGAAACAAATCATATAATGGAGAAAATACCTTGTTCAACATTTATGGGAAATGCATCGAAATGACTTGCTGAATAATAAAAATAAATTGCTATAATAAACATAGGACGTGAAATTATATTTAAATCAATATCTGTAATCTGGAAATTATACAGCGTGTCCGAAAAGGAACTTTATATTTCAATTCGAAGCGTTATGTGGAGATATTAAACAACTTCTTAGAGAATAATTAATACAAGTTCACAGTTTAAATAAAAAACTGCTACTAACTTATTGCAACCTGAATTGCAAAACTGTCCTTGTAACCAAAGAACATAATACTAACAGGACGGAGTAACGTTCCCTAGCAAATTAAAAAATTAATCTTCAGGACATGAATCAGCCCAGACGCAGTCCTGATGTAACCCTACCAACTATTTCCTGTAGGGTTATTTAAGAATATAGGTTTCCTCCATTAGGCCAACTTCTCTGACGCGTTTGAAAGAAAATATTCATCACAGAGTCTATCTGTCAAGCTGTTTTATAAAGTTGTTTAGTGTTCTAATAATAAGTCAGTGCCGTGACCGCGAAGGTTTACATTTTGACGATAATAATATCGTAATCAATTAAATGTCGCTCCGAAAAATATTCCAAAATACATTCAGGTCTTAGTATAAGCTTGTCAGTTTTTCGGTTTATTTTATGGGTTTCTATCATATGCACCTATAGTATAGTTTAGATCAATTTTACGTCTTCTTTGCCTTTACAGATATTTATTAAAACAGAAAATATAAAGAAGAAAAAATTGTCCAAATTTTTATCAGATATTTTCAAAAGAAATTTATAGATAAAAGAAGAAATCATTTTTTTGTTAAATAGTAGAAAAATTATAAGTTCGAAGAAGGGTTTTTTAGAAAACTGCAACAAATTAATGAATGATATTGAAAATTTTTAAATTTCTGTAAATATTTAAAAAATCTTCTAGGAAAATTACAAAAATACAAATTCTAATATTATAATTCTAGAGAAGTAAACATCTTTATCAACATTGGCGACATAACAATTGCACAATTTCTTACTCCTTGTCTTTATCTTCATGGCTATCTACCATAGGTCGTTCAGTATTAAAGTTCTGAGAAATTACTAGAAAAGTGTACAGTCTAAAATTAAAATTACCAAAGAATTTTTTAAGAGATACTGGAAATGTCTAGAAATCTTGACGAAAATTTAAGAAAAAAAAAGGTTCTTGGAATTTATAAGAAAAAATCAGCTAGAATTTTTCTATAAAAAGAAATTCTTAGAAAATTTTAAAAACGTGGAACAAGACAGTAAACATTATTGTGAAATTGAAGAAGAAGGAATTGTTTCAAAATAGAATTATAAAAAACTTAAAAACTAAAAGCTAGAATGGAACGGAGATGGGATGGAGAGGTTAAAATTGTCCAAGTCTCTATGGTTCATGTTAATGATTTTAGAAGGTTATAAGGAGTACTTCAGGTGTGTGCAGAAGGAGTCGAGAAAAGAGTGTAAGGTGGTGAGAAAAAAGTGGGGATGGTGGGTACTTGACAGTGCAAAGGCGAAGTGTAACCTATATGGTGTATAAAGTGAAGGTATGGAAGATTAGGAGGTACGAAAGGTTGGAGAAGGAACAGTTGGTGGTTCCTGAAGCAGATGTTAAGGGTGAATAGATCAAAACGACTGCATGTTGTTTCAGGAGACAAATAGGGAGAGTATCTAGAGAGAAACGATAAGGAAAATGGCATGTGGGAATTGGACTAGGGAAGATTGTCAAAGAATGTATGAAAGGGAATTGTGGATTCAGGAAAGAGTAGATAAAGAGCGAAAGAATGTATACCAGGGTGGGTTTGTCAGAGAGGATCATGTTTGAGAGGTGTAACAAGGAGTGAATGTGGCAAGATGGATGCATGAGAAGACAACAATGTATGGAGGTGGCAGACACATTGTAGAGATACGACTGTTAGTTTGGCAACGACAAAATGCGGGACGGAGGAGAAAAATAAATGGATGAACTAGGGTAGACGGAGAAGAATGCGTGCTGTTTAAGGATTGCAAGGATATGTGAAATGACGATGAACACATAATTAGCAAAATATAGAATTAAGTCATATATGTAATAGATAGAATATTCCAATAAAGGATTGTATAGTATGAAAAATCAACTCGAGTTTTATCCTATAAATTATGAAGAACATTTTCCAGAAAATTCCGATAGCATAAGCCTTGAAATGGTAGAACATTCTCAAAAAATGTAAGATGTATTTGTTGCAGGAGAAAAGTTTTCAGGAAACTCTGACAAAATAAAGTAAGATATGTTGTCAATTTTTACAAATCTCAAGAAAATTGAAAATTTATGAATATAAAAATTGCTGAAGAATTTTATGAATTTTAAATAAAAATAAAGCAGAAAATTGTAAGAGTTTAGCTTTAAAGGAAAATTATATTTTTAGAAAATTCCTAATAATTCTGGAGGAAAATTTCTAGGAAAATTATAAGAGAACAAATAAAAATGAAATTCTAGAAATATAAAAAATTCTGAAAAATTAGAAAGATGAATGCTTTATAAATGTCTTCGTCTAAATATGCCCCGACACCTCATCATATTAATCCACGAATTCCTAACAAACCCGTTCTGCAAAGTAAAAATCCGCCAGTCTTACTCTCATTCATTTGAAATACAACAAGGTGTCCCTCAAGGCTCCCCCTTTCACCCATCCTTTCTAATTTGTACTGTTCAGACATTTTCAACCCCGATCCTGAATTCTTCAATCCAGACTTATACCCACTCCTATTCGCCGACGACACCGCCTTAGTATCGCATGCCCCCACCCTACCATATGCACTCTCATCCCTCCAATCATCATTAAATTCCCTTGAAATATGGTTCTCCAAGTGGCGTATTGAAATAAATCCCTCAAAATCCAAGCTTCTCATCCCTTTCCACAGAATAACTCCCCCGTCACCCAAAATCAAAATGCGAACATCAGAAGTTTCCCCGTCCCAAACCTGTAAATACCTCGGAATATTATTCGACTCCCAATTATCATTTAAACCCCATGCCCTCTCCATTAAATCCAAAATCAAAGCAAGGGCGCGGCATTTCCGATCACTGACGTTTAAAAATCAAGGCATCTCGACACAAACAGCCGTCAACATTTACAAAGCGATTTTCCGCCCTTTGCTTGATTATAGCTCTATCCTATTTACCCAATGTCGCCCCACAACTCTCCATCATCTTCAAGTCGCAGAAAGATCCGCACTTCGCACCCTAACCAAAATCCGACATCCTAACAACCCACTCTACAATCCATCCAACGAACTCCTCTATAAAGAAACCCAAATCATTCCTATTCCTCAACGTATGTTAGCCATTGCTGAAAAGTTTTCCACTAAACCCTACAACATAAACCTTCTCAATAAATACTGTACTCCTCGTAATCCCAACATCCAACCCAAATACTACTATCCAACAAATACGTTACATCAAATCATTTGTTCGTATCATCACGACAGTTAGTTAACCTACTAGTTCTTTTCTTTATATTTGTAATGACGGGACAGAAAGACCTAAGGTCGATAGCCCGACAGTACATACAAACCTCTTCTACTATTGTATATATTTAAGATGTATTATTGTTAAACGTTAAACAAATGTAAGTGTCTGTAATAAAGATGTTGTATATATATATATATATATATATATATATAGAAAGATAAAATAATTACTTGTCTAACACTATTTATATCCCTGCAAAAATTAGTGCTGAAACTTTTCGAAAAATTGAAGGGGTCATTGTTTGGAGAAAGAAAAAAGTTTTTAGGAAACGCTTGTAAGGTGCAAACATATTTATAAGTGTTAAAAAAATCCAGGAATATACCAACGAAACGTCAAGCAAGACAATAAAACGTTATCCTAAAATTAAAGAGGAATTGTTGGAAGAAAAGTCTGAGAAAAATTTTTAAACAATTCCACCAGAAAAAAAAATAGAAAACTCGAGGTTTATCGCTGCAGGAGAAAAGTTTTCAAAAAACTCAGATAAAATAAGGTAGTATATATTGTAAGTTTCTAGAAATTTCGAGCAAAAAATCGAAAATCTATACATTTAGAAATTACTGGAAAAATTTAGGAATCTAAAACAAAAATTCAAAAAAAAGTAAAGCGGGAAATTGGAAGAGTAATTACTTTATAAGAGAAAAATAATATTTTTTGACATTTCTACAAAATAAAGGAAAATTCCAAAAACAGAGCACGAATTAGTGTTTATTTAAACTTCTTGAATAATTAAAAGGATATTGTTGGATAAAAGAAGAAAACTTTTTGGGAAACTCTTCTAAAATGCTAAAGATTTTAAACAACAAAATGAAAATCTATAGGTTTACACTATAAATTACGAATTTTTACAGGAGAAGTTTACAGGAAACAAAGGATAAAATAAGACAAGTTATTGTAAATTTCTAAAAATTTTGAGAAAAACGTAAAAGTTTCTGGAAAAGAGAAATCTAAAAGAAATAGTTTAACATTTACTACATTTCCGGAAATTCCGAACACGTAAAACAAGAATTAATGTCGAAAAATGAAAGAGAAATTGTTGGAAAGTAGAATTAAATAGGTAAACACATATTGAAACACTTACTATGTTTTTACCACAATTAATTTATTGTAATAGGGTTTACATATATACAAAAATCACGACTTAAGTTTCGACCTGTTACAGTCATTATCAAGTGATAATGACTGTAACAGGTCGAAACTTAAGTCGTGATTTTTGTATATATGTAAACCATATTACAATAAATTAATTGTGGTAAAAACATAGTAAGTGTTTCAATATGTGTTTAAATTTGGATTACCACCTAGTAACGGTCACAACCATCATGAAATTAAATAGGTGTTTAGGAATTTCTTCTAAGATGCTAAAATATTTAAAATTCAAATAATAAATACAGCACGTGAAAAAGTTTTAAACAACTCCGCCAAAAATTAAAATTCAGTAATCTCGAGTTTGCTGGAGAAACTCTGACAAAATAAGACATGTATGTTCTAAATTTCTAGAAATCTCGAGAAGAATATTGCAAATCTATAGGTTTAGAAATTTCTGAAAAATATACAGCAAAAGTTCAAAGAAACCATTACACAAGAAATTGCAATTTCTTTATAGGTAAAAGATAAAAGATATTTTTAGAAATATCTACTAAGTAAAGACTTTTAAGAAAATCTAGAGGAAACTTTTTATAAGAATTAGGAATAAGGAATTAGGAGGAATTTTTGCAAAATAGAGTCATAAGAAAAAGTTTGTAGAAAAGATATAATTTCTAAATTTCGAGATCGAAAGAATAAATATAACTTAAATTTTTTAAATATAGAAATTGCTGAAGATTTCTAAATATATGTTTTTTTTTAACTAGAAATTTGTAAGAGATATTTCAAAAATTGCAATTTATAAATGGTAAAATAATAGAAGACAAGAAAAAAATTTTTAGAAATCTCGTACAAGATAGGATAAGAGAATCTGAAAATTTTTCAATTTAGTGTAAGTAATTGTCGAAACTGGTCTTTTAATTTCTAGAAATCTTGATGAAAAATTTTTGAAAAAAAAATCAATCAAAATAAATTGTAGCAAACTAGAAACTGCTGGAAATTCCTGGAATTTTTATAATCCTAAAATGAAAATTATTACAATATAGTATAATAAGAGGAAGGAAAGATAAAAGAGCTGGAATGAAAGGGAGAGGTGATCGATAGGGTAAAAATGTTCAAATATCTGAGGTTTCTATTTAAGAGTTAATGGAGGTTATGAGAAGCATATCAAGTGGGTTGCAGGAGAAGGCGAGGAGAAATTGGAGATAGTCGATGAATGACAGTGCGAGGTTGATGAATGACCTATGGGATGCACGCATGAGACCGATCTTAATGTATGAGGTGGAGGCCCCCATACTTCAGCAGTTACAAAAGGTTGGATAAAGAACAGTGGTGGTTCCCGAAGCAGATCCCTAGACTGGCCAGGTATGAGATGAAACTGTGGGGATTGGGCGAGGGGAAATTGATGAAGGAAGTATTTACGGGAAGTGTGGATACAGGAGTGGGTAGATGAGTAGCGGAAAGGAGGAGAATGTATGGGTTTGTCAGAAGGGTCATGAAGGAGTGACTGGAACTAAGGGTGAATGTAGCGAGATGGGTGCATAAGAAGGCGAAGGAGGTGGAGAAGCAAGAAAAACAAGGATGTATAGAGAAAGTTAATACAATGAGTGACAGATATATGGAAGGAGGCCAAGGTACCTGGAGGAAAACCGTATCAGAAGAGGAGAGAGGGTGATCTTGGCAAGGGTGAGATGCGGGACGGAGGAGCTCTCCGGTAGAGGAATGTAAGGGAGTAGAAGAGAATTGGGTGGATAGATGTAGAAGGGTAGGAGATTTAATGAGGATAGATAGGGCGAGGGTAAAGGAGTTGACGTGGCTAGGGCGGGAAAGGGGGAGAAGCGGAAATTATGAAAACATAATTAGCAGAGTATAGTATTCAATTATGTATGTCGATTTTTATCCTATAAATTATAATATAACTAGAAATGGTAGAGAATTCTCAAAAACAAAATGTAAAAAAAATTGTTGCAGGAGAAAAATTCTTATGAAACTCCAACAAAATAAGGCAAGATATGTATATATTTAGAAATTGCTGAAAAAAATTTGGAAAATTGCAATAAACAAGAAAATTTTTAGGAAACTTTTATAAAATGTTAAAATATTTAGAAATTCAGCGATTTATCATAAAATGATTGTAAGATGGTATGAGAAAAGTTTTTAAGCAACTCCGACAAAAAAGATAAATTTAGAAATCACGAGGTTATTTCATAAATTAATAAATTCTTGCAGAAGAAAAGTTTTCAAGAAAAAATAAAAATAAAGCAGTATTTATTTTAAATTCCTAGAAATCTCAAGAAGAAAATTGAAAATCTATAGATTTAAAAATTGTTGGAAAAAATTATGAATCTAAAGAAATAAATGAAAGAAAGAGTAAAGCAGGAAATTAAAAACAATATTACTTTATAAGAAAAGAATAATATTTTGAGAAATATCTACAAATTAAGAATTTCTAAAAAATTCTGACAGAACAGATAAAATTCTAAAAACATAACAAATTCTAGAAAATTAGGAATCTAGAAATTGTTGTCTAAGATTTTTATGTTCCTGGAAAATTCCGAAAAGATCAAGCAAGAATTAGAGTTAAATCTTGTTGAAAAATAAAAGGGAAATTTTTGAAAAAAGAAAGAAAAGTTTTTATTTTATGAAATAGTTTTCTTTCTTCTTTCAACAAATTCCATTTCATTCTTCGAAAAGTTTCAATATCATTTCGTAATTTTCCAGGAATTAGTGTTAAAACTCAAAAAATGAGAAATTGTTGTAAAAAAGAAGTTTTAAGCAAACTCTTGTAATATGCCAAAATATTTAGAAATCAAAAAAAGACTGCAAAGTCAAAGCAACAATGCAAAATGAAGACCATGATCGATACAAAGACAATTTCATGTAATATTGGAAGCGATACAGTAGAAATTATCCAAGATTTTTCCAGAAACCTTGAACAAAATTTAAAAAAAACATTCTACAAATACGTGAAAAATACTCCAATTAAAGAAGCAACAATTTATTCAAATAAGTAATTGTGAAGGCGTTTACTTTGTGATATACTTTGATAAACCAAAATAAACAAACAGTTAACTTTGTTTGTATCACTTGATCACTTGATAAATTTTGAAAAAATTCCTCGTATACTTTAGTAAAATAAAAACGAAATGGTAAGAATTTGGAATAAATAGAAGAGAAGTTGCAGGAAAAATATAAAATTTCGAAAAGAAATTGATTTAAAATACTGGAACCCTCGTGAAAATTATAAGAATCTAAAAGTAAAATTTCTAGAAAATGTTATAAGATAAAACGATGACGTTTTAAGAAAATCGACTGGGAAATTCCAGAAATCTGGAAGAGGAATTGCTAAATAGTTCAACATTTGAAGAAAATTCTAAAAGTTTAATCGTAGAGGCGTTTACTTTATGGTACATCTAGAACATAATGAAGAAGGAGACACAATGACTTTGTTTTACCACTTTCTTTAGGAAATTCTAAATCATCTCATCTTAATTGTGTGAGTTTGCTAACCTCAAAGAAAGCTCACACGAGGCAGAAGAGTTATGTTTGTAAAATTCTTATAAATTAAGTAATTATAGTAGTTCAAAAGAAGCTGTTTAGAAATTCTAAACATCTGGAATAGCAATTACTAAAAAGTTTTAGAATCCCCGAAGAAAGTAATCACAATTTGGAAATGAAATTATTAAATTTAGTTTAAAGTTTTCAATAATTTCAATAAATAAAAATAAAATGGAATTGTATAATAAAAAACTGAAGGCAGCAGTTCAAAAAAGGCCATGAGAAATTCCAAGAAAAATTTTCTAGAAAATTCTTATAAAATAAAGTAAAAAACTATAATAATTTAAAAATACGAAAACATTTCGTAAATCTGCAACAATGAGTCCTACTAAGATATCAGCTACTTCTAAATAGTTGTTTCAATGAGTGATTTGTTTTGTAGTCTTAGTAATTACTTTTAAGTAATTTGGCCATTTACGCTTGGCATAAGAAGCTTATCTACAGCCAATCAAATATGTTATACGGTAATAATATAATATAGTACATTTGCTATATAAGTATATTAATATGTTACAATCAGTGTAGCAGTAATGGTGGACACAATACGAATAGGGATTTTGAAGAGGGATCCGCCATGGCAGGTATATAACAGGGAGGTAGACACATAATGATTGTTATATTTAGAAATGTAAAAACAAGTTTCTAAGGTTTTCTTTTTTTAAATTCGAAAGAGGACCCTTGGAAAATTGTGATAAATAAAATAAATTATATGAAAATAACGTATTGATAAAATAAAATGAAATTTAAAGAATCAAAATATAAAATTTATAGCTGACAAAAATGTAATTGACAAATGATTTAAACACTTGAATATCCTCTACAAAGGAAAATTAATAGAATTAGTAGTAATGTAGTAATTTTGTTCAACTATTGACTACGTGGTCCTTCCAACGAGTTATTTGTATATGTGTGGTTGTGAATGTGCTTGTTACTTTAAAATATCGCCCCATCACCCTCGAGCGCCATTCAATTACGCCTATCCTATTTCTGACCTGGGAAAATTATTACTTTGACGTAATCAATCTATTTTGTTTAATTATGGAAGCGTCTGCTTTGTAGTACTTATTGAATATAATAAAGAACGAGACACGATTACATTGTGGCAAAACAAAATAATTATGTCTCCTTCTTCATTACCATCTATTTTGGTAAAGATTAGATAGAATAGATAATAAATATAATTGCGAGGGTTTCTACACGCCATTTAATGATTTAAACACTAAACTAAAATACTTACTACGTCGAGAATGATGTTCAAACGCCGAAACTTGTAATATTTATATTTTGCAACAAAAATAAATATGCAAAATATTTTAGTTTAGTGTTTGAAAGTAGATCTGGTGAATAAAAGAGTAAAATGAAAAATTATATTTTTGATTAGAAAAATTTTATTAACCCGAGGTTCTTATATTATTTTAAATTGTTTTATTTATAAAAAGTTAAGAGAAATTGTACGTTTTACAATTTTAATTCTTACTGTAAATTTTTGGACTGTAAGATGATTTGTAACATTAAGAATATAAATATTTTTGACCAAACTCTTGTGAGAAGTGTATCATTGGGTATTATGAAAGTTTCTCATCTATAATTTAAAAAAAAAAAAGTGAATTAATCTTAAGTACAAAGGTTTAGTGGATTAGTCAAATCATTTTATATATCTATACAACTATTTTAATAGTTTATAAAACGAATTATTTTAAAATCAAGGGATAAATAAGCATCAAAATTCTGAACAATATAAGTACAAAATGCTGGATCATTAAGTTTGGAAGAACGAAGAGTTTGGGTGGGAGCATTTAACGCAAATAACCTTAACCCTTCAGCACTTCGATAATTTTTTTGTGCCAATTTTCTGTTAGTTTTACTTTATAAAAGCATGAAAACAAATTGCTTTTAAACTATGAATTAAATTCTCACTTAACCCGTGGTGAAATTGTGAAACAACACCAATGCTTAATTAAAATCTAATTAATTGCTTTTAAACAAAAAACCTTTTGTTAGACTATTACAAATTTCGAAAGTTTGATCAACAATCTTTGTTGTTTGATAATTTCAATAAAAATTGATATCGTTTTTTTTACATTATATATGTTTCAATGCATGAAATTCTATGCCTAATATTATTGTATCTATGATTTAATCAATTCAATAAATTATGTATGGCAATACATCAAAACAAACTTTCCCTAAACAATCCGCCCACGCTCGGAAACAAAATGAATCATCTAAAAACTACCAGCTAAACGAGCACTATTCCAGTCTACAATGGCATAACTTACATACCGAAAGTTTGTTTTCCAAATGTACCCATAACGAATGAATTACGATGTATCAATAAGAGCATTGGTGGGAGTGAGGAGCGGGAAAGTTTTTCCAAACGCGAATGAAGGAAAATCGAACTTTTTCTGCTGACAAAATGTCGTCACTTTATACACATCTGAAAATATTGCAAAAAAATTATTTCCGTTCCACCTAACAAACTGTTCGCCCCAGAAAGCAACTCGAGTTCAAATAAACCGCCGCCTTTTGATCGATATTAGGGAGATACCTGCATATTCACATTTACACGGCCGACATCCTCAACCTTCGTAAATGGAAATAAATGCTCTGTTTGTACTTTGATTAAGTAGCCGCGATAAGGCAAAACAGAAACACATTAAGTATACAATGTGAAACTTACAATGGGTTACGCCCCGATTCGTTCTCGCGATAACCGAAAAATATATATGTATCTGGTGGGTTTACATTTACACTACTTTTGTTATTTACATAAGAGCTTGATTATTAATAACACTGCTCCGTTTGTATCAAGTAATATTAACGATGTCTTATGAGTTGTTTGTGTGTTTGTGGGTGGTTTAGGATCTAACTAATGAATAATTTAATATATCTTTAAGATGATTTTTCTCAAGTTATAACAAATAAAAATATGTAATAAGAAAAACTTATGATAATCTATGAATTGGTCTAAATATTTATTTAAATCTAATGCTCGCATTGTATTTTTAATTAAAGCAACTTTGAGTTTATAATAAATTTAAAAAAAGTATTATGTTGTCGTATTTAATTGCGGCTTTATTAATTAATAACATCCCCCGGTGTACAATTAAGAACCTCATCCGACGGCGTGGGAGTTTAAATATATTTTTGCAATTATAACTTAACTGTACAATAAATTCATTGTAGGGTTTCAGGCGTAGGTGTTTCGAATGGGTATCGATTTTTGCATGCACGCATGGTAGATTGAAACTTGTCTGAAGGCTCTTTTTACTTCAACGAAGATGGTAAGATAAAAGAGGAACGTATAATTTCCAACCTACATCGCATAACTTGTCTTCGTCGTATAACACCAGGCCGGGCCTTTGATAGCATCGTACTTGGGAAATTAACTAAAAGCCTTTTTTCGAACTCCAAGATTAGTTTTATCTTAAGGGAGGGTTCACAAATCCGGGCTGATTTAAAGTTTCTGGACAATTATGGAAAATATATGGTAATTAAAAAGTTGGGAGAGAGGTGGAGAGAACTTTCCCGACAAATATTTGTGAGGGAAAAGAACTCGGAAATCTGCGTATTTACATACGAATAGTAACGGTGTTTGTTTAGTAGTCATTAGGTTATCTTTTCATTCAGTATGTTTTCATAAGAATTAACATCAAAGCGGCGCAGTGTTTTTTTTATCGGTAATAAGTTATAATTATAATTTATACTTTTATTTATTTTTAATCTATAAAATTTAATTTCGTTCAGATCAGTTTAAGCATTTCTTTTATATTTATAATAAGTCTTATAAAACATAAAGCAATTTATTTATAAATATTTAAAAAAATATATACAAAAATCTGACATTAATTATTTCGTATTAGAATGATTTAAATTTTTAATAAATAATATCAGATTTTTGTTTATTTATTTACAGTAAACTTTGTTGTTTTGAAATCAATATCAGTCCCTTTTCCATTCACATTTGTGGTGATTTATTATTATTTAATTTATATTTAATTGAGAATAACGTTTCTGGATACTTTAAAAATCTTTGTTTGTTGGTTCCTAGACTACCTTCAATAATTCTCATAGCTTATAAATTCTGTGCATATAATACCATCCATATGTAGCTACGTATCATTTTGCTAAATTTATAGACAAATCTTCAAATTTATTTTGAGCTCTATTCTTCCTTGAGGCTATAGCTTACAGTAGGAACAAAAAATGTTTGCACGTACAACGAATAATTTTGTAAGAATCACACTTTTTATTTATTTTTAGGTTGAATAATACTTTATAGATAAGGGATTAAATGTTAATTTTTCAAGCCTAAAGGTAATCTTGACATGCACCTAATAAACGACTAGACATACCTCTTATGCTCTTCTTTGTTTAACGCATTTTAAAGACAGGTGGTGTAAATTAAAATATTATTTGTTTGACTATGATCATGAACAACGATTTAGATCTCCTCATATGCCCGCAAGCACTGTGAGAATATAATAAGGAGTTGACAAATTCGAAAAAGAAAACATAGAAAACGATCTGCAAGGAAGTTACTGATTGAACTTCTACAGCCAGGTTACAGAAGCCATGTCCAAAGAAAACCTAGTGGAAGTTATTCTGAGGAGCTCAAGGAATATCTCAATCTTCTGTTAAGGACGCACTTCCCACTTCAGCACTGGTTGACTCTGCACAATCTACAGAAGAAAGCATATTAATCCCAACTAAAGAAAGCAAAAGAAATTCTGGTAAACATATTAGCAAACAAAGAATTGAATAAGGGGTTAATATCTTAAAACCCTTCGAAGAATTTGACTTAGATGGCATTATCCTTGCACTGCTGTAGAAAGGACTACATTTAGCTCTCCAGTTTACAAATTTAGTTTTTTGCTAGAATATGTTCCAATTGAATGAAAAAATGCTAGACCATAAAGCGAGCCAAAGTCTACCCAATGAGGCCAAATCCTATCGTGCAATTAATCTTACTTCATTTCTCTTAATAGTCACGAAAAATATTGTAGAAAACAATATAAGAAACAAGGCAAATCCGCTCTAAAGGCAGTAGTTTGCCTATCAACTTTGCAAATCTACCGTAAACTCACTTTACAGCCTCACAACAGGCATAGAAGCTTCGCTTTAACACAAGGATATTGGATTAGGTATTTTCGTGGATATTGAAGGTGCGTTTGACAAAACCAACCTTCAAAACCGGTTGACAAGGGTCATTCTACTCAAGGTTATGCCGATAACATAGCAAATGTCAAAATTAAATCGTCCCTACTCCCAGGCGCTTTCAATGCCATAGTAAAATTTACTAATCGTAGGAAGCGATTATCAAAACTCCGAAGGTAAAATGGCAAGAAATTGCTATGACCGATCAGGTGAAATATCTATGTTTAATACTGGTTAGAAAAGAAAACTTATTGAAACGCGCACCTAGAAAAAAACAATCTGCAAAGCTAGAGCGACACTATGCATATGCCGCAGACTCTTTGGCAGATAATGGGGGGGGGACTTCCAAAATAATACAAGACTAAACAAGCAATGACATAAAAGAAGCTTCAAACCCTTCAGAGAATAGCTTGTATTGACATCACGGGAACTAAACTAAACTAAACCAAACTATGCACACTACCCGTTTGTAACAATGGAAGCATCACTAGACTTCCCCTGCACAAAGAAATAAAAAAAAAGACCTAATGAGACTGGACTGGCACTATACAGGGCATTCTAAATACACCGTTGGTCGCAATTCGGGCCAAATTTGATCTCATATCGTCCTTTGAGGTCATAATTGACAGTCACCAAAACAATCTGAATCGAATCAAAAAACTAAATCATAAATCTGTAATTATGTATACAGATGCATCAAAAACGAAAACAAGCTGCGGTAAATACAAGCAATCAGTTTCTCTCGGACAATGCCCATCAGTCTTATGGACTGAAACAAAATCCTTGGAAGGATGTGCCCAAGTTTGTACGGAAAATAACTACAAAGGAGCGTACGTGTGTTTGATCTCAGACATCTAGGCTGCCCTTAACCCATTTGCATCATAAGCGCCTCGCCACTAACACCAGAGCGCATATGTGCGCGCATTTCACTTAGGCATTTATCACCAAAGCACATATGATATTGCATATTGGGCACGCAGTGAAGAATGGTGATGAAATCATCAGAGTAAAATAACACAATTTTTTTTAAATGCTGTTCCTTTTAATAGTAGCGATAGTGATCAAAGTTCAAGAGATTTTAAGTGTAAGGAAAAAACTGTCAAACCTAAATTGCTTAAATTTACATCTGTTGGTGGTGTAATTAAAAACATAAAAAATTTTACTAGAGACCGTTTAAGAACTTTTTTTGACAAAGCAAATTCTTGAACATATTATAACTGAAACTAATCGATTTGGTGTAAAAGATTCAAGTTTCAAAGAAATTTCTGCAGAGGAATTGCAAGTTTTTTTCCACTCATTATATTGATGACTATAGTGCAAAAACCTATAACCTTCAAAGTTATTAGAGTTCGGACAAGAGCATTGAAACGCGGTACTTGGAAGCATTGACCATTTCAAGTCTTATAATGTTGTGCAAAATAATTTTATTATATTAATCCAAAATGAAATAAAAATTCGTTATCTATGCAATATTATTATTTTTCATATTGTCAAACATTTTCATTTAAATATAATTTAAAAAAATGGTGATAAGATCGAATTTTCCACTTTTCCGTGTGCTGCAAATGGGTTCAGAACCTCAAAACATACAACTTTAATTCCAAAACTACTTTAAATTGCAAACAAGCTGTGAATGAATTCAATAATTAATTATTACCAGACCACGCAAATATAATAGGCAACTCACATACCGATGTGCTTGGCAGAGAAAGAGGTGGAAGGAAAAACACATAGGGAGAGTTCTATCTGAATTATAAAAATACATCATAAACATAAAGCTTCCACAATCACGTATTTGGAAATTCTTTTATAATATTTTCTCTAAACCGGTTTATTTTAGGTGGCTACAACCTCCTAAGTGTATTACCATTAAATTTATTTTTAATATTCTAAAGATTCTTTCTACCGTCTGCCATATATGCGGAATAAGTGTAACCTTATAATATTGTAGGAATTATTAAACTGTTTTGTGTCCTAGATAAAACAGTTTTAACTACGAACTACATATCTAGTTGATTCGAAAATCTCCGAAAGTATTAAATGAAATACGCGAGACTCCTTTCTTCACAAGAAGAAGAAAGTGAAGAAATGAGACTCGTATTTCATTTAATAGTTAGTACATCTTCACATAACTAAACAATAATTAAACAATTAAGAAAAGTGTTAAGCTTTCGAAGGTCAGGTGGTCAATTTATATAACCTTTATAAACACTGTTGTATCCTTTCTTCACACTTTATTTCTATGCTTAGATATATATTTCGATTGCTAGGCACTTATTATGAACAACTAACGAAACCCAAAAACCAATAATCTATTATATAATCTTTATTGACAAATTGTTTCTCCAATTTTTTTATATACAACGAAAGTTGCTACAGCATTCATTGCATTCCATTTATAGGAACTTTGATGAAGAGAAAATCAAAGCTTCCACAATACTTCCATGGTGAAAATTGTTTTATAACATTTCTGAGGTTTTGGTTGTGTGATTCAATTTTAAATTTTAAATAGAATGCCTCTCAAAGATTTTATTAATTCAATGAGGTTCAGGAAGTGTTCTTTATTTTAACAGGACGATTTAGCTTGTTTGTCAATATTTCTTTGTATAAGTATGTATAATATGTATTTTATGTAAACAGTTTTTTGGTTTTCCTGCTCTAGATTGACTGCATAGATTTTTTTGGCAGCAGATCAAAATTTGTACCTATCGTCTGCTAATAAAGTCTTCACTTTTTTGTGGAACTCATATATACAAGGGGTGTTCAAATGAAGAGGTACGAAACGATACTGTTTTAATAAATAAAGTCTTCATTAAAAGTATATATTATAGGCCTGTGCATAACGATTACATTCAATAACGAGCGAAAGAATTTCGTGTTCCCAGAACTCCTGTCTCAGTCATTCAAAGTGTCCTTCAGTTCGTTTTTTGAGTTAAAGCGCTGTCCTTTCAGGTGTTTTTTGTTTTTAATTTTGATGTAAATTATAAAGCACCAAAAATTAATTTTATAATAGATTGGACTTGGATAGTTATGAAATATTTGACCTACTTCTTGACAAATTTTTTTTTGGTGTTGTCAGCTGACGGTAATTTTGAAGACTAAATTTGATATTACATTGTTTTGTAGTTACTGCTGGGTAAAAGAAATATTAGTAACGGTGGTATTTCTCCTCATCTTTGCCAATAAAAAGTGAAGTAGTAAAACCAACAACTACTACGGAGTTTTAAACCTTGCTCGGACTTTAACCCTTAGACGTCAAATTTGTTTTATTTTTGAAAATTATAATATTTTTTAAAAATCTTTACTCTATATATTGTTAGAAATTAGTTAGAACCGATATTTGAATTTTTGTACTTTTAATTTTTTAAATATAACCTTAGGACAAATATGTCCCTAAAGGTTTTATTGATGGGAAATAAAAAAATATATCAAAAAAAGTATACCTATTTATTCCAAAATATTACAATGGTAGAAACAAGCTTTATGATGTAAAATTCCATACATTATGCAACATTACACTTGCAGCATACATTCTTCGTTCGTTTCTCTTTTTTTCTTCTTATGATAACTGTGACATCTTCTTCATGTTGTTCCTTCCACAGGTAAATGTTCGCCAACATTTTACAATGATAATGAAGACTGAAATGGCCCTTCATATTGTCAACCACGTTTCATACTTGCATTTTCTTTTACGTAACCGATAAGGTGTTCTGCTAGTGGTACAATAAAGTGGATAGGAGGACATTTTTGTATGGCGTATTTCTTGATATAATACCCTGGCATTGTTAGTAATAACTTATAAAACACTTTTTTCCATCATTTGTTTGATTTTCTGTCTATATCGTAAAAGCCTGCCAGCTGATCTGCCAGATCGACTCCTCCGATAAATTTGTTATAAAACAGTACTGGACAAGAGACAGTCTTTATTATTCTTTTCCACCTGATTAACGTCTGCTTTGTAACAATTACTAAGTATAATCACATCCTTGGTGTCCTTGCACTTAAAGCAATGCAAACCAGTATTACTACAATACATTTCAGTATTAATCCTTTTTTTTTAGTTTTTCATTAAACGTTGGCAGCAGTTTTCTATTGGTCATGTATCTACTGCGGGATATTGCAGAGTATTCATAAGATTGACCGATGTAATAAACCTATCAAAGCATAATGAAACATAAGGATTTCGGATGGTTTGGTAAAGCTTGTATACCACTATTTCTCCTAATGTTTCTTCAGTTTGCTCAGTTTCTTCCAGAATAAATATTCAGGTCATAAACATAACCGGTCAATGAGTCACATCTCTGCCATATGTTGATTCCTCGTTTGATGGACTTTAGTGGCAAATACTGCTTTAGAACAAACCTGCCCTTAAATTTTGCCATACTCTCGTCAATCTATTGATAATTACTGTCAGTAGACAAGACATTACTTCATCAATACAGTATGTCTTACTGGCATCAGCCGGTTTTGCTTGATTATTGAAATATAGTTTAGAAAGAAGTAATAAAAGTCGATCTCTTGAAATGGCTGATTTCAAGGCTTCGTTTTCCATAAATTTATTAGTAGACTAGTACAATTGCATATTGTTATAACTCATAGTCAGCAAACAAACCAAGACGATAATTATTTCTGAAGGATCAGTTGGTTCCATTTTAGAAATCAAAATATGTATTCGCTCATTGGTGTTCTGTGATGTAAATATCAATTAGCTTTTAAAAAATATTTTCAAAAACAGGTCCAATTCAGTACAAAAAACGATTTACTGTTATTAATGAACCACCTGGAGTTTTTCCGTCTGGTAGATTACTTCGAGGAATAAAATTGCTGCTCCGAGTTTGCCACATAATTTGAGGTTAGGGCTGTAGTGGACCATTGCTTTCAAACATATTGTTGAGCATAATTGTCTTTACAGGTTCATCGATTACAGCTGTGTATAGTTCATATAGTACTTGTAAATTATTACTTTCAATTTCGGAATCGGAGATTTCCTCTTCAGATTGAGTATATTCTGAACCACTATCTTGAAATGGGTTCTCTTCTTCGCACTCATCCCACACATGATCGGCCATGTACTGCAACTCTTCTTCGCTTGATTTTCTCCTTCTAAAATAAATCATAATTATAAAATTCGGAAGGGATACATATGTTCCATGTAAAAATGCTAGTGGGACAAATATGTTCCATATTGACAATTTTTGCAAATAAGAATAATAAAGGGCCATCAGCATTATAATAATACTTTGTATTACTTACCTATCCATTGTAAAATCTAATTGCACTAGTTATAATCTTTGTTTGCGGTAATTAAGAAATCATCCGCTGCGACTTGCTCTATTTCAATAACGGAAACATAATGAATGTTTTTACCCCGATATTTGTGCGGTTATACGTGCAGGAAGTTTCCCGATTTTAAGTATAAATTGATACCTCTAGATTTTTTTAATTTCTAGGTGGGACATATATGACCCATTGGACTCAAAAGGGTTGTCTCGGCTTGCTCTGTTCAGATTGGATCGCATTTTTCCTGTTTGCACGTTTACTCTTAATTTGTTCGGATTTCTTATCAGGTATAGAATATTCAAACCATAGATATAATGTTGGTACGGATAATTTGGAAAAAAGTAATTTTTAATGTGATTACAACTCAACTATAATCTTCGAATATGGTACATCAAAGTCTTATTAATCAAAGGTTATTTTCTGAATCGTCTTGAAAGCGCCTTTTCTTGTTCAGTATTTTTTTTATCTAAAGCCGCAATCAAGATCTTATAAATATGAGACGTTCCCTGCTTCGAATTCGCTTACGATCAATGTTTATTATTGAATTTTTATAATTTGTTTTATTTTCTAAATTGTTTTGAAGGAGCATTTCATGATTTAAAAATCAACCTGTGAGAACATTTTCTGCATCGAATCTATGTATGAAGTAAGCTTAATCCAAATGCAAAAGATATATTTCATTTGGGAATTTAATTTTTTTTTGTCAATTTTGACTTCAATGTGTTGAACGTGTATTTGGAAATCATCTTGAATACGCCAAGTAATTTCCATTCCTCTAAAGATAGACTTCAATTTATCCTTGCGTCGATGATACTTTAAATAAAGTTAAATTTTTCCATCAAACATGGCCATCAACATGTTATAGCCAACATATAGTTCATTTTTTTTGAAATTATTAATCTGGTCTAAAATATACCAGAAGTAATTTTTAAAAAATGTTTTTCATTGTGTTGCATTGATGAGGAACAAATTTTACCATTAAATATAGTCATTATCATGTAATGTAAATTGAATTTGCACTTTTTTCTTCATGCTTTAATTAAAAATTCAGCTTGTCAGAAATACGGAGCGGACAAAAAATGATGAAACAATTAATTTTATATTAATTTTAGGTTTTATTGTAATTTAAAATGTACAATACATTGTTATATAATTTTAGTATACATTGCATAAAATTTTGTTGTAGTGGTGTAAATTTTTTCATTTACCATACATACTTCCAAAAACTCGTCAATTCAATACTTCGAATTATTTTATAATTCATAACGTTTCCGTGATGTTGTACCAAAACAAACAGTATTTGGCAAACATTTCGCATCCACTATTAAAATATGTAAAGCGTAACTACATTGAATTGTATTTTTCCCCGATTTATTTTTAGATAGATATCTCGCAAATAAAAAAAACTTTACTGAACTCCCGAAATAATTAACTAGATGCCATTTAGCGTGGGCCAGAAGCGCCCTTTTGTCCAAATATTTTTTTTAACTAACCATCGCTCTTTATCGAGTTATGTGCTGTTTTCGACTTTACGAACAATAATAAATCTGAATTATAACCTCGTATCCAGTTAGACTTTGCGAGACTTAATCGGATTGATCAAGATTTATATCTGGACGAAGTTTATTACGTAATGCTTACCATACACTTTTAAGGCCTCCGCTGGAAATAAATTTCAATAAGCCCATTATTGATTCGCTTTATTCCATTTGTTAACACTATTGTACACGAGATGTTTATAATTCAATGGTTTCGATTTGTCTTCGGGTTTATTTAAGACGGCTTGCCTACCATTGGTTCCAGTACAGGGATGCCATATTTCGCTATATTAAATTTTTAAACAGTTATTATTATTAATATATTTATTATCTATTCTAGAAAAATATTTGATAACGATGAATTCAATTCTCAATTAACCCTTGGAGAAACATTTTTATATTAATTAGAGGTTAATAGTTAATAACTTACCTCATTAATTTATTTAAAACGAAACGCTAAATAATTAATTGACTTTTTTATTATCTTCATATCTATGTTTATAAATATTTAATTTTCATTAATTTTCCGATTAAACCGCGTTCTATATATTAAACAATATATTTGGCGCAGGTGGTAGGATTACTAAAGTAGCATAAAATATAGAAACGAATTTTGTTTTTCACGTTAACATTTTTTCGTAAAATGTTTTTAATGGAAACATTAACAAAAGAGAAAACATATATGTAGGTTATGTGGGTGTCCATTATCGCACTGACCAATTAATAAAACATTTTACAAAATTAGTCTATATAATTATTATTCCAAAATAATTGCTAGAGCCTAAAGTACCTTAAGCGATATAATCTAAAAAAAAATATTGGTCACTAATTGGAAGCCACTTTTTGTAATTTTTTCTTGAAATTTTTTTCTGCTTTAAAACATCAATTTTTATTTTATCAACTTTCAATGTGATTTTCAAGATTAAGATTATTTTTCGCTTGTTTGTCTTTGAGGTGTTTCCTTTCTTCTCCTCGATAAGTGCTGCAGCATTCTTCGATAGTTTACTTTTTCAAGTTACCACAAACCATTAAGAAAGTACTTGACCCTGAAGTACCTTCAACGACATATTCTAGTAAAAATAAATATTGTTCGTCGATTGGAATCACTTTTTTGTCATTGTTTCCTTAAACATGTTTCTGTTTTGAATCAATATTCTTGTTCCCATTTTTGTTTATTAAAGTTTTTTCCCCTTTTCTCAAAATTCTAAAGGTTTTTCTTTTCTTCTATGTAAATAGTCGCTGTAAATATTCCTCGATGGCTAATTTCCAAGTTATAAATATGAAACACCCTATTTTTAATACCAATCCTAATTTTCCATTCTATAATCAATATTTCTCTATTTTCTACCCTACATCTAACTGATTCTAGATAATGATCATATAAATTCAAATTAAAAATCAACCACAGCTTTGATCCAAAGAAAAAGAGGAAATAATTTCAATTTTTGTATCCTCAAACCCAATATTAATTAACCACCGTAGTTTTATCTATTTTGGTCACCAATTTTTAGACTCCTAATGTTAATTTCTCCTCGAGACAGCTTTTAAATATTTATGAGAACAATCTAAACTATATATTTCTCAAGTTACGTGAAGATTATTATTATAGTAAATTGTATTGAAAAAATAAGAAAGTGTTAATGTTTTCAATATAATTTACTATAATCTAAACTTACTTCATTGCTTCTTCTTTCCCTTGTAAACTGCAATGTTGGCAACGTGATCAACGTTGTCTTGTCACATATTTTTTGTTGGCATGCGAGATTCCAACAACGAATATAAAACGCGTATTTTTTAAAATAATGTACTAGTCCACTATGACGATGAAAACAAAAACCTTGTAAATATTAATCGGCTCCAGAATTTCAACGAACGCGTCCTCCGAGTGGAGCAAGGCGAAGTCTGAGTGGCCAGACATGAAGCAGTTCCCGAATGTCCTTTTGATCACGATCAAAGGATTCGTCAGACTAGTTTCGTTCTTGTTAGTAAATGCTGCAATAATCTATTTCTATTACAACAACTTATAAAAAATATATGAAGAAAAATATGCTTGTGTATGCAGGAGATCTTTTAAAGTAACAAGCTTATTTACACCACACACAATAACTCGGCGAAAGGACTACGTGGTCGATAGACAAATACAACTACAACTACGTTATGTGGGAACCATTGAAAGAAGATTTTATCAAGTCGATTACAGGATTTATAGTGATGTGGATATTAATTTATTCGGGTTGTTGATTAATGTTAAATAGATGATGTAGGCATACATCGATCATACTCTTCTAATCTATGAATAAACTAAGAAAACAAAATATAGAAACTCTGACTATAAAATGGTAATGGAAAATAAGGGTTTATGTTAAAACAACCTCATTATTCATTTTATTTAGATCTCATTTAGCTCATGGCTGCCAAGATTACTTCTTATTTATCTCTGACTTACTACTCATTCAATTTAGAAAGCAACGCTACATAGAAGATCATTTGTTAAAAAAAATAAATAAATAAAGGCGTAGTTTTTCTGAACAATGGAGAGAATATTATTTTGCAGTGTGCTCCAATATGAGTTCTTTCTCGAATTAGCAGAATTTTGCCTTATTCGAAGATTAGGTAAAACTCTCTCGAATTACAAAGTGTTTGTTATAGCGATATTCTGCATCTTAATTGAAATATATATATATATATATATATATATATATATATATATATAATATAACTATACCGAATTACAAAGAGATCTGCTTTAGAGACCTTAGATCTTGAACAGTAAATTTTCGACATATTCGAAATATATGTAGAAATACATATTATAGCGGGTTTCCCTCTTTGAGAAGCTGTAGGGTAGGACTGTGACCTCTTATCCATACTAGATGTATTTTTAAACTTAAGTGTTAACATAAAGGTTTTATTTTTTAGAAACTTTTTTGTTTGTTTGATAATGAAGTGAAATGAAAGGAAGTCGGGGTACTCTTGAACACATTTTTATTTTGGGTAAAAACTTTTTTAAATTTTAAAGTTTTATTTTAAAGTATAAGAAATATCCTTTCATTTAGTATCAGCTTTTTTTCAGTTGTGCACTTTAAGAGTCTGTTTTTGAGCTTTTAAAAAATCTCGGTATTGCAAATCAATAAAAAATGAAAATTATTGATGTAAAACGTTTATTTGTGAATTAAAGAATGTATATGCAAAACTTTATTTAGTATTTTACTCTAATTCATAATACAATGCTTGACTTAAAAACTATGCTAGTCTTCTTCTCATAGCCTCGGGGTATTACAGGGACTATGAGCACGTGCCCTACTGTAGCAATGGAGGTCATGCCAAGTCTCACACCTCTGCATCTGCACGTGAAAAGGGAAGCTGAATTAGACGCCTTAAGAATAATCCAAACAGATACTCCAAAATATGGACACTTTAACGGGCATCTTAAAATCCTCAACACAGTGTGCGAAAGAGAGAGATACATGCCCAAAGACCAAATTATAACTAACTACGACCTCGAGTCAACGATTGAAGTGACCATCCATGGCCGCTATGAGGTTGGAGCAAAAGTCAGTCAGTTACAATGCTCATTAATAGTTTGGTTCTCTGACGAATCTAAAACTGATAATGGAGACAGAATCGCCATCACTGGCCCTCGTCCCGGCTTATCGAAGGCTTTGGGCGGATCCCCATCGAATATTTAAGGCAGAAATCGAGGCCACGTGGGTTTAGAAAGAGGCTACAACAAAAGAAGGATATGCAGTCAAGCTGCATTAACGGTAATAAAGTCACCTACATGCAAGTCTAATTCTGTCTGGTAGTGCAAACTATCTCTAAAGCAGCTGGATAGGAATTACAGAGTTAAATTGCTTTGGGTTGCAGGTCAGGCTGGGATAAAGGCAATAAAGGCCATTTGTTGGACTTGAACCGTACAGTTCAGAATAACTAAAGTCCGCATTAATGGGATGATCCAGAAATTGGAAAATACTGCCAAATGTAGTCATATTAGGAGCACGCATGGCTTGTGGCAGGCGAAAAGGTTTATCGGCTTCTCTGCCGTAAGTCCGAACGGTTTATCAGATTAAGCAAGGGCAACCTAAAGCTCATAACCGGCCTGCTAACCGGACATTGTCCTCTGTGATACCACCTTTCTAATATAGGTCAGACAACAGATGTCAATTGCAGATTCTGCAACGAGCCACAAGAAACAGCAGAGCACCTACTGTGTGAATGCTCTGCCCTGTCCCTTCAAATAGGGAACTACCTGTTATCGTCATTTTTAAAGTCTGATGAATTGGTACCCATTAACCCTCAGTCGTAGACTAGGTAAAAAGTCTAGACATTGAGGGACTCAAATAAGTCAGGGATAATTACAAAAGATCTCTTAGGTCTTTCCTGTCCTCACACAGCACACATTCTCCCTCACTCTCTCCTCAGTGAGATGCGGGCCTTGTCAAGGTCATCCTCTCTTCTGAAACGGTTATTATCTAGGTATAGCCCTTATTGTATCCACCCTGCTTCATACATCCTCTCTCGTGCCTCTTCGCCTTTTCATTACCACTCCTTCATGATCCTCTCTAACAAACTCATCATCTCATACATTCTCCTCCTTCCATACTTCCTTCACCATTATCTTCTCTTCTAATC
Organism: Ontholestes murinus; assembly: GCA_963969525.1. Taxonomy (NCBI): domain Eukaryota; kingdom Metazoa; phylum Arthropoda; class Insecta; order Coleoptera; family Staphylinidae; genus Ontholestes; species Ontholestes murinus. Next base: position 16,948,579 of record OZ018397.1, read on the forward strand.
CCCACAGTTTCATTTGATACCTGGCACGCTCCTTATCGTTTCAGCACTAGGTATTCAGGCGACCTTTTCTCCACTCCCAAGATTGGCTTCAAGAAACATTATTTTCTCTCTAATGAATAAAAAATAATTATAACCAATAATATAATGAAAATTGGTGATAAAAATTATTCCCAACATACGTAAAATAAACATAATACCTGAAGAGAAGAAGCTGTAGCGAAACAATTGTAGTGAGTAAAACAAAAAGTTGGAAATCATAAATAGTTTACTATAATTATCATATTAAGTGATAATGGATTTTCAAAATATAAGTGCAACAACAACCAACGAGATACGTAAAAGTATTCGGGTTTGCTTCAACGGAATTCAAATGAATTGATAACTGATGATGCAATGGGCTATGTTTTGGTGATTCTCCTTCTTCGGTATTCTTTATGTCAGTTTCATTCGGAGACAGTATTTGCTTCCTCGGAGTCTTCGATTTACCACGGCTTATTTGCTTCTTTTGTGCTGCTATGACGCCTTTATCTCATAATCTTTTCTGCTTCTTCTCGACCTGTTCACTGAGGTCAGCCTCAATTTCTGACCGATTTCACGAGTTTACGCCCACGGTTTGACTTCTTGGCATCAATGACAGAGCTTATTGAATATTTCCGCGCTCTGGTGGCTCGGATGTTATTTCTTTATGTGCTTCAGTTGATATTGCACCGCGATACACAATGATTCGACTTTGATTATCACTTCTTCTTCATCCAATCGAAATTCTTCATTCAATCGATTTCCGTGAAGTCCTGCAAATCGAATGGTTGAATGTTAACATGCCTGTCGCTCTAAATCCCATTGATATTATTTGGCATCATCGAAGCTTCTAGGCATTAGTCAGTGATGTACGTTTCGTGTAATGCTATAGAACTGAGAGCATGGTAACGACATGTTTAAATACCCTCAATCGATAAATATGATGTGTGATTGTCAAAACGCAAAAAAGTTGGTTAATCCGAATGCGCGCAGGTGTGTTTAATGAAATTCTGCATATATCTGGATCATTCATGCGTCTGTACACAAATATTATGTTGTTTCATAGAAAGAAGTAAACCGGCGGAATGGATTGCCCGGTCGTGCTTACGGCCAAAACGATAGTACTTGCTAAATATTCTCCGCTTATTGTAGTTGTAGCCCTTGTAGGTAGCTCTGATGTAACTTCCTAATATCCTGCGGTTGATTAGATTCTTATTTTCGGTAATTTCTTTATCATCGTCGGACGCATTTTCGCCGCTCAATTGTGAAACGAGGAAGTCGATCTCCATAAAGACTTGCGGATTAAATGATAAATACATGTCGCTTCAAGTCCCGTCATGATGTTGCTTAGCATCATGCCAGCATTTAGACAGCGATGATGCAATTTAAAAGCAATGCAAGTTTAAAAATCACGAAAACAATACTTTCCCTATATGAAATTGAATAATTTATTCGGGTTGTTGATTAATGTTAAATAGATGATGTAGGCATATATCGATCATACTCTTCTAATCAATGAATAAACTAAGAAAATAAAATATAGAAACTCTGACTATAAAATGGAGAAAAAGGTTTTATGTTAAAACATCCTCATTCTTATTTTTATTCATTTCTCATTTTGCCTCCTGATTTCCTTTCTAGATATCACGTGCTGATTTTTTTACTTACATAGAAGATCATAGCATTTATTCAAAAAAAAGAGTAGTTTTTTCTAAAAAAATGGAGATAATATTATTGTGCAATGTGCTCCAATTTGATTTCTTCATTAAGTTGACAGAATTTTATCTTATCGGAAGAATAGTTAGAACACTTTAACCTTAAGTTTAATTTACATTTATTAATAACCAGGACGCACACATTTCTTGTTCATTTCTATGTATATATATATATATATATATATATATATATATATATATATATATATATATATTGACTATGTAATACATTTTATAATGTCTGAATACAAATAAAATTATTATTATTATTATTATTATTAACTACAAAGTGTTTCTTCTATCGATATCCTGGATAATAATTAAAGTATATGTAGAGCTATGTCGAATTACAGGTAGATCTGCTTTAGAGACTTTAGATTTTGAACATTAAATTGTCTCTTTGAGAAGGGATCTTTTTGACATGTTCGAAATATATGTAGAACTACAAATTATAGAGGGTTTCCCTCTTTGAGAAACTGAAAGGTGGCCTCTAATCCATCCTACGTATATTTTTAAACTTAAAGTGTTAACATCAAGTTTTTATTTTTTAGAAACTTTTTTTGTTTGATAATGATTTTCAAACGTCGAAACTCATACTTTTGTAATATAATAGGTTGTCCGGAAAGTTCGTGCCGATTTTCAGTAGGTAGCATGAGAGCAGACCTGAATATAGCACACTTATTGAAAACAAATGACATATGTACATATTCTAAAAGAGATAACTTCAGATCATATTTGGAAAAAAAATTGGTTACGATTCGTTAATTTTTATCAGTTTCATACGCCTTAGAATATGGCAGCAAATAAAGTGCATTATATGCATTTAATGTTTTTCATTTTTCAAAAGAACAAAAACGCCACAGAAGCGGCAAATAAGATATGCACTGTTTGTGGTGAAGGTACTGTAGCCGAAAGAACTGTGCGGAAGTGGTTCGCTTGGTTCAAGGCTTGAAATTGTGACCTTGAAGATAAAGAACGCGCGGGTAGGCCTTACACCATAGAGGACAATATGATTAAAGCAGAAATCGAGAATAACCTACACTCAACATTACATCAAATAGCAGGAATGCTAAATAAATCAAAATCAACCATCCACGTCCATATTGTGAAGCGTGGCTACGTAAACCGTCTTGATGTATAGGCTCCGAATGATTTAACGGAGAAAAATCTGTTGGATCGCATCTCTATTTGAGATATGCTTTACAAACGCAACGAGGGGACACCAATTCTCAAGCAATTAGTAACGGGGGATGAAAATGGATAATTTATAAAAACGTTTAGTGTAAAAGGTCTTGGGGAAAGCGTGATGAACCACCTTCAATCACCCCAAAAGCCGTTCTTCATTCGAAGAAGGTAATGCTCTGTGTCTGGTGGGATTGGAAAGAAAACCTTTATTATGAGCTTTTACCAAATAATGAAACAAAAAATTCGGAAAAGTATTGCTCTCATTTAGAGAAATTGAAGACAGTTATAGAACAAAAACGTCCAGAAATAGCGAATCGAAAGAGCGCCGTGTTTCGTCAGGACAATGCCCGGCCTCATGTGTCATGTGAGTTTGGTTGGGATGTTTGACCTTATCCACCGTATTCTCTAGACCTCTGGCCCTCGTATTTCCACCCTTTCCAATCATTACAAAATTCCCTTAATGGGAAAAATGTCAACTCTTTGGTTTAGATAAAAATTTCTTGAGAAATTTTTTTTGCCGAAAAACCTAAGAGGTTCTGGAAGGACGGAATTCTCAAGTTGCATGAAAGATGGAGAAAAGTTGTGGAACAGAATGGTACCCATATAATTTAATAAATCTATACCAAAATTTAAATGAGCTGCGTTTCAATTTTTTTTTAAATCGGCACGAACTTTCCGGACAACCCAATATATAAAGGAAGTCGGGGTATTCTTGGACAACACATTTTGATTTTGGCTAAAAACTAAAAATATAAAAGTTTTATTCTATTCTATGAGAAATAACCTTCCATTTAGTATGAGCAGATTAATTAAATTGCTTTCAATTGTGCACATAATATCAGTTGAGCTTTTAAAAAATCTCGGGGAATTATTAAACAGTTTGTAAATCAATAAAAAATGAATATTATTGATGTAAAACGTTTATTTGTGAATGAAAGAATGTATATACAAAACTTTTATTTGGCATTTTGCCCTAATTCTTAACCTACTTATGGTCTTCTTCATCCCCTTTCCTCTCTCCCAGTCACCTCAGTATCTTTATCCTGACCCCATCTTCCCTCATTCATTCTCTCAAGCTTCTACATCCATCCACCCAATCCCTTTTTACTCCTTTATATTACTTTTCAGTTAACTTTCCGTACTCACACAGTCTTTCAATTTCTTGCGCCATCTCCTCGGTGAGATGCGGCTCTTTTCAAGATCACCCTTTCTTCTGAAACGGTTATTCTCCACGTATCTTGTCCTCTTCCCATACACCTGCCACTCCCATAGCTCTTATTGTATCTAACCCGCTTCATACATCCTTGTCTCCCTTGCCTCTCCACCTCCTTCATCTTTTCATGCACTCATTTCACTGCATTCATTCCTTGCTCTAGTCACTCCTTCACGATCCCCTCTGACAAAGTCACCCTCTCATATACTATCCTCCTGTCCACTCTCCATCTACCCATGATTTTCTTTCATACTGCCTTCACCACTCTCTTCTTTTCTAATCCCCACAGTTTCATTTCATACTTCATTCATGGAGGTGAAAAAAACGATGACTACTACCATACTGCTTCAGGAAACGAATAGGGAGAGCGTATGAAATGAAACGATAAGGAGAGTGGCCTCCTTATCGTTTCATTTCATACGCTCTCCCTATTCGTTTCCTGAAGCAGTATGGTAGTAGTCATCGTTTTTTTCACCTCCAACATCGCTTCTAGGAAAAATCACTGTCCTCTCTCTAATGATTGAAAAATAGTTGTAATTAATAAAATAGTAGTAAAAATTGGTGATTATTCCTAACGATGCAATGGGCCATGTTTTGGTGGTTCTCGTTCTTTGGTATATTTTTAATGCAAATTGTACAGAAATATATGTCAGTTTTAGTGGGAGACAGTATTTTCTTCCTTGGAGTCTTCAATTTACCACGGCTTGCTTGCTTCTTTTGTGCTGCTATGACGCCTTTATCTCATAATCTTTTCTGTGTCAGCCTCAATTTCTGATCGATTTAACGAGTTTACGCCCACGGTTTGACGTCTTGGCATCAAGCATCAGAGCTTGTTAAATCTTTCCGCTTGTGGTAGGTACAGCGCTTGCTGGTGGCTCGGATATTGTGACTTCTTTGCGTATTTCGGTTGATATTGCTTCGCGATGCACAATGATTCGACTCTGATTATCACTATCTTATCACAGTGGTTCCGTCGTATAAATACTGCACTTATATTCTAAAATTGTTTATTATATTGAAGCTATTTACAATATTACCTAAAACTAAAAGAGGGTGTCGCTGGCGCAAGCGTTACTATTTTACCATTTACATCCATTACCTTTTTCAGAAGCGTCGATGTCAGATCGTAAATGTCTCTTGCGTGTGAAATCGAATTCGATTTCCGTAAAGTCTTGCAGATCGAATGGTCAAATGGGATTATGTCTGCCGCTTTAAATCCCACCTTGATGTTTTTTGATATCATGAAAGCTTTAAGGCATTATTCAGTGACACATTATACAATCAAAAATCATGCAGATGTTTGATTTCTTCCACGTATCATGTTTAATGGCTAAATATCGAAACAACGAGAATACGATGCGTGCAATGCGATAGAACTAAGATTTAATTATGGTTATCCACCCAGAAACATTTGTCATAACTGCACTATGTATTGCATTCGTCTGTACACCTCTTTTATGTTGTTTCATAGGAAGAGGTAAACCTGCGGAATGAATTGTCCCGACGTGCTGACACGGCTGCTTTCAATGCGTCGCAGAGCTCTACGGGAGAAACGATAGTGCTTCCTGAAGATTTACCGCTTGTGGTTGTTGTAGAGCTTGTAAATAACTCTAATGTGACTTCCTAATGTCCTTTGATTAGATTTTAATTTTTGGTATTTTTTTCATCATCGTCGGACGCATTTTCGTCGCTCAATTGGGAAGCGAGGGAGTCGATCTCCATGAAGACTTGCGGAAAGAATGGGAAAATACAAGTCGCTTCAAGTCCCGGCTTGATGTTGCTTAGCATCACGCCAGCATTTAGACAGCGATGAGTACATGTTGCAATTTAAAAACAATGCAAGTTAAAAAGAACTAAACACCAAAACTTTGAGCGTGTAATGCGGTAATAATGAGAATATGGTAATGCCTTATTTCAGTGCTTATTCAATGGCCTCAATCGAGAAATGTGATGTTTGATTGTTGAGAAGCAGAACAGTTGGAGAATTCGCAATCGTGCCTGTGTGTTTGATAAAATGCTGAAATGCACCTGAAAAATTGCTCCGATGTCATCTACCCAGAACCATTTGATACACAAACTGCATCATGTGCTTCTTGCGTTGTGTACACTTTTTTTATGTTGTTTTGGGAAAGAGCTAAACCGGCGGAATTTCCCAATTTCTTTCCTTTTGGTGCAATGGATTTGTCTACTTTCATTGGCATAGTCGGGCACTCAAAATTGTCCATGTTCCAAATACGATGCTGTTCGAATGGTATGGTATTGAACACAAGTAGATTGCTGAAGACATCGACATTACTTTTGCTTCGCGCAGTTTTAGCTCATTTATTTCGGTGTTCGCAATAACAATTCTAGTGACATTCCATTAAAACCAACTGTCAATCCGTACTTACCTGTCCTTTGGTATCCCACGAGTTGGAATACGAAATGCCGTTCTTTTTAGCATATTCCTATGCTAGTTCTAGCAGCTCATTCAAACTCAATCCATAGTTAATGTCGCTCGCTTTGATAATACATTTCAGCAGCTCACTTTCTTACTATGAAGAAAATAAATGAAGTCAATACAACTCTCTGTTTTGCAAATTCGTCATTATTATTCAATATTCGCAGTAATGTTTTCCTTATCGCAATTCGCAATTTGCCAAGCCAAAGTGATTTTCGGAATGCATTTTGTCGGATTGAGTTCTTGTGGATTTTTAACACCTCAATCGCCTCCAAACTGTCAACTGATTTCTTCTTTTTGACATAATAGCGCGGAATTCTGGTTAAAAATGATTGGATCAGAAAACTATTCGAAATTACAGAAAAATGCTGTGTAGAAATTAAGCAAGAAGAATCAGTAACACGCATCAAACACACGAAGTTATGCCATCAAATGTTTAGAACTAAATGTCCAATGCTTCCGATAATATATAATATCCCCGAAAACTCTTTTGTTCTCTCGAAGCTTAAGTTTCTACGAATATTATAAATAGTTGTATATTTTCCTGAGTTGATTCGTCAAAAACTATAGTCAAAATATACGAAATACTTGGTAAAAATAAGTATCAACTTTCTATTTACCATGTTAATGAGGTAGACTGAGACGACTTGACGACAGTTGGTTGAAACTGTTAAGCATGCTACAATAACCCGTATCCAAGGATATACCGAGTTCCCCTATCGCTACAATAGCTATCAACTTTTGTGTGCGGCTTGAAAAGAATGCAACCGAAACATCCCAGATGCTTCAAGAGGTGTTCAAGAATAACTTTACTTCAAGAAGATGGCACAAGGTGTTCTAGGAAGGCCGGGAGCAGATCGAAAAATAAAAACGCGAAACGTGTGATCGAAATTTCCGACCGGCATTTGCCATTGGGCATCCAGCAAATATCTGACAACCTAAACATTTCCACATTTGCGGTAGATGGAATAGAGAACAAAGATCTGCAGCAAGGTCTGCGCGAAGCTTGTGTCAAAAATGTTGACGTAAGGCCAGAAAGAACTCCTGAGTTTCGCACCGTTAAGAATTGGATTTGATTCAAATGCGCCGTCGTAATTGGAAATGAATCCTGGATGTTCGAGTACGACTCATAATATCATCCCCTCTCCCCAAGAAAACGCGAATGTGCAAATCTCGTGTAAGTTGTCTTTTTTGACGTCCGAGGAATCGTCCACTTTGAGTTTGTTTCCAAAAAATACGCATAACTCTTACTAATGAAGGTTTAAATTAAATTACACTTTGTTTCATAATTTTCTCTGTTTACTCGATTAGTTTGGCTTTTTTATTATCAAGAGTGTGTTACAAAAGAAACTGACAAGTTTATACATAATCAGGCAATACGAGATTTTAAGATCTGGGTTCCCTTATTACATAATTATATATTTGTGAGATTCTTTTATAAGAAACTTTCAGCTATTTTATAAAATTTTAAATATTTTTTTCCTTTTTCGTTTTTTGGTAAAGTAAAATAAATTTAATTTTTTCTTCCTATTTTTAAAAACAAATTTCAAATCGCCGTATTTTATTGATGAGATTTTTAGTTGTTAAATCACGATACTATCACTTAATAATGTTTCCCTCTACCTTATGAAACCACGGTGTAGTGGAACATTGTTGTAATGTACGAAAAACATTTAAAACGTTAAATTCTATTAGTATTTTTAGGGTTATATCGTATGTGGACGACAAATATAAGTGTCCTGTATTTATCTAACACCTGAAACAATAATAAGGACTGATTCTTTAAAAAGCAAGTGAAATAACGGAGAAACATTTAAATATAAAAGCTGAAATTACATGAAAACATTTACCTTATAAAAAATTTACATTTATCAAGACCTGATAATACAACGACCTGTCTTGAAATTAGCATAACATATATACTGTGCATACTTGTACCCTTTCATTACAATTTTCAAGATTACTACCCCAAGGCCCAGATTTACATTGTTAAGCGTTTTTCATTAAAGATTATAGTGAGCGAGCTCTACGCTAAGCTAATTGATGGTTACTCTCAGATGCCAATAACGTATAGTGTGTAAGTGTGAATTTTATATATAATTATTTCTCTCTCACAATATATAATATAAAAATATTGTCTTTATTTATAACGACTATATTTTATTTTACCAATACTCAAACGTAATTTATTAAATAATATACCAAAAAAGTTACTTCAAGCTATACCTCCGTAGGCAGCTGAACGAACTGGTCATTGTCACATTAAATAATTTCTCACCAAACGCGAAAAACGGACCAGGGAGCAATTCACACATCCTTTAGGGAGACGTTTAAATTGACCTATACTAAAGTTGGCCAGTATTTTTCATTCAGTTGATTTAACAAGGACTCAATCGAAAAAAAAAGTCTCGAGTGATTGGTCTTGCAAATTAAAAAATAACTTATTTGTTTGCAACAACTGCTGCAATTAGAGTATTTGTTAAATTTAAACCATTTATAAAATTTACCAGTATAAAAATATTAACTAACAGAAATTCTGAATTATATTTAATTAATTAATCTGTAAATGCATATTGTTTCTTTAATTATGTTTCTAATTAAATAATTCTACTTCGAGAAACGTATCCAAGTAACATAAATTAATCTTATGCCTGATTAGTATTAAACAATTAATAACTTCCTGGTCTTAATCCAATAACAATGGGTCAGTTTTTCCTTATGGATTAAGGCTTAACCTTATCGAGCAGCTTCATGCACATTGCAATGAACAATGGTGACGCTTATAAAGTAATTATAATTCCGAATAAACACAGTAAGTCAAATTCAGTATGGCAGCAATTATTTGCTCTTCGTTTACCCTGTTAACTTGTCAATATTTGGACGGGCTTTGCGCCGAGGACGTTATTTCCTTTGCATTTACAATCATGCTGCACATCATTATGACTATTGCGATCGATTGTGCCTATTTTCTATTTGCACGTAACGTAAATTTACGGGCCGTGTCGCGATCATATATAGCGGCAAGTTTTGCCCGTGTGGATTCGTTACATAACTCGGCGGTATTTGTGTGGATGTACGTTATTCAATATTGTTCATTCGCAAAATGTATTGATCCTCATTGTTTACTAAACAGATTTTACTATGATAATAATAATATTGCTCCTTTAAAACGACATGCAGATTTAAAAATAACTTATTAATTTAGGCTTGTTGAGTTTTTGGTGACATATTATTTTCTCTATCATAATCAAAGAAAAACAATACAAGAAACCAGAAGCGATTCCGATGAAAGACGTTTTACAAAAAAGCTTTGTAATTCTTCAAAACCTTTTTCTATATATATATATAGTAAAGTTTTAGACATTTAATAAAAATCCTAATTTTTCAACCATATGTAGAGAAACGTTTTTTTTAAATTGCAGTTTTTATTATTTTTATATTTTATATATATGTTCCAAAAATTTTAAAGAATATGTTGAATATGCGAGATAAATAAATAATATTAACTGTATAGTGTTTGAGTTTACGTGAAGTGATTAATTACAACAAATAAAATCACTGCCACTCCTTCACTTCACTTAAAAAATTTAAAGATACTAAATATTTTTTAATTATTAGTATATTTTCTAAAACGTGAAATAGACTTGAAAATATTATAAATACTAAATAAATTAGAAATATTTAGATTTATATTTATATAAAATTTCAAAACATTTAATATTTTGAGATATTTATATTCATTTAATAAACATTGCAAAAATATCAAAAATTTTTAAATTTTATATGAATCTAAATATTTAACCTATTTTAAGATTTTACAGGTTTTAAATATGTAAATACAATTTAAAAAATCACATTAAAATTTTAATAGTTCTACCAGTTTAAAAGTTCTTAACGTTCATTAGATTATAAGTATTCTAAAGATAATATAATTACTAAAATTTTATAGCTTTTAAAGTATTTTTTTATTATTATTTATTATTGTGCTTCGTCTAAATTTATTCAATAAATTTTGTATGATTTAATACATTTTGTAAAATTTTGGTTTCGGTAAAATTAAAATTAAAAATTAAAATCTAATGTTTCTATAAACTGAATAAAGAAATTTAAAGTTATAAAAAAATTTAGATATTTAGAATTCAAATATCCTAGAGCTTCTAAAAAGAACAATTCAAAAGAGTATGTTTTTAATGTAAGATTTGTAGTAATAATAACAATAATCTTTATTTGGACAATTGCATAATTACATTTATTACATAGACAAAGACATTTGATGTGGTCTGCCCTGTCTGATTTTACTTTAAATGTAAAGAAAAGGGATAAGTGCTACATTGCTTAATTGTCATGGTGATTGGTACATATAAGTTTATGAAGTGTGATGATGCTGATACTCAGAAGGGATATTTAGATCTCGAGGAATACAAAATTTCGTTAAAAGGGATAGTTTTGAACCTGAATGATGAACTTGGTACCTTACAGACCGCTCTTGTCCAAAACAGTTTCCTTTCAGGCACAGTAACATACTCAATCAAAAATCAAAAACACTGATATGTCCTAAGAATTTTCAAATATAACATTTCGTCCGTACATATGAAGTACAACTGACAGTATCTCTAAAATACCAAAAAGGCATGACATCAAAACAGTTTTATCACTTCGTGTAAAATCCGGCAATTCCTTAATTCCCAAAAATGCCTTGAAACTAGATTAGAAGAACCTATAAAATCAATTTACAATAAAAAACTATCAACCAGATTTTCACAACACTGTATTGAAAATTACCACCTTTTCAAAAAAGATAATATAAAAGTTCTGTACCCGGGTAATAAAGGACGACATCTTAATTACTGATAGGGTTAAGAGATAAGGCCATAATGAGCGGAAAAGGAGTAACTAATAATATTGAGAAGATTTGGAAATTGCCGATTATGATGGCCCTTATTCCCAGAAATTGTAATCCATAAAAAATATTAGCATATCATTACTCCATTGATAATGATTTATTGTTAAAACTAGTCAGAAAAGAAATAATACATTTTTGTGAAACAAACCAAGTGTTTTTTAGTTCTAATCAAAATAATATCCCCATAAGATATTCCCCTTGAATTCAAGGAGAATGCAAAATTCCCTGTGGCAAATGTAACAAAATTTATATCGAACAAACTAACAGACATATAAATGTACGGCAAGAAGAACACATCTGAGCCATCAAGAAAGATATAGATCCCTCATCTCTAACCGAACACCCAAAATCCACAGGACCTAAGATAAACTTCGATAACATGACATCTATTGCAGTAGTAGGCTATTTTACTAAAATATTATCCGTAAAGAAATAGAAAATAGGAAAACATGGAGATAATCTCAATAATAGCGACGACGCCCAATTACTATTGCCATTTAGAAATCAATTTCTTAACACCTATCAAGCAACCTACGGCACGTTTATTTTATTTTATTACATCTTTGCTCTCCTTTCTAATACAATATCACAAAACAGATATACAAAATTTGAAAAAATACTTAAAATTTTAGCTGAAGGGAGAACGGGCGGAGTTCACTTCTTCAAATGATCTTCCACTAAAAACCCATGAATTGACTTCATCAATACTGCTTCAATGAACATTTGTTCACATAGTTTGTCTCTTTCGGTAGAGAGAATATTTGAGCTGTTTATGTCAGCATGTCAGATATATTTATTTATTTATTGGTCTTCCTCAAGGCCCCATTCTTAACTTACTTTATTACTTTACTTTATTATTATTTTTTATTTTTTATGTATTATGGTAATGTATATTTTAATGGTATACATTACCATAATATACTATACTTTACTTGACTTTACAGTTTTGTATATCTTTTGATGCTGCTGTTCAATAATTCATTTATATTTGTTAGACCCCTTTAATAGGTAACATTTATACAGCATCCCAATATGCCAAACGGCTTCGAGAGCATTTTCGATGTCCAAAAATATTATTGCAGATTTTTGATCTTCAACATGTTTAGTTTGGTAAAATTCTTAAATTTCTAAATATTTGAAATAATTTTGAAATTTCTAAAAGTGATAATTATTCAAAAATATTCCAAAGCTTATAGAAACTTTTATTTAAAAAAATTGTATTGACATTTCATATTTTAAAAATTATTAATAGATGAACTATTACGCTTATTTATTTTTATAAAGATTTAAAATATTTGTTTGTGAGTTTAGTCAAATTGCAATTTGGTAAAATTCTAATAATATTTATTTATTTATTTATTATGATGCTTTGGATTACGTAATAGATATTCTTGGACCAAAAAATTATTCATAAAATCCAAGTTATAATTGTTTTTAAGAGAGAGAGAATAACATCTTTATTCGAACATACAGATATATACAGAATTAAAACATTTACAAATGATATATAATGGTTAGTCTGTCCGTTTGGGCTATCGACCATCGGTCTTTCTGCCCTGTCTTGAATGTGTAAAAAAAAAATATATAAAATAAAATTTGCTAGCTAGCTTAACTGTCTGATGTAGGGTGACTAAAGGGTGTTTATATTTAGGTGGGATATTGGGATTTCAGGGAATGCAAAATTTGTTGAGAAGGGATACATTAAAAGGATTGTTGGCAAATTTAAGACTTAGGCTATGTATACGTTGGGAGAAATTTGGGTATATTCATATAGGAACTCATTTAAGGGATTATGGAGCGGGTTAATTGGGTGTCTGAGTTTGGTGAGGGTTCGTAGGGCTAACCTTTCGGCGACGTTAAAGTGGTGGAGAGTAGAAGGACGGATTTGGTTGAAAAGGATTGCACCGTAGTCTATAAGAGGTCGACAAATGGCTGTATATATTGTTACTGCAGTTTTGGTAGAAATACACTGGTTTTTGTAAGTTAAAGCTCGAAAATGTCGGGCTCTAGTGTTAAGGTTAACCTTTATAGCTTGTGCATGCGCTTTGAAGGAGAGTTGGGAATCAAACAGGATGCCTAGGTATTATCAGGAGTAAGTAGGGTAAGTTATAGTATTATTTATAATAATAGAGGGGGAGTGTGGCGTAATTTTGTGATGCGGAATTAGGAGTTTGGATTTGGAGGGATTGACTTTTATACGTCATTTGGAGTACCAGCATTGAATGATTTTTGAAGGGATTGTTGGGCAACCTGGAAAGAGCAAAGAGAAGGGAGTAGTTTAAAGGATCAAAATATGTAGGGTTGGGATTATACAGGTCGTGACAAAAATGTTCTAACGGAGGGGTGATAGGGGAGAGCCCTGGTGCACCCCCTGGAGGATTGGAAATGGTTCTGATAATATTTGTTTGACTTGTACTTGGCTGGATCTTTTGGAATGGAATTTTTTGTATATAAGGATTATTAAGTGGCGTGGGATATTTATGAGAAAGCATTTGTAAAGGAGGCCAATATGCCAAACCGATCAAAAGCTTTTTGAAAGTCTAAAAAGAGAATTATTGATTTATTTCCTTCAAGATGATTGGTTTGTATATTGGAGGTAAAAATGGATAGAGGGAGAGTGGTTGATTTTTGAGGTAGGAAGCCAAACTGGTAATCCGGCATATGGATTTTGGATGATTGAAGGAGTTTTTGTTTGAGGAGGGATTCGAAAAGTTTGCCAATTATCGGGAGTAGTGTAATGGGATCGGTGTCGGGTTTGGGGATGCATATGGTGATGCCTTGTTTCCATTCAGTGGGAAAGTGTTGTTGGGAATAGCAATAATTGAAAATTTTTAAAATGAACATGTGGATATCATGGGATAGTTTTTTGAGGAGTAGACGAGGAATTTTGTCAAGGCCAGGGGAGGAGTTTTTACCAGAGTGCAACTGTGTGTAGTAATCTGTCTCGTCTATTGAATCGTCAGCTGGAGGAGGTAGGGGGTTTTATTCGATGCAGTAAGTGATTTGAAACGTCTGTTCTAACTGTTCAGCAAATGCTTTTGCTATTGATGTCTCGTCTGTCAGCGTTGATCCATCGGTTGGGTCTTTTATGTTGGCAACATAATCATATTTTTTATATTTCGTAAGTTTCTTAATTTCGCTCCAGTACGTTTTTCCCTTCTGTTCATTAATGTTTTGGCAAGCCTCAAGCCATTTGTGTTTTTTGTAGTCTAAAATTAAAGTTTTGATGTCTTTATTTAATTTGTTCATTTTTTTTTTGATTGAACTGTCCTCGTAGAATTTACTCTCTTTGTATAATTGTCTTTTATATTTTAAAAGTCTTAGGATATATTTAGGTAGGTGATATTTGTAATATTGTTTTTTTAGTTTAGGTGTATGGGACGTGATAGATTCTGATGGGGATGTGCAAAAGTGAGAAATTGTATTAGGATTTATGTCTTGTGTAAAATCAAACGTCGATGTTATGTCGTTGATAACCTTATTAATATTGCAACTCTGGTAATGGAAAATATATTCCGGGGGAGGTAGGGTAGGTTGGGATTGGGTGTTAAAATCAAATTGAATGGATAGATGGTCGGAACAGAGGTCTGGGATCAGTTTTATGGAGTGAATGTTAGATGGTCATAGGATTACATCGGGAGTTGATGATTGTCTTTCACTCATGATAAAGGTTGGAGAGGTTGGAATTTTAATGAAGTTCGAATTATAGATAAAGTATTGGATTTGACGGGATTGCATGGTCATATAGAGACGCTTTTGTGAACATTGTGTCGTCAATAGAGGAATATGGATGTATATATACTAGGAAAACGTGAAGGGTTCAAGTTCTAAAATACCCTTAAGATTCATAGATTAAAAATAATTCTCAATATTCCAAAAATTATAAATATTCAAAACATTATGAAGATTCTTACAATATATATATATATATATATATATATATATATATATATATATATTATTCCGGGTGTTTGCAAATAAATATAGTGGTTTTAACGGTTTGTAGTACTCTTATTACGTAAAACTTAAAGTCATAATTAATACATGAAATGAAAAGCAACTCCCGAAGTGATAATAACATCCGTAGATGGTATCATCATTTTGAAAATACATACTACATTTCCAAAGGGAAGATTATGGAACGATAAATTGTTTCTAAAGAGAGCGTTGAGTCTATGAGAGAGTCTACTTCGCGTAGACGGACAAAATAAATTCGGAAGGCTAGTCGCGAAGTAGCATTTATGGTGACGACTGTTTGGACAGTTTTACGGATATGGAAACCTAACACACAGGATTAAGACAGTTGTTGCAACAATTACACCACAAATACTAAACAAAGTTTAGGAAGAACTGGCCTATCGACTTGATATGTGCCGTATGATGAAAGGTGCTCACATTGAACACTTTTAAACCTGTACATATTACTGTTTGAGTTTTTGTTTCATTTTATGTGGTAATTATCATTTTGAGTTTTATGTAATATATATTACAGCACGTTAAAACACCGATATTCATTTATAAACACCCGGGATTTTAGAAATTCTATAAATTAGGTGTACAAAAACGCTTATTATGTTTGAAACTATGGAACATAACAAGCGGTTTTCTTCACCTAATTTGCATATCTGGTAGCAACATTGCAACAGTGTAGGGCAACCAGTATCAAATATATATTTTGTAAAATTGTAATGATTTTTGTGATTCTAAGAACTTTTAAAGACTAAGAAGGTTTCAAATATTCTCAAGATTCTACAGATTCTAAATATTCTAAAAATTCAACAATTTCAAAGTATTATAAAAAGTCGTAAACCGAAGTTTTTAATGATTTTATGTATTGAAAAAATATTATAAAACACTATATTCTAAAATTTTAAGATTATATAGATTTAAAAATGCCTAAAAATTATGATAATATTTTAGAGCTTTAATAAAGATATCTGCAGATTTTTAGAACTTTTATAATGTTCTGAAAATTCTTAAAATTCTAAAGATATGAAATATTGTTGTTTTGTTTGATGAATTGACAGGAAATCCAGCATACACCCTCTTGCAATATGGTAGTAGGATTCCTACCGACTAAAACCATTGCTTCGCGATTACTGATAGTGGAGATATAAAATAATTGTGAATATTCTAGAAATCAGTAATTTTTTAAATATTGTCAAAATTCTAAAGCTACAGAAACACATTCAAAAAATTGAATTATTCATTTTGAAAAGAAAATAGGAATGAATAACCTATTATGTTCATATTGGTCCCTGGCGTTTGAGAACATTTCATTTCTTACAAATTTCAAAAGTTTTATAAAATCTTAAAATGTTGTTTCCTCAATTAAAGACGCTAGAAATAATTAAAATGTTTAATTATACATTTTGTAAAGGTTTGTATTACATAGAACTAACAACACTTACTATGTTTTTTTTTAGCACAAAACATATAAAGAAAAACCATTATATTTTAAAATTCAAGTTACATTACAAATTTTCTAAAAAATTTTAATTTTACTAAAATTAAAAGTTTTGAAATAATTTATAAATATTTAAATTAATGTGAAAATCCAAAGCCTAAAGAAAAAACATCTTTCATTGAAAAAATTTTAATATTTTAAAAATTATAAACAGTGCATCTACTGTGTCTATATTTGTTTCCGAAAATAAAAAAATAAATAAAAAAACAGAAGTTTTGAAATAATAATAATAATTAGATTATTTAAAATATCCTAGACCTTTTAATTTCTTTTAAATTTAAGATTTGTAATCTTAAGACATTTATGACACTCTTAAAAATCTAAAGATTTCAAATAATAAAAATATTGTAAAGAATCTAAAGTTTTATTTCAAAAATTGAATTGATTTTTAAGGAAATCATAAAATATTAATTTATTACTTTTTTAATTTTTCATATCGTTTTAAAACATTTGATTGTGATTTCAGTAAAATTTTAAAGTTCTTAAAATTCTGAAGATTGTATTTCAAATACATTATAAAAGTTCTAAAAAATCTTAAGATTCTTATAATTATTAAAATAAAAAGTTTTAAATGATAATTCATATCAAATTTTCTAAAGATTTAGAAATAGATATATCTACAAATTATGCATATCCAAAATATGACATGTATTTACATTTAGCAATATTTAATTGTAAGTTGTTATTTATGCACCATTTAAATATAGCATTTAAATCGTGTTGCAGTGAGTTATAATCTGTGCTCTTTTCTATAAAGTAATTTTATTTTTTCGAAATTACACGGCCTACCGTCTTGGTGACAAATCTAGAGTTTTAAATTGTGAATCTTTTTCTATTGACGTTATATAAAACATTTTAAATGGCGCATTTATCAAAAAAAAACTTATATATTCCAGTTAACTGTTGCTCCATCAGTGTTTTTTCTTATTCTTAAAATTGCCTCCTCGAGAGGTTTGGTAGACCAAAAGTCTTCACCTTTCATTCATGTACTAAAAAGGGATTATGCTTGCGATATTTTTGTATCACTTTATAATACTGGGGTATACACAGTAAACTAGTCTTACGAATTTACATTTCGCGATCGTTGGGCAAGAATTAATTCCCCGATAATAAAACTATATGGTCAATGACATCAATATTACGGTCCCTAGAGTGTATAATTTTCACCCACATTAAGGCCAATTTTAGGTGTTTATTTTACTTGGTGCACATATCATTATAAGTGATAATGTGTTTTTGAGTTGTCACGTTTTGTGCCTTAAGCAGAATGAAGCGACTTCTTGTGATTACATCGATGCTATGATTTCATCCCAAGATTACATATGCACTTCATTGTCATGAAAATTGTGGGAGCCTTGATTTTAAAGATACATGTTTCTCTTATAATATGCAATAAACACTGTTGGTTCAGAGTACGATAGTGCTTTTTGCAAATTAAATGTAAAAGCGAAATACATTTTTGGATTTTTGGAAACGAACCCTATTTCTTCTTGTAACGATCTTCTAGCTATTTCGGCCGCTTTAAAATGAATTTTATGTTATTCTATTAAGTTAGCTTTTTCTTCGATATTGCATGTTGTTTTAATTTTCATGTTGAGCAACTTTAGCATATGTATTTGGGTATATGATGGAAATGCAAAGTCTTTGTTAAAAATATTCCTATAAACTTTCTCCTCAACATAAGTTTTGGTAATTTCATTACATTTATCACATATAAAGTGAATACCAGGATTTAAATATGTTCTGATTGTGAAAACTTCCAATTGTAGAAAAGTATTAATATATTCGTTGAAGACTTTTAATTCTCTTTCGTCGGCTTTCCTAGAAGAACCTTCCATCTAACCTCGGAAATGATCTCTAAATGTTTTGCTTTAAGTCCACGTTCCACTCTTCCTTTAGATATTATAAAAAGTGTACTAAAAATTTTTGCATACCAAAATATCTGCTTGATTTCATTTAAATGGTATTTAAAGCAATGAATTGTTTGCTTTCCTCTGTATTTTTGGCACAATCTTTGCGATTCTAAGAACTTCTTAATTTTAAGAACATTTTAAACATTCAACAGATTCCAAATGTTGAAGTTGAAAAGAAAGTAATCACGAAAATTTATATTTTTAGTGTAAAAATATTATGTATATTTTTTATTCTAATAATTCTAAATATTGAGATTGAAATGAAAACTAATAAATTATATATATTTAAAATATTTTTAGATAATTAAATCATGTTAATTATAAGATTTTTTTAAATTGGAGATTTAGAATATTTAAAATATTTTAGAGATTTTAAAAAGATTTTAAGGATTCATTAGATTATAAAAGTTTCTAATATTCTTAAAACATGAGAGAATTTAAGTAATTCTAAATATTCTAAAAATTGTAAATATTTATAATATTATAAAGATTACAGAAACATTCATTTTAAAAAATGAATTGATTTATATTTTGAAAATCTTAAAATGCTATCTATTACGTTCATATATTTTGTGAAGCAAGCTGTAGCGTAATTAAAAAATTAGTACAGCGTTTGGACAATAGATCTCTGATTTTGATTTTAAAAAATTGTAATATTTATAAATGTTAAAATTTTATCAAATATTACTCATAGAATAAATCTAATACAAATTTTCTATTAGATAATAAAATTGAGAAGCCTTAATATTGTGTGTAGAAATATTTTAGATTATATTACTTCTTAATTTAAGATACTTGTGATTTTATAAATTATATTTCTTTTACAGCTTATCTATATGTATTTTTAATATGCCTATCCTCTGTTATTATTATTATTTCGCGTAATATTATTTATATAACCAAAAATATAAATATTGTTTCTGATGCGTTCGTCATTGTCTGTGCACACAGACTATGTAAACTATTCCAAGGGTAGTTCGTGATGTAGGTTAGTTGCGCTCCGCGCCCTGTAGATGAGATAGTGACATGGGTTCTGGTCCCTGTGTTCCTATGGGACACGGGTGAGTACAGGATAACACGTTGCCGCGTATGGATTAATCTTGTACTAAATTTCGGGATAAAACTCTCATATTATATTCAAACGCACAACCCGTTAAAGCTATCTATATTTTATTAGCGTTGTGGCTTTAATTAAAAACAATATTTGATGCTACCTACGATCTTCCCGGAGATAAATCCCTATGAGCCGACACAAGCTTTGCAAAGGCAACCTAAAGCGGAAATAGAAATATTTAAAATTATTACATTAGGTCATGTAACTCCTAATTAGAGTAATTGAATTAATTATTATAAAATTTAATGAAACGTACAATTATTTAAAAATGTTTCAAAAAGTTACGATATATCTTGCTGGTAGAAATACTGATCCAATTAACAATTTGAACTCAAACTTTTAGCGAGAATTGAAGTCAAAAACGATCTTCAAGTATCTTATTTATACGAGATACTTATATAGTTTTCGTCATCTCGTGTTAATGAGAGACTTGAAGATCGTTTTCGACATTGTTATTAGGAAAATTCCTTACTGCATTTCTTGAAAATTTCGCGTCACCAATTTTTGCAAAAGCCATTAAAAGAATGCAATACGTGAAAGAAAATAAGCATGATCGCAGGGCAAAATATGTTTAGAATAGCTGTTAATTTTTACCATAAATTTAATAAATGCCCTGTATAATATTACACAGATTCCATTTAATCACATGATATATTGGAGGTATCTTATTCTTCTTTCACGTGTATAACATTACAAGTTTCCGTAATTAGTCTCTTAATATCGAATTTCATCCGTGTCTACATGTTACACACCTTTATGCTCGTACGTGCAACAATGGGACCTTTTGTTGTTTATATAATTTTTATTTTGATATTATGTAAATAGCAGTCGTGCCACGTTCTATGAATAAGCGTTATTGTGTGTATTTATAAGTCGGAAAAATTAGTTTTGTAGTAAGTAAACCAAGGTGACTATCGGTTATAATCGCATTTTGGCCGAACGTCTATACTAGAAACATAAAGCATATTTTTAGGTGTTTTAAAATAAACTTTACTTTCTGGCCTGCTATACATTACACTTTCACATACATATTTCTGCGCTTAGTCTCTGGAATAACGTAAACGAAATATTTCTATTTTCGTTTAATTTGTCTCGGGAAGTTTACGCACGGCCGTCAGGGTTCAAAAAAACAAAATATAATCCATATGGAATGCGGAAATTCTATATGTTTATTAAAATAACGATTCTGAAATATAACAAAAGTGTTGAATTTTCGATCCTTTCAAGTTCATTGCCAGCTTATTTATGAATTAACATTGAACACACTAGAATTGATTAGTTTATTGCGTCAACGTTTACTACAATTTTATTGTATTTAATTTATTATTAGTAACTATTACTAAAAAAATAATGTAATAACAATAAAATTAAAGTTAGTAATATCTCTAGGAGAGATCGTTATATAAAAAATTCATTCGTGAAAATTTCTTAATAAAAACGTCTAATTTTACGCTCGAAATTAAAATAAATGTGTAAGACATGTGAGGGTGGGCGGCTCCAGATAAATCCAGAAACCCTATGAGTAATCCGTGTTGAGAGCCACAATAGTTGCAAATACTTGCAAAATGTATATTTATAAATACATAAACAGTTTAAAATAAATCGTTGCAATAAAATGCTGATAAACCGCTGATAATTGCTTGCTGAATTAATGTATCTCAATAAATGTATTTCGCAACAATTTAAAGCCCAATTGAACTCGTGAAAAATGTTACATTGGCATAAAAATGCAATAAAATGGCGATAAGCATTGCAATGAGATAACTAAAAATATAGCTAAATTAATGAAATTTGGATACGACTGACAAGGGGAAAGTGTATTACAACACTTAAGATACTACTCAGAAGAAGAGTCGAGTACATCTTTATTTAATATTATCAACGACCCATTATAAATAATCCAGAAAATGTCCAAATATCTCGAAGAAAGTTTACTTTATGTGGAAGAAGAAATCATTGAAAATTCTACAAGAACGAAAGTTCGTGGAAATTGGAGAATCCTTCAAGTAAAAGCGAATTTTTATAATTTGAGACATTCAAGAAAAATTATTTGTATTTGGCTTCAAAATCACCAACTGAACAAACTAGCTTAACAAACAAAATACAACTTTTATCTTTTTATTATCATTTCAACTGATTGTTACTTGTTTTTTGAATTAATTTGGAGTTTTTTAACTAAAATTCAACTTGAATTATTTAATACTTTTATAAGTAACCGGATTAAAATTCTCAATCAAGATGATAGAGACGACAGATGAAAGAGATGACAGTGATGGCAGATGGCATAAATGACAGACGACAGGACTGAATACAAATAACAGGTGACAGATAAAAGAGATGACTGGAGACAGATAAAAGTCATAACAAATGACAGATATAAGTGATGACAGAGAAAATAAATAAAAGATATGACAGTAATAAAAAATAACAAATAAGACCGATGGCAAAAATGACAGACGACAGAGAGAACAGATGCAAGAGATAGGAGTGGTAAAAGATGATGAGATAACAGATGACAGTGATGACTCATAATAATGATATGAGAAAGAGATAACTGTTAAACAGATGACAGATGAAGAGATGACACATGGCAGTGATTGCAAATGATAGAGATGAGTGATGACAGAAATGAAAGATGATAGAAATGAGAGATGATAGAGAAGCCAGTGATGGCAGATGACAGAGAAAATGGCAAAAATAACAAATGGCAGAGATAACAGATGACAAGTGATAAGTAAAAGACATGACAGAATGACAGAGATGAGTGATAACAAATAACAGAATGACAGAGACGTGTTATGGCATTGATAATAGATGAATGAGATGAGAGTGATGACAAATGACAGATAAGACATAATCACTTTTGTAAATTTCCGTAAATGAACACTTTCAAATATTTATTTCGCTGTTAGCGACAATTGTTTCGAAACACTGTGTCTTCTTCAGGCGAAGAAATGATTCATCATTGTGTGAAACAATTGTCGCGAACAGCAAAATAAATATTTGAAAGTGTTATCGTATTTCATTTACGGAAATTTACAAAAGTGAATAGAATATGAACTTTCAACAACTAACAGCCTCAACTATTCACTTACATATAAGACAGATGTCAAAAATCAAAAGTGACAAGTGACAGAAATGACAAATGCAAGAGATGGAAGTATTAAAGGATGACAAAGATGACAGAGGACAGTGATGATTCATAGCAATGATAATAAGCGATAAACATGACATAAGAAAGAGATAAAAGATATGACAGTGATGACAAATGACAGATTAGACAGATGGCCAAAATGACAGACGACAGAGAGGATAGATAACAAATGACAGGTGATAGATGACATATATCAGGGATGATAGATGCAATAGATAGAAGAGATCGAAGATGATAGAGATGACAAAGGAGAGTGATGACTCATAACAATGATAGCAAATGACAAATATGACATAAAAAAGATAAAAGGTATGACAGTGATGACAAGTGACAGATAAGACAGAGGCAAATATGACAGACAACAGAGATGACAGGTGATAGAGGTGACAGATGCCAAAGATGATAGATGCAAGTGATGGGAGTGATAAAATATGAAGGAGATGACCGATAACAGTTATAACGAATAAGAAACAGATAACTGTGATGACAGATGACAGAGAACATGACAATAATCACAAATGACAGATAAGACAGATAGCAAACATGACAAATGCCAAAGATGATAGGTGTAAGAGATGGGAGTGATAAAAGATGACAGAGATAACAGATGACAGTGATCACAAATGACAGAGTTGAGTGAAGACAGAAATGAGATATGACAAAAATGAGAGATGACTAAAATGAGAAATGGTATAGAGGAAAGTGATGACAGATGACAGAGAAGACAGATCACAAAAATGACAGACGATAGAGAGAACAGATGACAAATGATGAAAGAGATGACAATGATAACAAATGATATAAGACAGATGGCCAAGATGAGAGACGACAAAGAGGATTGAAGACAAGTGACAGGTGACAGATGACATATACCAGAGATGACAGATGCAATAGATGGAAGTTTTCAAAGATGAGAGAGATGACAAAAGACAGTTATGACTCATAACAATTATAGCAAATGACAAATATTACATAAAAAGGGATAAAAGAGATGACAGTGATGACAAATGCCAGATAAACATTTGGCAAAAATGGCAGGCAACAGATATGGCAGATGACAAATGACAAGTGATAGAGATAACATATGCCAGAGATGATAGATGCAAGAGATGGGAGTGATAAAAGAAGGTGAAGGAGATGACAGATAACAGTTACAATGAATAAGAAATAGATAGCTGTTATGGCAGATGACAGAGAACATGACAGTGATCACAAATGACAGTTGACAGAGATGATAGGTGCAAGAGATAGTAGTGATAAAATATAACAGATGACAGTGATGACACATGACAGTGATCACAAATGACAGAGATGAATGAAGACAGAAATGAGATATGACAGAAATGAGAGATGGCAGAAATGAGAAATAGTATAGAAAAAAGTGATGACAGATGACAGAGAAGACAGATGACAAAAGTGGCAGACGACAGAGAGTAGAGGTGACAAATGACTGGTGTCAGACATGAGTCATGTCAGAGACAAAAGTTGAAAGAGATGACAGTGATAGATAAGACAAATGGCAAAAATTACAAATGACAGAGATAATAAACGACAGAGAGGATAGATGACAAGTGACAGAGATGACAGATAACAAGTGACAGGTGACAAAGATGACAGATGTCAGAGGCGACAGATGAAAGAAGTGGGAGTAATAAACGATAATAGATGACAGTGACATCACAAATATTGTAGATGACAGATAACATATAAAAGATGAAATAAGTGATGATAGAAATAAGAGATGACAGAGATGAGAGATGGCAGAAATGAGGGATCATAGAGATGAAAGTAATAGCATATATCAGAGGCAAAATTACAGATGACAGAGACGAGTGATGACAGTAACAATAGTTAAAAGAGATGACAGTGATGCCATATGACAAAGATTTCAGATAACAGATAACATATAAAAAAATTACCGTGAAGAGAGATGACATATGACAGTGATCACAAATGATGAAATAAGTGTTGATACAAATGAGAGATGGCAGAAATGAGAGATCTTAGAGATGAAAGTAATAACATATATCAGAGAACATAGATGGAAAACAATACAGATGCTAGAGACGTGAGATGACAGTGAAAGAGATGACAGTAATGACAAATGATAGATAAGACAGATGCCAAAAATTACAGATGACAGAGATAATAGACGACAAGAGTTGACAGTGATGACAAATAATAGATAAGACAGATGGCAAAAATTATAGATGACAGAGATAATAGACGACAGAGAAGGCAGATGACAAGTGACAGGTGACAGAGATGACAGATGCCAGAGACGACAGATAAAAGAAATGGGAGTAATTAAAGATGATAGATGACCGTGATGGCACATGACAATGATGGTAGATGACAGATGACGTATGAAAGAAATAACCGTGAAGACATATGATTGATTGATCACAAATGATGAAATATGTTATGATAGAAATGAGAGATCATAAAGATGAAAGTAATAGCATAAATTTGTTTCTATGTGTAATTTTAAAAAAAGAAGACCAAAGATTCTTAATAAATAAATAAATAAATATGTCAAAAGGTGACAGATGACAATTGACAGGTGATAGAGATGACAGATAGGACTGATTAGATAGAGGACAGACCACAGATGACAAACATAACGGACAACAGTTGACAAAGATTACAGAGGTGGCAGGTAACATGACAAGTGGTTGGTTGACAAACGTAACAGATGACTGAGATGACAAATAACAGAGATGCCAGATGACAATTGATAGGTGATAGAGACGGCAAATACCACAGATTACAGAGAGGAAAGACGACAGGTTACAAAAATTATAGAAGTGATAGGTTTTTTTTTTAATAAATTTTAATTTTGTAAGATTTTTACTTTATTTTATGCCTTTTCTGCTATTAACCGATACCTGTATTTCTCTCAAAATCTTTTTCGATATTTGTACAATTTGAAGATTGCTGACGGAATATGACACATGCCAGATGAAAATGACAGATGCTAGATGACAAAAAATAAATGACTGATATCAGGTAACAAATGTTAGGTACAACTTAATCGATTACTAACAACACAAGATGATAGGTGACCGATTATGGATAACTGATATCTGTTTACTGATAACTTATGTCTGATGACTAACGAGTGATTATAGATGACAGACTGATGGTCAATACAGACGACAAATGATATTACAGAAAACAAGTTAAAACGTCAAATTGTAAATTACAATTGACAGTAGAGAGTCGACATTTAACAGAGACAGGTAGAACATATATTAAACAACAAATCACAAATGTCAGAAAACAGATAATAAAGTACAGATAACTAATAATATGTAACAAGGAGTTTTTAGAATTTAGTTTCTAAATTAACTTGAAAAAAATTGTAATTTACAACGAATACACGTGATTAGTAGCAAATTTTAAATCTGTTAGTTTTATACATTCCTATGATTTTTTATTCTTTTTTTTTCTGGAGTTAATAGTAATTATTTTTTTGTCAGGCAATAAAAATT
This sequence comes from Ontholestes murinus, assembly GCA_963969525.1. Taxonomy (NCBI): domain Eukaryota; kingdom Metazoa; phylum Arthropoda; class Insecta; order Coleoptera; family Staphylinidae; genus Ontholestes; species Ontholestes murinus. The sequence goes on from OZ018397.1 coordinate 16,975,195, forward strand.
ATTGGCACATAGTTAGGGTATAAAGTGTATTATATAAATAATATTTAACATATGATAGGAGATAAAGCGATGACATTTGGAATGGTAGAATGTCAATGTTTTTTTAAAATAATATTTCATTTATTTATAACATCTGTGATAATGTCCATTTTTTAATTATAATTGCTGGTTTTTAAAAATTATTACAGCTTCTGCTTTGCTTGACCTACGTTATTTCCAGAATAGGACTGTGTTGATTTTAATTATACTTTTGGTTGCTAAACATTTTTATTTAAATAAGTTACAGGTGCTAGATGCAAAAGATGGGAGTGATGCAAGATGACAGATAACAGTGATGCCATGAGAAAGATATAACTGTGATGATAGATGACAGAGATGACAAATAACACATGATGACAGTGATGACAAATGACAGAAATGAGTGATGATACAGAAAGTAGTAATGACAGGTGACAGAGAATATAGATGGCAAAAATGGAAAATGTTAGAGATAACTGATGATAGGTGACAGAGATGACAGATGACAAATGATAGAGAAGACAGGTGATAAACTGAGATGACAGAGACAGATGACAGATAAGAATAAGTATGTTTTTAATTTACTTTTTTACATGTATATTACTGAACTGAATTTTTTGTAACAATTGTGAGATTTTACTAAAAGATTAAATTATCCTCATGATTATTAGAAATAACGATAGATAGAAAACATACGCAACTAGAAGCATATAATTTATTCAACGATACGCATCTAAATCAAAATCGTATTTGTCGGTCCACAGTATCAAAGACTGAAACATGATCACAGCTGGTATGCACTAACAATAATAACCATTAACTTTCGTTAATAAGATAATGAAAAAAAAAATAGTTTAACCCTACAAAATCCATCCGGTACATGAATTATCCAAAGATAATTTTTGAAATTATTTTGGGGCCTTTGAACAAAATTAGAATTATGGAAACCTCACTCACTATATCCAGATGCATTATGTTTAAATGACACCATCAACCGCCACAATATTAGTCGAAAACCAATCCATATAGGAGATCCAGCATCCAGGAAAGGTCAATGTGTATTGTGGAATCATTGAAAAATATATAATGGGTCCATTTTTCGTAGAAGAAAATATTACATCTGAGATATGTTTCCAATTACTGGAAAATAATATTCCGTTGCTGAGGGAAACACATATAAATGATTACAACCTTATCAAATATGGGTTCAATAAGAGGGTACCATATAAACTTATGTTTCGCAATGATGAGACGTTGGATCGGAAGAAGAGGGGAAATTGAATGGCCAGATCATCTCTAGACTCAACACTTATGTATTTTCTGCTATTTAATATTTATATTTTGCCATAGTCAGTCTTAACATAATTTGTTTTAATTCTACTGAATAAATACAGGGAAAGTACCATATTTTTATTTGCCTCGATGCAATTTTGATGTTCCAATAAAATTTTCCATCGGCGGGGACACAAAAGGGCCGAAATCAATTTGTCACGACCGCCTTTTAAATCAAAATAAATATTAATAAAGTTAAAACTTTAATACACACACGGCGAGGTATAATGGCCCGGAGTGCAATTAGATTCGTATTGTTTTAATTCCGAGCTTTGAATCTGTCATTTCTGTTTTTATTGCCTTTCATAATCCTAGGTATTCGGATTAATGCGGATGTCGACGGATTGTTCTGTACTTAAATGAACTGACATATATTATTCATAACCGGCGGTGGTAGATATGACAGCACGCCGTGCAGAACGATGAATATTATTTTGTTCCCGGCATGTAGGACTTTATGTGTGGGTATGTTTGTGTCTATACATCATCATTGTAATGCATTTTGTCTAGATTCCGCGTCTATGTCTATTCCACTCGTTCCGACAATTTTGCAAAAATCTCTTTATATGCCCGCATTATTCCGGAATATACCTCTTTATTTCATACCTTTCCGCTTTAATTTTATTGCTCCATAACATTTTAAAACCGCACTTGCATCACAGCCTTACATTATCTACAATTTTTATATGTAATTCATTCCGAGGCAATCATTGATAGAGAATATAAAATATTTCAAAGTCGGACGCGAATAAAAATTTTATACCTGTAATAGGTCCTAATTTAAAATTTACAGATATTAAAATCAGCCATTGCCAAGCTAAGTGAGGCCAATATAGATTTGTCACTGCTAAATAGTTCCTAGTTACTAATGGGCAAAAATATGAAATATTATTAAAACCGAGATAATTCAAAAATTTTCACTTCGAGTTAAATAAGCAATTAATTAAATACACTGTCGAGCATAAAATTAGGTTCAATCCTTTATTTGAAGTTATTTTAGAAATTATTAGTTTTTTGCGTGTTTTTTTCGGTTATAACAGTTTACTAACTGATTTATAAAAAAATATTTGGTTGTTAAAAGTTTATTGAAAGTAATGAAATTTTAATTTTCAAAGAAAATGAAAACATATTTCTTAATAATTTATTATTTAAGTTTTTGGTAAAATTTTAGCAGCTTTATAGAAACATTTTCTTAGCGATCATTAATTGTTTTTTTTGTAAAGTTCTAATTTTAACTATGATGAAGAGCATTTTAAAATATTTTACTAGAAAGTTTCCAATTGTTTTAATTGTTCTGGGAAATAAATTAACTATTTGTAAACCAAAGTTTTATTAGATAGTTTTTTAATAGTTTGTTCATTTCAACAGTTTTTTTAAACAAAATTCTGCTATTTTATTCCATATTATTTTTCACTTTGGGAAATTTTCCATTGCTCTTTTCAAATTTTCGATTGTTTCTTGCAAATAGTTCTGCGATCTCTTGATGGTTCTTAGGCTATTTTTGTGCTTAAAGTTTTTAAAAGTTTTTATTTAAGAAAAGTTTGCAGTGTTTTTTGGGCTTCAATTTTTTAAACTTGTTTAGCTTTAGCTGACATATATTCAATTATTTTTTGCAAATATTTTTACAATTTTGTCTCTTTAAACTGTTTTTGTGTTTAAAGTTTGAAATTGTTTTTCTCAGAAAAATTTAATTATTTTTTTTAATTCATCTGACTATAAGCTTCATTTTTAACATTTTTTTGTTTTTAACACTGTTTTTAGTAAAGTTTTAATTGTGTTTTATTTTGTAAAATTTCAAATATTTCAAACAAAGTTTATAAATAAATATATTTTTTAAGTTTTTAACTTTTAACTAAGTTAATCTGCGTTTCTTTAAAATTTTCAGCTGTTTGTTAAAATTTTAACTGTTCAAGATCATTTTTAAATATAGTTGATACTTGTTGAGCTACAATTCTTCGCCAAAATTACATTTTAATTTTTTTTTAATTGTTTTAATTGCATTTTAATAAAATTTCAACTAATTGTAAACAAAATATTTTTGTTACAAAGTTCTCAATTGTTTTTTTCCATTTCTGCTGTTTGCCGTTGCCTCATGGAGAATTTTCCTATTGTTCTTTTAAAATTTTTAACTGTTTTTTGCAAATATTTCTACTGTTTCTCAATTAATTGTATTCTTTAAACTTTTTTCGTGCTTAAACTTTTCAAATGTTTTTTTTATGATGTTAGCTTACACTGTTTTTTGTATTTAATATTTCAAATATTTTTCTTATTTTCAGTAAAGATTGTTTAAATTATTTATTCTTAAAATTTTAAATTGGTTTTGCAAAAATTAAATTGTTCAAAAGAATTTTAATTTTTTTTGAAGAAAGTTTTTAAACAACACTAATTTGAATGAAATTATTTCTTTTGAATAAACTAATAAATGAATAAAGCGTATTTTAGATTGTTTAAATGTGACTATAACATGAATTATGCTCCAAGAAAGTTTTTAATTACTTAATTGTTTTTTTTTTTGTAAAATACTACATGTATACACAATTTTTGTTTTTCAATAAGGTTTTCTTATTCTAAATTTTAACAGTGTTTAGCGAATTTTTGTCTTTATAATTCCATTATTTCCTCTTTTGGAACTTTTCCATGGTTCTTTTCAAAATTTCTACTGATTTTTTAATATTTCGTCTCCTCCTTAATTAATTGTCTTTCTAACTGCTTCAAAGGTTTTATTCACAGAAACGTTTTTATTTTAATAAATTTAACCGGCTTTAAAGTATTTTTACAAATTTTCGCTTTCAAACAATGTTTTGTAATAAATTTTCAATTGGTTTTTTTTTTGTAAAATTCCAACTATTTCAAGTAAAACTATATGTCCTTTACGTTGTAGAAAATTTACTAATAATTAGAAAAAAACACGAAAATATTTTCGTAAAATCTACTACAAATGAGTCTTATTAAGCCTCCAAGAACAAATCACTTTTGAAACAACTACTTCTCTAGCTAATACTTCGACAGACATTGAATAATACAAAAGTAATTTGCGTGTTACAAAATAGCAAGGCTATCAAAGCAACACTAGTTTGAACGTATTTCTTTCTGTAAAATGAACTAGAAATGATTGAATGTACGTTAAAATAGTTTGTGAGTGACTATACTCAGGCGTTTTTTTTTTGTTTTTTGATGATATTTTTCTAAATATAAAAAAAGTTTGAAAACGTTTTAAACAAAAGTTAAAGGGAATGAAAAACTGAACAAGTTTTATAAAAAATATATTTTTCATAAAATTCTTAAAATTCGAGAAAAAAAATAAAAATTGAAAATTTTGATATTATTTGCCAATTGCTAATAAACTATTGGAGTGTTACGTAAAATTTATATAACAAATAATTGTAGAGAATTAAAAAATGAACAAATTATTAAGAATAACCTTTTTCCGTTTTCAAACCAAAGGCTATGTGGGATATAGTAAACTTAAGTTGACCAGCAAGCAATAAAAATAATAAACCTACTAGCATCACTGTAAATAAATTCAATGAAGTTTTTTCAAGTGCTGCTACTAAAATTGTTGAGTCATTGCCCAAATCTGACATCGATTATTTATGATTATTTTAATGTGTTGTAACCCCCTACGAGTAAAATGTATTTTGAATTCGTAGAAGTATCAGAAAGTACTGTAAGAGAAGCTATTAATAGTTTGAAACATAGTAATAGTAGAGATATATATGGCATTCGTTATGACGTTATAAAATCTGTTTTAAATACTATAATTTCTCCGCTAACAAAATTAATTAATAAATGCATAGAAAATATTTTTTTTTCCGGATGCACTAAAAATTGGATTAGTTATACCACTCCACAAAGCCGGTGAATCATCTGACCCCGATAAATATAGGCCGATTTCACTGTTACCCATATGCGGCAAAATCCTCGAAAAAATTCTTGCTCGTCAATTGATGGTATATTTTGAACATTTTAACATATTTTGCAACGAACAGTATGGTTTTCGAAATGGACGTTCAACCACTGAAGCAATCAGTAATTTTGTAGAGTGGTCAATTGACACCTTCGAAAAGAAATATGTTAGTAAATCATCATTCTTAGACCTTTCGAAGGCATTCGATTGTGTTTCCCATAATATTTTGCTCAGAAAATTGTATTTCTATATCCTACATCCAGATAGTTGCAGATTTAAAAAATTATCGGAAAAAGTAAAAAAAAATCGGCCTCGAGTAAACATCCACTTCCGGTTTTTGAATGATCACCAAAAGCTTTTCAGTTCCAGTTTTTAACGATAAAACCTTAAGTTTAAAGTTTCATCTTATATACTATATAGGGAAAGTAATAAGTGTTATAGACATCAACGCAAAAATATTAAATAATAGAGGCGAAAGAAGAGAGCCTTGAGAGAGTCTTTGTTTTCGAGTAAAGAGTATTAGAGAGGAATAGTTTAATATGACATGAGAAGGAATATTTAGGAGGTGGCACTTGTACAATAAACCTTAATGCCAGAAAGAGTCAAAAGCTTTCTGGATATCCAAAAATAGAGCTGCAGAAGCTCTACCTTCAAGGCGAGAAGTTTGTATATTTGAGAATTTTCAAATATCTTGTTTTTGAGAAACTGGCTTAAAGGGTATTATTTTCCAAAACATATTTCAAGCAAAAATTATACGTTTTTAGAAAGATATCTATATATAAAATTGCGAGAATCAATATTTTTTTAAATAATTTTTAATTCCTTTAATTGTTTGTAGGAAATTATAAATTAATTTTAAATTATTTAATTTACCAAAATATATATATTCGTATTTAAATTATAAATTTTTAAAATGATTTAATTTGTTTTTCTTGGAATGTTAAAATTTAAATAGTTTTAATTTTAAATATTTTCAATCGTCGTATCGCCACCATTTCGTAATAAATTATTTCTATTCTAAAAAATATTTCACTGTTGTTCTCAAATAAATATATAAAATTTTATTTAACTGTTTTTTTATGAAATCTTTTTTTTAATCCACGTTAGTTACGATACTTATAGAAAAAAATTTAACTGCTTTATAGTACAAACAACATGTTGTTTTTTTAATGTCAAAGTATTTTCAAACAAGTTAGTTTCTTTATAAAGCCTTCTATTTACCAGCAAAAACTTTTTAAAATATTTTTCTTCTAAAGGTAAAATATTTGTGTTTTTAAAGCTCAATATATTTCCTTATTATTATTATTACAAACTTATATAGGACATGCCGTGACAAGAAATTACTCATTTTTACCTCACAAAAAGCTGGCCTACATACCCAGAAACGTGTATTTTTTTTGTTACAACTCACTAGTACGAATGGAATGTGTGGGTTGTAGATCGCAATTAAAGAATTTTGGCATCTAATTCATGTAACTTAGTTACAGGAAGCGATTACTGGTGTATGTTAATATATTTTAAAATTAGAACTATGGTTATTATACATCATTTAAATATACAATTTCGGTGTCATACATTGTTGAATTTTATGGACTATTGCATGTTAAATTAGTGTGACATTTAAATAGCCGATGCAAAAAATTGACGACATCCTCGAAACATCTATGTGGTACACCTGAACTTTATAGTCTGAAAAATTAAACTTTTACAAAATTAAAAGAGGTATCCGTTACGACATTTAATTTTCTAACCTCTTTTATTTGGCAACAAATAGTTTAATTTTTGTTTTGTCGAAAATATCAGGATAGATCCATCAAAAACACACATTTAATAATTGGATTAACACAACTTAACGACAAAATTACAAGCTTAATAATTAATAATTAACCTTCTAAAAAAATTTCACCACTATTTACTTGAGAATTTAACTCATCGTATATCAAAATTCAAATTGTTTTTGGTAAAAGAAAAAAAATAAACAATAAAATTATTAGTATAATACGCCAAGATTTTTTGTACACATTTTGGAATTGTTTAATATGTCATAAAACCTGTCATGAAAAATGATTTCGAAGCTGTCCCGTATCTTACGCAATAATTTTTCTTTTTTAGTATTCATAAAAGTAAGATCATAAACAATGTTAAGTGTTTGCGTTTCAAATTGAACGAAAGGTGCTCATTTGCAAGAAATTTTGGCGGTTAGCCATCAAAATATACATAACGAAATTGTTCACATGCGAATGAAGGTTGTTGTGTTTTCCACTTTACTGTGTATTTTATGATTGATTTTTATGATGATATATTACCAAACTCTTAAACTATAAATAACGCAATCGTCATCTTTCCGCTAGAGAAATCCTCTAAAATCCAACCACATGTCAAAAAAAGAGTGTATGTATATTAGATATATTTTATCTTTTTATTTTACAGTTTAAATATTCTAAAAATTAATTTAATGCATAAGAAAAATCAATTATTCACCAAGACCTTAAATTAATTGACAAACGACTTTTAAATAAAAATTAATACCTCGTTGATTGTTGAGGCACTTATTTTTTGAAAATCCATTTTAAATAAGTTGGTTTCTTTATTTACTATTATTATTATATTGAAAATTAATAAAATAAGACATCCATAATTTAATATCATTATATTAAAGAATTACATAAACGTGAACATGTCAAACAAATAAATTAACTATTGGACACATGTAAAAAGACTGTCCAAATATAAAACACCAAAAATATGTTATGACCATTATTATGACCATAAAATGCATTTGCAAAACATTTTAACAATATTGTTTTATATAATCGATACTTCTTCTGCTACTCTCTTGATGGAACCAAATTTTCAAATTGGCAAATTGGGAGAAGTAAAACTCTTGTCATGTTCCATTTATTTATTTTCGGATAATTTTTAACTTTGATAATAATCCGCAAAGAACGAAACACGTTTCAGTTACCTGAAAATAAAGAAATGGAACATAACAAGAATTTTTCTTCTCCCAATTTGAATATTTTTTAAATTTTCTTAAGATAATAAAATGATTAATTAAGCACTTGGTTAGGTTTCACTATTTGAAACATAGTGAAACGTAACCAAGTGCTTAACCCTTTATCGGGCAACGGGTGAAGTATCCGTATGAACATTTTTGTAATTAAAATACTCTCTCTTTCTGAATTAAATGTTTTTTTATACATCCTCGGTGCCCTAATATTCCGATAATATGGGTTGGTAAATAAAAGTGGGAAAGAATTCTACACTTGGCTATAATAGAATTTTGACTTGTCTTTAAAAAGTTTACTCTAGACATTAATTAATTATAATAAGAAACCAAACTACCTCTTCTTCCAATCCTGAGAAAAATCTTTAAATCTATCAAAAAAAGCAATAATCAAATACTTAATTATAGTCTTATTTACAAGAATAAGCTACTACTAAAATCTATAAAGCCATATTCCTATCCTTGCTGGAATATGGTCCAACCCTCCTCCCCCAATCTCCAACCTTGCAGTATAAGAACGTACTGCCCTGCATACTCTCACCAATCTACCCAAATAATCTTCTCCAAAATCCAACAAATACTCTCTGTTATGAATACAGAAATATAATACGGTCCTGATAAATGATCTCTTACTACCAAAATAGAATCAAATCCGTTTCGATTTTCCACAAGAAAGATTTCGACACTGTTTATTGAGCAGCAAAAAGACTTGCTGCCACTCATTGAGTAGTAGTAGTAGTAGTGCTTGGCTATCGTCCACGTGGTCCTTCCGCCGTGTGATTTGTGTGTATGCAAAGGAGCTTGTTACTTTGAAGGATCTCTAAAGCACCATTAATTGTATGCCAATGGTGAATGGTACCGGTCACCCATCAACTACTGACCCGAACCAACGTTGCTGCAAGTCAGTTTCATGATCTTTCCAAACTCATGTAAAAACAATTTCTAGATTACTTTCAGCTATTTTCAGCTTTTCCTGGGTATGTACTGAACTGCAACACCTTCACTGAGAAAGGAACAAATTGATTCGCACGTTCTTACAAACATAGTCCAACAGAGGTCGACATGTCATTTTGATAATTGTTACTGCCGTATTTATAGACATACCTTGTTGGTTTTATGTTAGGGGTCAATAATTCTGACATTTGTTTTTAATTTTCAGTATAAAATAATTATTTCACCAATTTTTGAATTCTAATATCACGTTTTTCGATATTAATATCATTTATTGCAAAATTTAAAATAATCACTCAAACAAATCAAGAACATTCTTGCCTATATTTTTTGGCACGTAGTTCCACAGTTCGGTTTAATCAAGCAAAACTGAAATTGCGTCCTGTTGACAAACATATTCGTTAAATTTAGCATAGTTAATAAATTCCACTTAATTATAGAAAATTTTGTGACCCATTGCTAATTTTACTGGATTGGCATTCAATTGATGACTGCATTATATGAATTTTACATTATGAACTATTTTAAATTTCAAGCAACGTAATACTAAATAGTTTTTTATTCATATTTCAACATTAATAAGAAATGTAAACGCCAGTGGTGCAGCCAAAGTACAAATAGTACAGCATCTTTAATTCGGGTCAACAATTAAATAGATGACCGGTACCACTCGCCATTTGGATATAATTAATTTATAGTGACAGTAACGTTCCTTAAAAGTTACAAGCTCATTTACGTACACATTTATACACAAAGCATGGCATAAGGGCCACTTGGTAGATAACTAAAGATTGATACGATTAAGAGTCGTAATAATTAATTAGTGAAAATATTAATTAGCTAATTATAATAATTAAAGTTTTTTTATTTCATTATATATTTTAATTATAAGTCGAGAAAATTTATGATTATGATGTTTATGATTTACGTCTGTTCTGTCAACTGTATAGGGGAAAATTAAGCCTTCGCCCGCATTACATGTAATTTAACAATTCTCTATAGAATATATTTGATTTAGAATAGTACACTTCTCTACAAATTATGGTCTTAGTGGCAACATGACGTAATAATTTGAAATAGTTAATTGTATATAAGAAACCGTACATATCCAATTGTTGTCGTAATTGTATTTTGTTTGTTTTTTCAATTTATTAAATATACGAGCACAGAAAGACCAACAGTCAATCTAACAAAAGTTACAGAAATACATGTGTTAATTAATTTAACCATTGTAAAATGTAACTGTAATAAAGATGAATAAATATGACTATCCGCAGACACGTGTTTCGCCGTATTAAATCTCGTCAGTACAGCTATGTCATAACTTTGGTGTTCGATTTTAAAGGCGAGTTCAAAAAACGATATCACTATCATGTGGCGAAACACGTGTCTGCAGATAGTCATAGTCAGCTGAATGTAATTTCAGACATGTAACGACAACTAACTAACCACGCGCTGCTTTAGTACGAGGAGTAGTTATTTTAACTGTTAGTTATTTTTTGTATGTGTAGTTTTTACATTGTAATATAGTAAAACTTCGGTGCAGAAACACTCAATATAGTTAATTCTAATTATTACTTTTATAGATGTCGAAGACAAAGAGATGGTGGGGTGGGTACAGATCTTGCTTCTGGATCTATTAAGTCAATATAGAGATATCTTTCTTAAAAATCCCGCATTTTACACAAAACTTCGCAACAAACTACTCAATTTTTAATTCTTTACAACATAAAGTTAATTTTTATTAAAATACAAAACAAACATTTTTCAATTGTAATTTTCTATAATAAATCGTTATCTTTATATGAAAGTTGATTAGTTTTTAATATCATTAATTTGTGTTATTTTGTAAGATGTTTTGTAAACTAAATAAAAATCTGCAGAAAAAACATAGCAAACATTTTTGAGTCAAAGTATAAAATATTTTAAAACAATATTTCGTTCCTTTTCATTAAAAGTTACTTGCAAATATTATTAGCATAAATATATATTACTGTTTTGTAGTACTAATTTATTTCTTCTTTGTTTCAGCTTTTCATAAATTGACGCCTTTTTGACTACTGGTAAGTTAATTTCTGCAACTATTGTAGCTTTATCAAAATTATAAAAATAAAGAAATTATTAAGTGATGCATACGGTTGCAACGGAATTTGCAATAGAGAAATAAATTCATAAATAATATGATGAAAGGACCATGTAGTCGGTATTACCTATTACTACTAATATTTTGGTCAAAACTAAAAATATTCATTGTTGATTTGAGTAGCAGTAGTGATTAGCTATCGACTGCGTGGTCCTCTAACCATGTATCTTTTGTGTTGACATAAAGGAGCTCGCTGCTTTAAAGTATTCACTCTAGTCAATCTAAACCGGTATTTATTATGTCTCTATTGTCACCCATCTGATCGTATACCTGAAACAATCACACAGCTATAATTACATATAGAAATTATGTAAAACAGCAGTCAAAATATACAAGATGATTTGCTGCCCATTACTGGACTATGATTGTGCCTACTATCAAAATCCCAGCAATCCAACCTCCCGCAATATTGAAGTTAGCGAGCGAGCATCCCTCCGTACCCTAACAAAACTCCGTCATCCTCTTTATCCTTTACACAATCCTTCTAACCAGCTCCTCTGTGATACCACTTTAGTTATCCCCATCTTAGAACACCTTCGATTCCTATCAGAAAATTTCTCCAAAAGTCCTTTTAACTTTTACACATTATCCTTATATTTTCTTCCTAGAAATCCTAAATTTAAAAATCCTAATTCAACCATATTTGATTTCATTTCATCGTTTCATCCATCTACACATTAACAACTGACGCCATATGACTGCACAAAATAAGGCAGAAGTACCTCTGGTCGATAGCCGTTTAACGAACTAACTCACTAACACATAATTCATTATTTATGAATAAAATGTAAATATGTATTAAGTTCGTCAATAAAAATGTGTGTATTATATATATATACAACATCTTTATTAACAAACACAAATACAAGTAATATAATATGAATGATACAGTTGACGTTAGTTTGTTAGTTTGCTAAATGGCTATCGACCAGCGGTCTTTCAGCCTGGATTTGTCCTTGTCAATGTGATTCGTCAGTCTGTCTCTGATGATGGCGATGGATGATGTGATGCGATGAATTCAAATGTAGTGAATGAGGGGGTTTTGTATTTTGGGATTTGGTTGGGATTTCTGCGCAAGCAGTATGTGTATTATATTATTATGCAAAATGAAGTTTCAACAATTAACAGCAAATACAATCTAAATATTAAAATAAACGTATTCCAGTTTTAAAGGTGCCACCTATCAACATTATTATTCTAAATCCTTGGCATAACCTTGTAATACGATTTTAATTACGAACTGTAAAATAAAATATAATCATACTTTCTCGAGCAAAATCAAATAAAAACGAATAAATTGCACAGAAAACATACATTTCTGGACGAAAGAAGCACGGGCGGAATTCATATTTAAATACGTTTTAACTTTGTTTGTATAACACGGACTTTATTTAGTGACTATAGTTTCGACAATTTTAACTTGTCATTATCAAACTAGACTTCTAGTTTGATAATGAAATTGTCGAAACTATAGTCACTAAATAAAGTCCGTCTTATACAAACAAAGTTAAAAAGTTTTTTATTTGTGAAGAATTATGTATAACGAAGTAGAAGCCTCCACCGTTAACAGTTTAAATACGTTGTTAATTAATTTGTACCCTTTTTTGGAGGAATTTTTTAGCAGTTCATGTCAACATGACAGATATATGATATATTTTGATACTTTGTTGGTATCGTCAATTTATTATGTAACTATATTTCAAACCTTTTCAAAACCATTATAAATCTTACAATAAATTATATAATAGACTGTTTTAACAGTATCATTTGTCATCTAACATATGGCATCTACTAACTGTCAACTGCCATCTGTGCCACTGGTAAATATCAGTTGTCTAGTGTAAAATATTATATATCAACTGCTTATTAAAATTCTGTTATTCAGAAGTTATCATCTATTTGCATTGAAAACTAATATATAAGTACTAAAAACAGCGTTATATGTTACTCATAAATTTTATCAGGTATTATCTACTAATTGTCATTGGCCAACGGTTTTTGCCATCTGTTATGTATCTGTCAACTGTCAACTGTCAACTATTATGTGTCATCTGCTATCTGTCACTGTTTAACTTTAAATATTAATTGTGAAATGGAAACCAATTTCGATTCTTAATATTAATAAAATATATATATGAGGCCCGTAAATTTTATGTGTCCAGTATTATCGATAAAGACACTTGTCAACTGTTATCTGCCAATTCTCATCATTAAAGTAATAGTTTGAACCTTAACAAATCGAGTATCAATTCTACAATTAAATAAATAATAAACGGTTTACACAGTGATGTAATCTAACATCTCGCATCTGACACTTGTCACTATTTAAGTAATAATTTATACCTTAACAAATCCAGTATTAATCCTACAATAAAAATACATAATAAATGGTTTATACAGTCATCTGTCATCTGACAATTGTCTTATGTAAAATAAATGCTAAATATCAAGTGTCATCTGAAAAGCACCATATATCATCAAGTGTTCAACTCATGAATTCTCTTGGTCAGTTGTTATTTGAATTTAATTTTAATATCAATGCTGGCAAACGTTATATGTCCTCTAATCCTCTCTAACTGTTATTTATCATCTGTTATGTATCATTTATCAACAGCCAACCATTATCTATCATCTATAATCTTTCACTGTTTAACTTGAAGTAACAATTGTGAAATGTATCTACCAACTGTTACCTGTCAATTTTCATCAATCATCAGTTACTATTAAAGTAATAGTTTAAACCTTAAAAAAATTATTATCAATCTTACAATAAATTACATAATATACGACTACATTGCCATCTGTAATCTATCATCTGCCAACTGTTCTGCTAAACATTAAGTATCAATTATCAAATATTCAATTCGTAAGTTCTGTTAGTCAGTTTTTTAATTTATTTAGATTTAAAACTAATATAAATACGGCCAAACTTTATACCTCATCTCAGCTAAGCTTTTACCTTTCAGTCTCAGCACCTTCAACAGAATTCACCCTCCGTCGTCCTGATTTTAATTGTAAAATGTTAACTCTTACGACTCGTAAATTATAATAAATGTGAGGTCTATAAATTTTAAATGTCCGGTATTATCTACGATGTCATTCATCAACAGGTCATCTGTCAACTGTCAACTATCAATTACCAACTGTTACCTGCCAATTTTCATGTATCAATGATGAATTTGACGAATAAAGCACTAATGAGTTTTCTTCAGGTGTAAAGAAAGGTTATTAGTGCTAACTCAGTCAATCAATTTATCAATGATGAAGTAATAATTTTAAACTCTACCATTCTATTATTACAAAAATTAGATAATTATACAGTATCGTTTTATATCTGCCGACTGTCATCTATCACTGCTGAAAACCATGTGTCAATTATTTCTTCAAGATTTCAAGAATTTTTCTAAAATTATTCTTTTATGGATTTTAGATTGTTTAAGAAATTTTTTCAGTTTTCCCGAAATTTCTCTCTCAAATTGACGTTTTTTTTTTGTTTCGAAGATCCCATAATTTCCTACAAGATTTTTTTCAGATTACTAATGGTTTTTTAGGGATCCCTTGCAAATTACAACATGTTTTTAGAAGTGTTTCTTTAATATTGCTGAAAATTTGTCAGATGTTTCTTTCCAAATTGCCAACTCCTTTAAACAAATTTCAAAATTTTTTCGTTTTTTACTTACTATTTTTTTCTAGAAAATGCAATAGAAAATACTATTTGATGGTTTTAAAAAAATTCATTAGTTTTTCTTTTAGTTTCATATATCTTTCCTGGAGTTACTCTTCCAAATAGTGATTTTTTTAAAAATTCCAAAAAATTATTAATAATTTCTAGAAAGCTGTAAGAAAAAACTAGAAAAAGCTTCCAATCTGAGAAAAAAATGTTTGCAGTTTAAAAAATAAATATCTAAAAAACTAGAATTGCCGAAATATTACTAGAAAATTCTAAAACCTTCGTAAAAAATCTCGCAATGCAGAAAAGAAATTCCTAGGAATTTTAAGAAGATTGAAAGGAAAATTACTAAAATATTTGATTTCCTAGGCGAGTTCCTAAAAAATTGGAAATGTAAAAAAATAATTTCAGGAAACATTTGAATAAAGTTTTCACATATTTCGAAAAAAAATCTTGGAATACTCGGAAAACTGGAAGATAATGTTTCGACCCTCGTTATTCACAAAATTGGTCGTTTAATTTTAAATCTATTGCGATTAGGAAAATAATTTTGTAAAAAATTTCAGGCAATTGGAAGAAAAATAGCTTAACACTAAGACCTTGGTAAAAAATTGAAACAAATACAGAAAACTGAAATAAAATATTCTATAGATTTTAAGTCTCGTAATTTGGAAGAAAAATTCCTTACAAAAGTATGCTGTTAAACCTGAAGCATGAACACGGTTTTCCTGTCTACAACTGCAATACGCTGATGATATCCAAAATAGACGAAACCGGTCCGTGATTATTCATTGAGAAATGTGAAATGTTTTTTGGGATTCTTATTGTCAACTGTCGACCGACAAATGCTTCATGTTACCTGTAAGTTGTAATGTGTCAAATATTATCCGTCATGTATCAACTCTCATCTGACAACTGTCAACTAAAATTTGTCACCGGACATCTGGCAATTTAAACTTTTAAACTCGTGAATATTAAGTTGAGACTGAATTTACCAGCTAGAACAAATACACACAATTAAATACATTAAATCTGCATATTAATTAGTAGATTGACAGCTTTCATCTTTCATCTGCCACTGTTTAACCGCAAGTGTCAATTGGAAGGTGTTGAATGTCAACTGTTTAATCCGTTAAATTGTTATCGCAGTTTGATCGAACAAGTTTTATATATTATCTGCAAATTTAAAGTATGCCATATCTTATCTATCACTGTTAATACTTGAGTGTCAGCTCTGTCTTCAATTGCGCTACGCTGATGAGTTCCAAAGTAGATCAAAGCTGGTCCGTTTAATTGTCAGGGCAAAAATATCCGAAGGTCTAAAATTTGTGAGCTTGGATTTTTGAAAGAAATGTTCATTGTCAGCTGCCATCTAAGAAATGTTTCACATCACCTATAAATTTACAAGTTAAGTATTATCGCTCGTGTTCATGCTGCCAACTATCGTCGAACGAATGTCAACTATTATCTGTCAATTATCACCTATTAACTATCAATTATAGCATATTATCTGCCAAGTGTCACCTGCAATGTTCTCTTAGTTATATATTTCGTTTGAAAAATTGCAAATACTAACAAGTTTTATATTCAATATTATCTACATTTGCGATCTCTTATCTGTCACTCTTAAGTCTTAAGTGCCAACTGTTGTCAACTGCTTTTACTCAAATCCTTATAGAAACACATTTAAGAAGCGTAGTTACTCATAACTTAATGAATAAATTAAGCATTTGGGAGATAAGTGGTAACAAAATTATAAAGACTATCCTGAATAACCTTCCTAGTGATGATATAATCATGTTGAAAAATCCTCGAAAGGCAACATTTTTCAACCTTAAAAAACTTCTTTAAATTAATAGTTAAGGTGTGAGTTAATAGAATTTTCTGATAATCTTAGCGCAGAAACATTTGTTTTAAAACAACCATACTTTCGACAAAGATGTACAGAATTAAAGAAAGGATCAACGATGTGGTATGTTGAAAAATCAATCTGATGTAAACCAAAGACTGTTAATTTCAATTTCCTTACCATATATGATAGAACAGAAAAAGGTGCTTATAGCCGTTCTGAAGCAGAACTCGCATAATATGAAGTAACTATAGAACATCAACGGAACTTATTTTAAGTATCTTAAGATTATTTATTAACACACTGTGTTGCAGAAGACATGAATATGCCTGAAAGAATTGCTGTCGTCGTTATGAATAAGTTTGGGAAGATAGAAGGAATTATTTCCAAAATTCCTGCTGTTGAAGTACAGTTTAATTGGACATTAGCACTTAACTAAAGGGGATCGTCTACTGTCTGATGACATAGAAATACACACACCAAAAGGTAAAACCTCTAAAAAATGAATAATACCCAAAATGTTGAATAATTCACATGTTAAGGACAGAAATTAAAAATAAAATATTTAGAGTTTAGAGTTAATTAGTACATATTTAGATATAATATTTGGTTTGTTATCACTCATTTGCAGAATCCATACTATTTATTTATATATAAGTTAAGCTATTAAAAACAAGAGATATAGTAGTTTTATTACAACATTTCAATTATGTCAAAAGTGGAAAAAATCCATATTGTAAGTTTATAAAATGAATCCATTTTTAAAATAATAGAATGACATATGTAAAGGCTAGGATAACAGTTCAAAGATTTTCTGATGTGATAAGAAACTCTCACTATGATTCATAGTAATGTGCTAACTTTAAAGAATATTTCAAAACGAACCAAAGAGTAAATACTACTGTAGTAATCTTGGATAAATTCTTTCACATATGTCGAAAGTTGTTTAGCAAACGGTTCCTACTTTTCTCCCATTAATACATTACCTAGTAACTAAACCGAGGGAAATAAAAGGGCCTTTTTATGGGCCACTGTTGGGATAATTTGGAGGCGGCGTATGAATCCCGACCGGTGATAAAATACGTGTTAGTTGGGCGATCGGGGACTAAGAACTAGCTCAGGGGGCGGGACATACATACCTTTCATCCTACCTTCCACACCCAAATTTATAAATAGGCACCAAGTTGTAATTTACACGAAGAAAAAACTTAATTGCAACTAGTTTACATTAATTGCACTTAATTCCGTAGATAAACATCGTATCAAATTATTATTCATTAACGTGGCAGTAATAATCAGGCGAGGTTTTAATTATGACTGTGGTCGTTTTGTTCGAAAGCACACAACTCCTGGATAAATATAACGAGTTCGGCGCATTACGGTCTCGTAAAGATAAATGGATTACCAAAAGACCCATATTACACATCGTATAAATTAAAATATGTTACAAGACAAATCGCCCGGTTTACCAAGATATAATTAGTTGCAGTGCTCTGTAATTGGTAACGAAGTCACGATCTGCGGAAACTCTTGATTAAGTCATATCTTCAATGATCTGAAATTACCATTTTTTAACATTGCGCTCGTTAGTTTACATAAGGTTCAATTTCATATTGCATCACCTAAATTGTCCAAGATGGTGACTAAAAGTAGAATTTGATCAAGATACTAAATTTTATTCTCCTCTAAATTAAGATACTTACACTATAATTCAAGTATGTATAGAGTATGTACAACGTTATCATGTATATAAAGTAAGACGTCAAAATTGCTGTGTAAAGTGACTTACTTGTTCTATAATTTAATGCAAATGCAATATTCCCATACGCGGTCACGCATTTGCAAATGCTATAATTTAATGTAGATTTAGGTGGTGTTATGCGTGCATGTAAATATATATAGATGCAATTGCGATTGTCAGAGATAAATAAAAGTCGCCGTACAAAGCAAGCGAGGACATGTTTTCGTGTTCGGCGATGCACAACCCTTCTTGTCTTGCGAAAACTGTCAATGCGAGGAATGTCGCCATTTTTTCGACGTCGTCGGCTTTTTTTTTCTGCGCGCGGCAGATGTTTTAACGAGCGCCGTTGACCTTGAACGTACGATAATCGACCTTGGAGTGCACGATGGCGAGTGCGGACGTCGTGAATCGCCTACGAATTAGTCGCGCTATATGAGCCATAGAATTTTAATTCAATTCATAATTCCTCCACTTCGGAATTAATTAGCTCTCTCGCACCAGACGCAATTAGTGCTTTTACGCGAAGCGTGGATGGGGTAATGCTCAGCGATACTGTACTATAAATACTGCTTACTTATTATTTATGTTTGTTAACTCGATATGTCGAAGAACTGTTTTGCCCACACTGTGTCGGGGCGATTGTTCAACATGTGATATACAATCGCGTTCAATGCACCAATTTAACTCTTTGCAAACTCCAGACGATACTTAATATACAGAACTAATAAAATAAATTTCATCATGTTATATTTTAATATAATATAGCTATCGTTTATATAATACATATTAACTATTATTATTGCATAGTACTAATTGAATTCCGCATTCAGAACAGTCAGATGTTTGATTTCAAATTAATATAAAGGTGCAGTCAATATGCAAAAACAATTTGTTCAAAATATTATATATAGATGATAAACTAAACCTTTGTTAGAATATAAAAAAATACTCAAAGAAATGTTTTCTCAGCATCAAAAAAGTTTTATTAATGAAAAGATTAAACAGAACATTAAAGGCTTTCGATGAAAGCACTGTTTTTAGGTAGTTTTATGTTTTAGCCGTGACATTGTCATATTGCCAATAATATACCATGTATTAAACTCTCTGAAAAACAATTTGTTAAAGCACTTACCGAAGACGGATAATGTTTAAAGTACATTTTATGTAAGTTTCCAACTCTAAATTCAGTAGACATATTTTAAGGCCAAATAGGTAAATGCATATTTTTAGGAGGAAATTGAGAAGAATTCATAGGATTTGTTTATTTCGGTTACTTAATCATTGGTAAGGATGATAATTGCGTTCATCACATGAATGAAGAGATGTTGATTTAGCATTAAAGTATACATATAGCACAGCTACATATTTAGATAAATTTCCTGAAAATCTAGGTGATATGAGCAAAGGCATGACAAACGATTCTACAGAGATATTTAGATTATGGTGGAATGGTTTCTGGTGGCTATATTACATATGCGATGGCTCTTTTTTCTTGGTTGTTACTCCGTACTTTTTGATTGTAGTTTCGACACAAAAAAAAATATAAACACAGTTTATTTCTGTTTTTAAAGTCATAAAAATGTATCTCAAAGTAAATAATTTAAGCTCGATTTACATTTACATACCTTTCACTGTTCATCGATTTTCAGATACTTACATTCATTTCTCTATATTTACAAATCATTCCTTTGGCCAGACATCTAAATAAAATATTCCGTAACGATAAAAAAAAATGCGGACTGCCATGAAAGTTTTAAATTATAAGACATTGTGTTTTTAAGGATTTTAATAAATTTCCATGGAAGAGTTGATTAGTTTTATTCATGGCCGTAGCGCGTCCCCTTGTTTCTTTTTGTTTTATTATCTGGATACATTTATAACGGGGAGATTTTCTTTTGCGTAATGAAGCAAAGAGAAGATCCTATTAAAAACGGCTTCATGAAGTATATGGACAAGAGGCGAGTGGGTCGGGTCGTCGGACGCGCTCGCCAAGTGAATGGGGGCCTTGATAAACAATGCAAGCGTTAACTTTACAGAAATGACCTTGTTGAAATTCGGTCTCAAATATTTACTACACACGAGTGCCATATTTGCAAGTCCAATCGAGAGAAAATCCACTCTGGATACAACTCGATTCTATTTTAATCGTCCGATGTTCTACTTTTATATATTAAATGATTTATAATTAATTAAGCTGCTTATGAAGAGTACTCGCTGTTTAAGTGGTGTTATTGTTTTTAAATTCAGAAGATAGTAATGCGAACTTAAAATGTATTTATGTTTTCAATCATCAGAAGTTCAAATCCATCGTGGATGTATGAAAGAATGATGATACAAACATGATATTTTTGACACCTTACAGTCCAAAGCCTTTAATTAAATTATGAATGTTTCTGTTAATAATTTGTTTTCTTTGGCGAAATCGTCAGTACTATAGCTTTTCTCATCCAATATCTTTTAATGATGGTGATAAAAATTCAGTCTTTACAAGTCTCCCAAACAGCCGCCTTTTAGTAACACAACCTGGTACTACAATTGATACATTTTTTTGGCCCTTCCCCACACATTTATAGTGGCATATGAATCTGTTATAATATCATCTATTTTGAAAAATACAATTTTGATCATTTATCTCGCTGAAATTTTGAAACAGCAATTCAACTTTCTCACTACAAGCTGTTTAGACATAAATAATGTGGTCAGCTAGCATTACACTTCATGAAGAGTATATTTAACATAATCTATCCTACATCCTTTCCTTCAATATTGATTTCATAATTTACAATCGCTATTGAAGTCAGTACTTTCGATCCAAGTAAACAAAAAAATCATTTCACACGCATTTAACCTATCGCAACCAAGAAGATGCTATAGATTATAAAAAAACTGATTTTTAGGTCTAAATCATCATGACTTGAAAATAGTAACTTATTATTCAGAATATAAAATTTGTTGTTGCTTCATACTGTATTTTCTTATCTTAAACATTTACCTCGAATAATAGGTTAACTGCTGCTTTATATGCTTTACTCGTGTTGATAATGTTGATATTTTAATTACATGAAGTTTGTTATTTGTCATTTCTAGATCAGGTTAATATTGCCAAAAAAGTATTTTATGTAATAAAAAAGGCTTATTGGAGATAAGGTAGGAACTAATTAATTAAAAACAGTTCTTCTTCGTTTCCTCTTCTGCTGTACTAATGTTCTAGTTTCTAACTCCAAAGTTGCATAAGCATTTTAAGTGACGTAAATCAAACCAATACTTGAAATCAAAAGTCAAATAAAATCATTTTGAAGAGATCTATCAATGTGACCTAGTAAAAACTAACTATTTAACTTAGAATTCAGGTTACTAATTATTCTGTTTATTTTTTTAATAAAATAATTTCCTAATATCTTCTTTCATATTCGACAATCGCCATTGGCAGCTATTTACAACTCACAGCAAAATATTATAAGAGTAAATAGTATTTACACTTATACGAGGAAATCCAATGAATTCAGTTGAAATGAATGAGGTGGTAAAACATAGTTATTATGTCTTAACTCCAGAAATAAATAAGTTCAATTATTAAATAAAAATACGACTGTTGTGACTTCATCAGGCAGATGAGTAATGGTTTTATTTTTTATTTTATTTTATCTGCCTGATGAAGCCACAGTGTGGTGAAACAATTGTAGCAGTGTATCTACAAATAAAGCAAACAGTCGTGGTTTTATTTAATAATTGCATAATGGAGTTTCTCCAAGTATCAGCCTCATTAATCCAATAAATTAATGTGTTAATTTATCCATAATTTTGTTAGATAGCTTTAAATTGGTATCCTTTAAAATTTGATCATATCAAAATAATAGTTGCTTGCTATAAACAAGTACTGAAGCCTCCAAAGCATTTTGTCTAATTTGCGTAACCACTGTACCTTCGCAATTTAAGTCATTGATTTAAATCTAAAGAAAGAAACTTATAACTTCACCTGCTCAACTCAAGCCAACATATTAATTTATTCGCCACCATCTAAATTTCTTTCTTTTGCTGCAGCATTAATGACTTAATCTTTATTTAAGTCACCACCTTTCACATAGAAATATAATACAATACTTTAGATAAAACAAATTCAAAACATGCGTAAATCATCCCATAAATAATGGAAGCTCTATTCATTGCAATTAAAGATAATATTTTAATATTAAGAAAATAAACTTTATTTGAAAGCCACATCATGACTGTAAAATAGTTATAATCGACATCATGAAGTTTATATTTCCTTTGTTTTAATAAAACCATTTTTCAAACTTTTTCTTCATTATACTTTTTTATATTCATAATATTTCGATAATAAGAAATTATTATAAGATTTTTGTTCTCGTATTCCTACATAATGATGTAAAAATCGAAACAAGTGGGTATAAATTGTAAAAAAATGTGAAACCCACCAATTGCCTCATTGTAAATATAATATATTTTAGTTATTCTAAAATTATGTAAGATTATATCAGAATCATAAAACAGTAAAAACTTTAAAGCTCTAAACAAAATAACTGACAAAAATTCTACAGTACAAGAGGCTGTATACAAAATCTACATCCTAAAGCATCTAAAATCATTAATCCTTTTCATTTCTTGTGCTACAGCTAATGTCAAAGCCAAAGATAAGATATGGTCAAATAAGAGTAGAGTACCTTCCACTAAAAACGCAAGATTAAATACATTGGACTTCATTTTAAAAGAACTTGATTAAAGAAATAGAAAGGGGTATAAAGCTTCAAAGATATTGTGTTAGAGGTAAAGAAAAACTGGATGGTAGAAGAATAAAATACTCCAGTAGTAGTAGGTTTTTTTAACTATTGTTATTTGAGGGTGTATGTTATAATATAGTAGTGATGAACTTGACCTTGTTAGAATTTTTTTCTAGTTTAAAATGTGAAACACAAAGAGTTTTACATAAAGTTTACACCCTAAAGAAATTAAAAGAATTCGCTTACAATCAATTGAAGTTAATTTTGAGACAATGCTTCAGATCTAAGTAAAAAGATAATTTTTAAGGCGCACGTAATCGTGATAAAAAACCGAAGATCTAAGTTATAATTTATATTATGATTTGATCATTGCTACATAGTGTAAATTTCTTCTCTATAATTATTTCGCAAATATCATTTTCTACTAGACCTCTCTGATAATTTCATAATCTATCGTGTTGGTATATATGGTGTTGATAAATACATATTGGATAACAGTTAATTATTTAGTCACTTGTTTTTATTCATTAACAATAACATAACATAAAAACTAACTAAATAAACTGATAGTTAAACAAACAAACAAACTTAGCTATTCCATGAACTAAATACAACTTGTCCTTTTGATTAATATTAGTTTCCGTGTCAATGCAAATATTAGCTGCAACCAAATTGGTTTTTAGTATTTTGCTATTAACTATTCTGTTAGCTTAATTGTATAAATTCACTTTAAGTGTTAATTAAATGAATAGTACACTATTTTACAAAATATTTAATCAATAATTATGTGAAGATAATAAGTATATTTGTATTCTAGCAGATGAAATATAAATTTTTAAAAATATTACATCGAATGAATGTTCAAAACGTTTATTTTTTATTTTTTCAAACATCTTGCAATTTAAAGGCTAAAGAGAAGTTTTCGCAAGAAAATGAAACCCAAACCTTCCACCGATGTTGATTTGTCGCAATGTTTGTTATCACTTCTAAGTTTCTTCTTGAAATTTGCCTTTATCTACTAATTACCATTGTTTGCATATTCTGATTTATAATCCTTTTAGAAATTTATCTAATGGAACATGAGTTGTCTGCAATTTATGTTATGATTCACATTAATAATGTTGACTGTAAACGGACACTAAAAGTTTTGTTATGTCTACCTAAGTGATAACTTGAAATAACCTAGATGACGCCCACATCTAGAATGTTAGTGAAAGGGTTCTATCAAACCCAAAGTTTGTTAATAATCTCCTCGACACTATAAGTGCACATTTAAAATAAAATATCAAGGTGGTTTAGTTTAGTTTATTTTAGTTTAGTTTATTGACTTTACAAGTCCTATTAAAAATATACAAAGTAAGATACATTTACAATAACTTGAAATTTAGACTTGAAGGTGGAGTTCATATGGAAGTGTTCTTCCACTCAAACTATTATTTCCTGTAACCGATGACAATCAGGCGGTGATTATTACCATTGAGGCAATATTTCTACTTCGAGTTATTTTATGACATGTATGTGAATGTGACGTATAATATATTGATAATTAAGAAAAGGTATCTTCACTACAGTTTAGAATCACCTATATTGAAACTAAAGTGAATAACTTGAAGTAGCAACTAAAAGAATGCAAATTAAGAGTATTCAGATTACGTAAGAAGGATGGAGATACAGTTAAAGACTCATTCGTCGGTATTTGCAACACCAAACTGATTTATATTCGTTTTCAACATGGTGCAGGATCTTACGCCTGTACGTTTAGCTCTTGTTAAAGCAGCAAAATTTGAACGTGCTAACAAAGTATTCACTAAGTATGGTTAGGTATATATGTTTCGAGAGGGTTAAGCATTTCAGCTACCTAAGCTTCAACGTAAATACCCAAAATGATAAATCCATTGAGATAAAAGAACGAATAGGAACCGGAAACCGAGTCCTCTTCTCCCTGCTACCAATTATAAAGTCTAGAATCATCCATAGAGACATAAAAAACTGCATACAAAACCCTCATTCGAACAGTACGCTAAGGAAGCGAAGCGTGGAGAATCACTTGGCAACCACTTTGAGAGGAAGGCACTGAGAAGAATATATGGAGCGATAAATGATACTAGCTATATTGAAACCCACCCATTAAAACATACATACGAGGGGTTTTCGTAAAATAAGGTTCCCTATGCTCCTGCAGCCTTCGAAGATGAGGCTCCCTATCGTTGTTACCGCCAGATGCGAAATTCGCGCTGTGATACTTTTTTAAAGTGCAAAATGAATTTCACCTATTGACATTCATCGTCAGTTAGTCGAAGATTATAGGGAAAATTGCATATCTGTTCAACATGCAAATGGTGCAGAGAATTCAGTGAAGGCCGCACGGAAATTCACGATCATGGCAGGAGCGGAAGGCTTTCAGTTTCAGATGGAATTGTCGAAAAAGTTGAGAGAATATTGCTTGAAGATCGGAGGATCACCATTAACGAACTTGCTTTCCATATTTCTGAGACTTCCAAAACTAGAATTCATAAGATTTTAACCGAAAAATTAGGCTATCACAAAGTATGTGCACGGCGAATACTCACAGAAAACCACAAGCAGCAACGTGTCGAGTGTTCCCGGCAGTTCCTGCAACAATGTGAAGATAACAAGGAAGAATTTTTGGATTTCATTGTTACAGGCGATGACACATGGGTGTATCACTTTACCCCGAAACCAAGCAGCAATCACGTGAATGGAGTCACTCAACTTCGCCGAAGCCGAAGAAGTTTAAACAAACACAGTCTGCTGGTAAAGTCATGGCAACCGTCTTTGGGGACAGGATGAGCCTGTTTTTGATCAACTTTTTGCCTCATGGAACAACAGTAAACTTCGACAGATATTGCGACACATTAAGAAAACTGAAACGTGCGATCCAGAACAGCCGGAGAGGAAGATTGTCCAGTGGTGTTAGGCCACATGACAACGCTCGACCCATATCTCACATCAAACTCAATAACTGCTGCACTGCTGTCCCTCGTATGACTAATGCGGCTCAGGTGGGCTGAGCATGTATAATGCTGGGGCATGGGCTGAAAAAGGGTACTCCTAGGACAACCAGGAGGAAAACGACCAGCTGGTAGACCAAGAGCAAGATGGGTGGATAACGTATCCAAAGACACCCAAGAATTGCTAAAAATAAGGAACTGGAAAAGATCAGCTAATGACCACGGGCGTTTGAGGCAAAGAAGATACATTTTTAGGTGAAGTACAATTCCAATACCCCTTTTAATCGATATGATAAAACCATAAAGGTGCCATCTCTTTTTAGTTTGAATTTGTTGATGGTCAAACTCTACCAAGCTTTCTTTTCTAAATCGTCTACAATTGGTAATGATAATAAAAATATTAAAACTGTTGGAATCTTTTTTTGAAATTGTTAGAAACAAGTCATTATTAAACCAATAGCAAAAGTATTCCAGACTTGATTTGATACCTATTAGTATCCTTCCCATCCTATACAAAATTTAGAGAAAGTATATAAAGAAAAACTGCTTGGTATGGAAAATAACTCCACCCTATCAAAAATATAATCTGGATTTCGAAGTGGGTATCAATAAGAGAAACAGCTACGCTAAAAATCTCTGATAGCATACTCTGATAAGGAACAACTAGTACTATTAATTTACCTAAACTACGCTATTAACCATAACACTTGTTAACGGGTGGAGCGGAAGACGTCCTCGTGGCGGACTGGCAAGGAAGTAGCACCGACGGTACTTTCTGGAACCAACACGCACTGGAGGCGGCACAGGGGTCCCTGGCGAGGCTCACCATCGATTAGCAGCCGCAGGCTTCGATTAAACAGTTTCCCTTCGGTGATACTTGCTTGAGCTTCCACGCCACGTCAACGTATGGGCACCGGCTAGCTGTGAAACAGAGTAAAGAACAAGAGAAAGTGTGTAAATTAAAACATGGGGCCGGAGAAGAAGAAAAAATATATTACAAAAGATAGACAGACAGAAAATAGACATAGAAAAATATACAATATATACAAGTAAGGCAAGAGGCTTGAATCGGCGAAGCCGACCAGGCTGACCACCGCTGCTGATGGCAGACGACTGGTAAAGAGCGGTGGCCGGAGCCTGGTTTTATATGGTGGTCTTCGGTGACGCGGCTTTGTTTCGGTCACGTAGGCCCCGCAATTCCGGGAACAGGTAATAATCCTCTTCGCCGAAAAAAGGGTCCGGTCTTATTGTTCCACACTGGCAGCTGCACATTTTGGAAAATTATCTCGTTTGGATTATTTCAATAATGCGGAATTTATGCAAATTATTATTAGGAGCAATGGGTAGCTCGTAAAATGGATTAAAATATAATTACGCATTTGTTACCACGTTCAGGTAAACTGAACGCCGGTAACACACTAAAGCATTTAGGCCTGGACAAATTAGCTGCTACATTATACAACTGCTTGTGCGCAGAATGTATTCAGCTTGACAATCACAAATCTAACCTTTTAGATATATATTTATTTAAAATTTAAACTTTATCCAGCATGGTTACATTATATACGATTAAATTAACGAGATATTGAATGATAGAATCATTATTGAAAGGATTCCGCAGGGCTCGGTTATCGGCCCTCTATTATTCTCGATGTATGTATCTTACATTCTAAATCAATTAAACTTTCACATTGGCCATTAATATGCTTAATACAGTCAACTATACCTCTTATTTCATCCTGAGAATTTCCAAGAGGCAGATATGCACGTGTATACTGATTTGTAGATAATTTTTGATCACTCTAACTCTGGACCCAACTCTAAATTCCAGCAAATCTCCATTCCTTTTCTTCGTCAATGATCTTGCGTGCACTGTATTTTAATTCATTCAATTGAATATCTCCATAAATGGGGCAACGCGTCTTATGCCATTGTAGCTAAGAATCTTAGAGTTTCTATTCGCTCTAATAAAGCAAATAAATAAGTGCATTGACTCGGCTTACCTTAGTCTTAAATTATATCCCCATCGTTCCTGCATGACAGTTAGGGAGATCTTTCATGAAAAAATCTATGTTGTTCTTTGCGTGAGAACATTATCTGGCCTCTAAATAATTTATTGGAGGTGTTTTGGAATGTAAAATAAATTAAAACTGCCCTATGGTTCTCGATCTTATTTCTACTACTAATTTTTAATATATGTAATATAAATTAAACTAGTTTTTTAGTAAAACGTTAGAAATAATTGCAAAAAAACTATTTATTTTTCTTAGAAAATTGTAACAAATGGGAGAATCTGTAATTAAGTGCTTCAAAGATATCACAGACTGAAATTAACACTAAACCTACCAGAGCAGTCAAAATTGTTAAATTCCAGGTTTTCATTTTTCTTGAACTTACTCCACGACATTTTCTATGATATATAGCTACATAATTTTTATCTATCTCTCTACATCTTTCGTTCTTCCCGATAATCACATGTACTCTGCCGTTATCTACTGTGAGCGTTCTTTCGACCGCTGAAAAATATATGAAATTTTATAAAATTATATAGATTTAAATCTCAAACTTATTACAAAGGAAATTGTTAGAAGAAATAAACAATATAAGCAAACTATGTTCTGAAACAGACGAAGAAGAAAATTCTGAGTGTGAGGATGGTATATACGATCTATAAGAAACTGACCCTGAGCCATTCAACACTGATAATAAGGAACAGAACATTGTGAGCACGCGTAGGGGTAAAAAAAGAATGAGATTGTTATCTAGTTCCGAAGATGAATATGAAGAGAACAATCAAAACATTGAAACTTCAATTGATGGAACTGTTTGGCAAACAATTCAACAAGGTTCTGGACCTGGAAGATCCCCGCTTCCTACTATTTTCAAAGAAATATCAGGGCCAACGAGGTATACGAAACGCAATATTGTGAAGGGCAAGATAAAGGGTGCATTTTCGTTGATACTTAACCAGCGAATTATGAATCATATAAAAAAGTGCACAGGATCAGAAGCACCTCGACTTTTGGGATCTGAATGGAGTCTAATTTCAGCAGATTTAGATGCTTTTATTGCAATTTTATATAGACGTGGTGCATATGAAACAAGAAATTTGAACGTTTCATATTTATGGAGTAAAAAAATGGGGTCCTGCACTATTTTCACGAACAATGAGCAAATATCGTTTCACAGAGATCTTGTGATTTATTCATTTTGATAGCGAGATGAGCCAGCGTTTGCAGACTGAGAAATTTGCTCTCATCTCGAAGATATGGAATACATTTATAGAAAATAGCCAAAACCGCTACAAACTAGGTGCAAATACTATTTGTGACAAAGGCAAGATGCAGATTTACACAATATATGCCCAACAAACCTGATAAGTTCGGAATCAAATTCTGGTTGGCATCGGACGTTGAGAGTAAATATATTGTGAATGGATTTCCATATTTGGGCAATACCTCTTAGTGAATTTGATGTTCTCAAACTCACTGAACCAGTTATAGGGTGCGGAAGAAATATAACTACTGATATTTTTTTACGAGTACATCTTTAGCAACAAAATTTCTATCAAAAAGAACTACCTTAATATGAACTGTTCGAGCGAATAAAAGGGAATTACCTAAAGCTGCGAAAGAAAAGAAAGACAAAATGGCACGCTTTTCAACGCAGCTTTACAAATCAAATAGTTGTACTCTGACCATATACGAAAGCAAACCGAATAAAAAAGTTCTCTTACTAAGTTTGAAGCATAAATTTATAAAAATTGTATACCTGAAACTATTGCTTTTCATAATAACACTAAATATGATGTGGATATGTCGGATCAAGTGGCTAGAAAGTGCAGCACAAAATCTAAATGTCGTAGATGGCCTGTCCTTGTATTTTTCAACATTTTGGATTTAGCCGCTATAAATGCTTGGATTTTATAAAAGCAAACAACCGGAGAAAGGAATCGCAACAAAAATTTTTATTTCTGTTGGCAGTGAAAGTTGCCACCGAATACCGAGATTTACAGGAACAAGAAACAAAAAGTATGGAGAAAAAAGAATTTCAGCAGATTCCACTACAATTTCTGAAAGACGGAAAACATGTCAAATTGAATACTGCAAAAAAAAAAATAAAACCATAAACATTTATTCTACATGTAAAAAATATGTTTGTGGAATGTGTATACGGGAGAAACCTTCCGTCTATAAAAAGTGTGACGTACAATAAATTTTATTTTGATTTGAATAACGATATTTATGTAAATTTCTGAAGTAACATACAATTTCTCAGTTTCTAGTTTTCTTTCTAAAAGCGTATATTTCAAAAGCCCAAAAATAAAGGTATTTTTAATTATTACATGATACTTATTTTGTGTTTTATTGCCCATGTTAAATTCTGTATTATTTATAATGAACTGGAAAGGAATATGTTGATTAAATAGAAGTAGAAATAGATAGGTATATATAAAATGTCGGTAGATTTTGTGTTAATATTATATAATTCAACTGGGCCTGAGTTAAGAAAAAATTTAGAAGTACCACTACATATTTATAGTCATTTTAAAGCCAGTTTTAATAATTCGGATAACTAAATCTTAACATGATTTGTTATAAGAATTTGCCTATTACGGCTATAAACGTATATTTATAAGAAGGAGGGAAACGTGACCTTGATATTTTCTGAATATTTTTGGCAAAGGTTAATTATGTACAATATGTAAAACCATTTAGTTTGCTCTCAGAATGATCAACACATATGTTCTTAACCAAATTTTATGTTATTTGTATTTATATAAAAGAAGCTTAGTACTCCTATTTATTAATGTTCGATTTCATGTATACGTCACTTGTTTCTTCGAATTTCTTTAAGCAACGCAACGATTACAACTGTCGTTACGTTATGGTAATGGATTACAAATGACGAATTTTGGTTCATAAATATTTACCACATGTAGCCAAAATTAGCCTCGGTTTTTGCAGTGAATGTTCGTGAAATATAAATAAATGAATATACACACGTTTCTTATACATCATCTCATGGTAGCATAGGTTCGTATGTACTATGCCCTCAAATCCACTTTTCTATAACTCATTGCTAAAGCAGATGTAAGATAGCCACTTTTAAGATTTCGTATTAAAATATATCGAATTGTCTCGCTCCGGTGAATCAGTGTACAGAATTGCACGCGTGCGAGGGAGAGAGGTACAGCATATGGCCTCGGGTCGTATTTATGGCTCGGATGACGTAAGCCAGAATGTGCGAATCCCTGTGGCATTCTCATGACAGACGGACGGAAAAGCAGGAAGGATGCGCTTTGTGGTGCATAGCAAAACGTTTTGATGATTTAATACAGGTTTTGTAGTGAACACCATCGCCAACATTATGTCATCAGCAGACAATTGCGTTTTGTCTCAACAGTAATTCCTATTTCTGTAGGTGCCCCGATTTAATAACGCATAAAGTGGAACCATATGGACAACCAATAACTGTGTTACCGTTCGATATTGGGGTTTTTCCTTTTATTTCCGACTCCCGCCAGCATAAGCTATAAAACTATCTCCCCGGTGGCTCATCTTGTTAAGTCATTTCAAGTTTAATTAAAACTTTCAAGTGATTAGGTGGGAATAAACTTGCACGCGCGTATTCCGGATAGTTGAAAAACTCATTATTACAAATTGTGCGTGTAGAAACAATTGCTGTACAAAACTAATACATTGCGGTACAAAAAAATATATTTCTTAAATATAATAAGTGGAATTTACAGAAAACATCCATATATTTTTGAACTCTTATTTAACTCATTCAATTTATCTGATACATACAAATTTTATTCATGTAATATTTAGACCATCTAATATTAAATATATTTATTGTATAAACCACCCGAAATTTTTGTTTTAATCGCAATAGTTCAAAAATCCAGTCTACTATTATATGGACAAATAAAAATTAGTAATATGCCTTTCTTCATTACTTTATTGATTTACTATATGCATATTTTAAACACTACGTTTATATCGTAAAGGCTACAATATAATTCATGTATACTGAAAAAACGGGAAGAAACTCTGCGGTCGATCTTGACTCACCTTCGTTCTCGAAGGCTAGGGAGCCCAAAATCTGTGGTTTCTCTCCTAACCTAACCAAGTACACTCCATTAATCTACTTGATACAAAAAGTATCATAAAGTAATGGTCTCAAGATCCAATCAGATAATTATAAAGAGACACAATAATTAAATAATAATAAATCCAAATGAAATTAATCAATGCGAAACACTCACAACAAATGTAAATAGAAACGCAGTAAAAGGCTGTTCCTCTCTTGAAACTGAAATTAAAAATAAATCTACTGCAGAAGTAATTAAAACACACATTGATTTCAACAACAACTAACAACTAGACATCACCGCGACAAAATTAGAACAAGAAAATCTTCAAATTCAATAGTAATCCTTGTATCACTATCGGATATTGGATTTTAATATTGGAAATTAATCTTACAGTTAATTTAAAAAAAACATATTAGGTGTTGGAATTAATTCGCAGCGTTTTTTTTAGGGAAAATTAACAATTTATTTAAAGAAAAAAAAATACATTATTGAAAATACTGCCCATCGCTTGCCACTACTTTTTACCATCTTTCGGGTAGAAGACGGATACCGCGTCGAAAGAACTCTTCGCCCTTGGATGCAATCCAGGAATCAATCCAATTTTTACAATTTTCATGAGAGGTGAAATTTTCCCCTGTCAAACCATGAGCCATCGATCGAAACAGGTGGTAGTCCAAAGGGGCAATATTTGGAGAATACGACGGGTGGGTCGAGCATTGTCGTGCAGTAAAATGACTTTATTATCATGCCTTTCGCTCGATTCCAGCCATTTTTCTTCAATGCACTATTCAAATGCATCAATTGTAATTGATAACCATCCACAGTAATGGTTTCGTTGAGTTGTAAGAGCTCATAATAAATCACACCCTGTTGATCCCACCAAATACAAAGAAGGAGCTTAGACCCATGAATATTAGGTTTTGCCACTGATGATGATGGTTGTCCGGGCTTAACCCATGACTTTCTACGTTTAGGATTGTCATTGTGTATCCACTTTTCATCACCAGTAACAATCCGATGTAAAAAAAAATTTCTCTTGTGCCTTTGAAGCAATAACTCACATGCCAAAAAACGCCTTTCAACGTCCCTCGGTTTTAATTCATTTTCCTTCCTTTTGGATCAGTACAAAGTTTTAAGGCGTTTTTCTATAGAAGATAAATCAACACTCAAAGATAAAGACAACTCTTCAAGAGTTGGAGATGAGTTTTCTTCTGGCAACACCTGCAATTCATTATCTTCAAACTTTTTTGGCTATCCAGATCGTTCCCTGTCTTGCAAATCAAAATCACCACTCTTAAAACGTAGAAACCACTTTCGACACAATTGCTCAGCTAGAGCAAGTTCTCCATAAACTTCTTCCAAAATTCGATGACTTTCCGCGGCCCTTTTATTCATATTAAAGTAAACTCCCCGCAAAAACACTTTATTTGGCACAAATTGTGACATTCAAATAGTCGTAACTTATTATTATTAAAAAGTAGAAATTAAGATGTGTCGCAAAAATAACATTTAATAACAGCTGGTTTACGATACATTTGTAAACAGAATACTGTAATACCCGCACCATATCTCGTATAACGCTACGAATTAATTCCAATAATTCCAAAAATGTTTATATTGGCACAGATATGTAGTTGATATGTTGGTCTGCTTCACAGGCATTGATAGACGATTGCAATCGTTCTTAAAATCACAGTAAAATGAAATAAAGACAGGTAACTCAAAAATTCCTTAGACTTATCAATTATACTAGTGAATTAAGTATGAATTTAAAATTTTGTGAGGTCGAGGAATTTTATCTTTCCTTAATCTAAGAAAATTATCAGAAAATGTTACGAAAATTTGAATTAACTTCAACATCATTAAAAACCAAAAGATCAGACAAAACAAGCAGAAATAAAGAATCGTGTCTATTTACTCACTTGAGGGATTGTCCAAAAGTGTATGTTGAACAAACTTAGAGAAGCTTTAAACAAAGAGTGAAAAATATAGAAATTTCAGTAAAAAATATTGTAACGAATACATTTATGTAAGGAGATGAAAACCATCTTAAACATTCAAGACTACTGACCGAGAAGAGATGTGATTCTTTGGGATTTTTTTAAGGATTAGTCAAATATCAAATTTTTTTTTAGTCAGAAACATCAGTGAAACGAATTATTATATTACTCATCGTACGTGACGCTCTCCTCGAATAGCAGGAGCATAGTCACCGAGTATATTACAGTAGCTCAAGAATTAGAGTCGACTGATTGTCTGCTAATTAGAACATTGTGCTTTTGGCAGTAACATAGTATCTAAGGGAAGTGGTCTCAGAAGAGGTATTATTGTCGATCTTCTCGGTTAAGGCTATTGCAGTTTCTCTGATATACGAGGGTGCGTCTTTTAGCTCGCCGAATGGAATAGAAGGCTATGAATTAAAATTACAAAATTATTTTTCTTTTTCAATATATTCACTTGCAATCATAATACATCAGATCTATGAATTAACTTATGAATACCTTTATAATGAAAGATTTATCCTTCTCTGTAAAATACGTTGAAACTGCCTCCTTCACATCTTCACCGGTAAAAAATGTCTTTTCTCGAAGCTCTTTTTTTAGAGATAATAGTCGCTGTAAGCCAAGTCGACTGTTGTAAACAGGAGCATTATCGTGCAAGAGCAGAATATCTTTGTTTAATGCTTATCTTCTTTTCTCTCTGATAGCATCTTTTAACTCCTCTAAAATTGAAGCGTAATATTATCTGGTTATAGAACCCCTTTTTTTCTTATAATCAATCAACAAAATTCCTTGTGTGTCCCGTTTCATCCCCAATAACATTTCGCTTCAAAATTCACCTTTGTCTTTATTACACTGGTTTAAAACGTGCTTCTGTTTTTGTGGCGGTGTGAGCAATCTAGACATCCATCTTGCACTAACTTTTGACATGCCGAGATGATAATGGAGGATCTTAAAAATGGTTGTTTCAGATACTACAACTATTCTGCGAGTTGTTTTTTCTTCAAACGTGTATCCTCCAATATTAATTTTTCGATTTGTTCGATGAGATTCTTGTATAATACATCACTCAATAAGTCTAACACATATATGGAAATATTGTTGACAGGCCCATGTGATCGGGGTCATACTAACCTTCGAATAGTGCTTGTCAAAATTTCATGAGATTTTGTCCATTAGTTTAGAGCATGGATGCACAGACCGCGGCCCGCGGGCCGCATGCGGCCCGCCGGTCGAATACCGGTGGCCCGCCGACAGCAAAAATAATACTCTCGTACATTCTAAAAATATTGAATTCTATTCCAGAATAAAACCAAAAAAAATATGTTCGAAAAGTAATTTAAATCTCGCGCGCGCGCTATTACGGTGCGCCGTACGTGCGTCGTCGGTAACAGCGGTCGGTAATGTTCGTGCTGATCTCGGTTAAATTCGTTTGCTTGAAGAAGCGCGGCGGCCGGCGGCGCGATGACGATCGCTCGCGTAGATAGTACACGACTCGAAGCTTCCAGAGTCGGTTTCGAGATTTCTCCAGACAGTTTTCGACTCTATACGCGCGGTATAAAAGCCACGTTTAATCGCCGCTAGGTGTATTAGTGTTCTGTGAGTTTAATAGAGGTTTTGGAAGGCAATAGTTGTACTCCACTAGCCGGTGTCATATATTTTGATCCACATTCAACGTAGATTTCCTGTTGCAGTGTTAACCGTCAAGTGCCGTGTATAATTTTGTTGTGAAATCGTAAGTAAAACTCTATTATTAATAAGTGTTTCCCTACCTATTTAATCAATTATTTTTGATAATTTAAAAAGGATGGGTAATTTAAGTAGGTACTGTAATTGTTTTTAGGTGCTGTGTTAATCCTAGCCAGGATTAGAACGCAACATGGACAAGCCAGGACCTAGTAAAAAACGTAAGGTTAAAGATGAAAATCGGCAATTTCAAGAAATTTGGACTGAGAAATACTTTTTTGTATGGTCGCATAACAAAGTCGTTTGTTTAATTTGCAAGAATTCTGTTGCAATTGCAAAGGAATATAATGTAAAAAGGCACTATGAAACGCAGCATCCTTCTTTTACCAAGTTTACAGGCGAATTAAGAAAGCAAAAAATGTTGTCTTTAAAACGGGAGCTTACGGGTCAGCAAGCTATGTTTAGAAAACCCATTGAAGATTCAGAAACAGCTACAGAAGTTAGTTATGAAATTTCTCGAATGATAGCAAAGCGAAGTCGCCCCTTCAATGATGGGGATTTTGTAAAAGAATGCATAGAAATTGCCGCTAAGAAAATGTGTCCAGAAGCAGCAAAAAAGTTTGAGAAAATTCAACTGAATCGTATGACCATCCAAAGACGAATTATGTCTTTGTCAGGTAATATTGCGGAACAATTAACTGAAAAAACTAAGATCATTGAATTTTTTTCATTAGCACTCGACGAATCCACTGATATTAGTTCCACAGCTCAACTTCTAATATTCATACGAGGTGTTACTCAAGATTTTGAAGTCGTAGAAGAGTTATTAGGAATGTGTTCATTGAAAGGTCAAACCAAAGGAGTTGATATACTCAATGTACTTTTGGATGAGCGTTCAAAAACTGATTTGGACTTATCAAAATTATCGGGAGTTGCGACTGACGGTGCTCCTTCGATGATTGGTGTCAATTCCGGGCTAGTTACTTTGCTGAAAAAGCATCTGCAAGAAAAAAACATAAAGGCTGAAGATCTCATGCAGTTTCACTGCATTATACACCAAGAAGCCCTCTGTGCTAAACAAATTGAATTTCAAAATGTCATGAAAGTGGTAGTTTCGACTGTAAATTTCATAAAATCACGAGGACTCAATCACAGGCAATTCAAACAATTCCTTGATGACATCGAAAGCGAATATGGAGATTTACTGTATTATACAGAAGTAAGGTGGCTAAGTCGTGGATTGACACTGGAACGATTTCTAAATTTAATAGAAGAAATTGGAATATTTCTGGCGGAAAAGCAAAGGGATGTCCCGGAACTTAAAAATCCTGATTGGTTGTGTGATTTGGCTTTTTTAGTTGACATTACAAATCATTTGAATGTCTTGAACACACGGCTTCAAGGCAAAAATCAACTGATATCCCAGCTCTACGCTCATGTATCATCCTTTCAATGCAAGCTGACACTTTTCAGATCGCAATTGAATTCTGGAAATTACAATCATTTTCCGAATTATAAGAAAATGGCTGAAAAATTCAACAAAACTGCGATTAATTTCAGTTATGTAGAAAAGCTAGATATTTTGATTCAATCTTTTCAAGACAGATTTTCGGAGTTTAAAAAAGTGAAACCTCTGTTGGACATATTCAGCAATCCTTTCACGATTTCAGTTGAAAATGCGCCAGAGTCAATGCAGTTAGAAATTATCGACATTCAAAACGACGAAGATTTACGCAACAAATTCAACGAAGGAGACTTGCTGAACTTTTACCGCTGCATTGATAAAAATATGTACAAAGAGTTGCGCATAAACGCTCTGAAATGTGCCAGCTTATTTGGTTCTACCTATATATGTGAACAAACTTTTTCAATACTTAATAATAATAAAACCAAAAATAGAAACCGCCTTGCAAATGAAAGTTTGGAAGCAGTTTTACGTGTTGCTACAAGTAAATTTGAGCCAAATATAAAAAATATTGTAAGCACTATGCAGTGCCACGCTTCAAATTAATAAATTCCTTTTTAATTTTAATACATTATTATCAATTATTTATTGTCTTTAATTACCTACACTTCTGGCGGCCCGCCATCAGTTCATGATTTGCCCGAGTGGCCCCTAGTCTTAATAAGTCTGTGCATCTCTGGTTTAGAGGTTACAGTCGTTGTAGTTATTCCTATTTAGTAATTTTAAAAACAATTGATAGAAAAGGAATTTCGTGCGTTGAAATAGTGGCAAGATAAGCTATTATATGATATTATTGACTGAATTTAAACACGGTCAGTTCGCCCAAAATCGCCAATTGTTAAAGAAAACATAAAAAATGTTCACAAAAGAGTTTGTTTAAAAGACCATAAACGTGTGTGAAATTGCTGACACTTTGAAGATATCAGAACGTACCTTTATAATTTTGAATGAAAATTTGCTTTCGAAGTGGGTACCGCGTTTGCTTACACCGGACTATAAACAACATCGCGTCGGCGATTCAGAGCGTTGTTTGGAGCTGTTCAAGGGGAACAAAAAGTATTTTTTTGCGTTGATATGTGACAATGGATGAAATATGGATACACCACTACATCTCTGAATTAAGAAAAATCGTCAGCTGCCGACCGAAAATTCACAAGTAGGCGGGCAAATGAAATTTTGATTATTTTGGATCAATTGAGTGCAGAAATCACGAAAAAGCGGCTCCACGTGCAATAGAAAATGTGCTGTTTCTCCAGTCTAATGGACAAACAATTGTTACATTTGATAAATTACACTTTGAATTGCTTCCTCGCCCACCGTACTCTTTAGATGTGGTCCCCAGCGACTACTGGCTTTTTACAGGCATGAAAAAGATGCTCCAGAGAAAGAAATTTGGCTCAAATGAAGAAGTGATTGCTTATTTTAAGAGTTTTACATTTAGGGCATCGAAAAGCTAGAGGAGCATTTGAATAAATTTATCGATGTTGAAAGAAAGTATGTTGATGAATAAAGTGGCATTTCTAAAAAAAAAAATGTTTTACTTCGTTAGACCGGCGCCTTTTTGAGTGATGTGTTACCATGTTACCATGTTTTCTTTTTCTGGACTTGAGTCCCTGTAAGCAAATCTCTTCCAAAATGGTTTGAACATGTTCTCGTTGCTTGGTGACGGTGCGGAACTCGATTTTCTCTATACTTCACAATTTATTCCGGATTCAGTTGCTTAATAGACGATAGTTCAAAGACTACTGACCTCACTATGATAATACTTGGTATATATATATATATATATATATATATATATATATATATATATATATATATATATATATATATATATATATATATATTGAATTCGGCATGAGAGTCTCGCAGTGGATTTGTGTATTCTATATGTTTAAAACGTAACTTAAAGTAACGTTTTTTTTTAATATTGTAATCTCACTATCTAAGAGAAACTGTAAGAACCCTATGCAGAATCTTTATAGATATACTGTGGTATTGATAATTTTATTTAAAAATAGTCCTGGTTTTGTATTCTATCTTAG
This sequence comes from Ontholestes murinus, assembly GCA_963969525.1. Classification (NCBI taxonomy): domain Eukaryota; kingdom Metazoa; phylum Arthropoda; class Insecta; order Coleoptera; family Staphylinidae; genus Ontholestes; species Ontholestes murinus. Next base: position 17,014,820 of record OZ018397.1, read on the forward strand.
ATTTTTAATTTGATTAAGGGTCTTGGTATAAGAAATAGGTCTTGGTTGAAAAGCAAACCTGGGTATTTAGCCTCAATTTTTAAGGAAATGGCAGACTCTCCGAAATTCCTGGGGGCGATAACTCTTATTATACGCTTATAAAGTGCATAAAAACACTTTTGTCAACATTGATCACGATGAGCTACTTATCGGCCAACTTCTTAAGAGTCAAAAACCTTCTGGGGAGTATCCTTCAGTGTATATTTTTGCTTCTATGTATAGAAGAGTGGTATCACCTGGGTATTATGACCAGAGCCACTTTCGGAATGTTATTTCTTACAAATATAAATGAAAATCTAACAGTGCAATATTGAAAAATATGGTGCGTGAGGTAGTACCTCTTACCACAGTTAATAAACAGTTTTACATAATAGTCTGCAATATCACTTTTTCTGTTAACAATAGCTGGCTAATTCTTAATTAAAGATTGATTCATTTGATCTATGAACCAAGTAAAGATTTGTATTAATAGCTTATTTAGGCACTGAATTGTGAGGCTGTTATTTGTTAAAACTCCAAGTCACTTAAAAAAATACTAACACAGAATATGGTTTCAAAAACGTTTTCACAACAAAAATATTTCACCACACAGTGGATTTTTTATCTACCTGACGAAGCCACTGTATGGTAAGACATTGTATAATAATAAAAACGTTTTTGAAATCATATAATATGTCAGTATTTTATTCAGTTTATTTAAGCCTCAGCATTTTGAAATGAACTACCTACAAAATACTCACCGACAACTGCACCTTTTTGGGATGTAAGTCAGAAGAGTGCCACTGACTTGAGATATCATGTTAGCTTTATTATTTCTTTATTTTCCAAACAGATTAGGCCAAACAAACATATACTTATTTTGCTAACCTGCTACATATATTCTTATATAGTTGCCTTTGTCAATTATTTAATAGGATTTGACAACGCCTCAATTTCTGACATGGATACCTTTCACTTCCGCCCTACATATGTCATTGTCCAACGTTGTTGGCGATCCTGATCGAGTCGAAGACATCAAAATTACCGAATTTTAACTTTAAAAGGCCTATCGCATTTAGATAAACATTCTAAATATTGCATTAATACCCTCGTAAATGCCGAATACACTGACGAGCATAAAATTAGGGTCACTCCGTTATTTGAAGTTATTTTAGAAATTTCTAGTTTTTGACGTGTTTTTTTGGTTGTACCAGTTAACTAACTGATTGCTTGAATAAAAATATGATATTTGGTTGTTCAAAGTTTATTGAAAGTCCTGAAAATTAACATTATTATTTTTATATGCTAAGTAACGAAAATGAAAAAGTTTACTTAATATGTTTTTTTTAAACAAAAGAGAGGTTAAGGACTTCAGTAGCGAGTATTCTTTCCTCTGGCAGTTATAATAGCTTGCAATCGACGAGGCATGCTCTGGATCAGATTTTTAATCACATTCTGCAGAAGATTATCCCATTCCTGCACTAGTATGTCGTGGAGCTCTCTAGAAATTCTGGTGGTCGGTATATGTCTCCGTAAACGTTTTCCCATCTCATTCCAAACATGCTCAATCGGATTTAAATCTGGGCTGCAAGCAGGCCAAAGAAAACTTGTGATTTGACACTCATCAAGATACTCAGTAATTATCTGAGCAGTTTGGGTTCGTGCGTTATCATGCATAAATGTTGCGTCGTCTCCAAGAATCATCATGAACGGTAAAATATGGTTCTCTAGAACCTCTGTCAGATACTTGTGTGCAGTTAACGTTCCATTCTCGATAAAGACTAACTCCGTGTGAGTGTCAAAAGATATGCCTCCCCATGCTATAACTGATCTTCCATCAAATGGAAGTCGCTCGGCAATACACCCGTGAGGATATCTCTCGCCTTGCCGTCGCCACACTCTTACACGCCTATCTAAACGCGTAAGACAGAATCGCGCTTCATCGGAAACAATATGCGACTCCAATCCGGTTTTGCCCAAGCCAAGTGTTCTCGTGCAAAATTTAACCTCACAATCCGGTGTTCACGGGAAAGCGGCGGTACAGTAGCTCTAGTTCGAGAAGATAATCTAACAGCTCCTCCTAAATGTCCACTGACTTTTGTTTACTTTTCTCACTTCTTACAGATGATTTCGAAGGGAAACTGCCGTGACTGTTTGGTTTTTCAAAGCACTAGAAACGTCATCTCTGGCAGTTGTAGTCTTGTGTCGCCCTGAACTAGGTCTTCAAGTGAGCAGACTAGTCTCTTCTTACCACCGCCATACTCGTTGCACACACGACACCAACTTTTCTTGCAGTTTCGCGCTGACCGCGGTCGTCTTCTAAAGCCGCCATAATTCGTACCGCAACAACAGGATTTATGCTCATTGCAAAACACTAACAATGACAACAATATACAAACAATTTGCAACTAATAGATGACACTATAGAAACAAAAACTATTCTGTCCTTAAACTTGCTTTTGTTTCAAAAAAAGCATATCAAAGTAAACTTGTTCATTTTCATTACTTAGCATATCAAATTAAAATAGTTCATTTTTATTACTTTCCATAAACTTTCAACAACCAAATATTATTTTTTTATTAATGCAATCAGTTGGTAAACTGTTACAACCAAAAAAACACCTAAAAAACTAGAAAAAATATTAAAATAACTTTAAATAACGGAGTGACCCTAATTTTTTGCTCGTCAGTGTATTATCTCTTTTACTATGTACTAAATGGCTAAAGAATAAATAACCAAATAATCAACAAAAAATTGTTGATTGATCTTCACAAAAAATATTTTGATAACAATATAATAAACTTATGTACGGTGAAAAATTTCTTTGCCTTGTTCTCTTTTCTGAAATATAAAAGGTAAATTCTTGTAGGAACTATCCTTGGTCGATAGAATATAGAATATTAAAAGAAAAGATAATTAAAATGTACACTATGTCTGAGTTATTTCACTTTGTGGTGTTCAATATACAGTGCGGGTTTAAAGTATGGAACAAATTCAGTAAATGCGAAGCAAAAACTTTTTGGTTAAAATCCAGGTCGATTTTGTTTTATAAAAACTCACATTTTTGAGGAAAATCTATTTTCATTATGTCATTTGTTTGTGAGTAATGACGTCATCAACTTTTTTTTCAAATGGCAACCTCTCATTTTTTAATTCATTTTGAGACACCTTTTTACTGTCGAATTGACGGTATAAAAATAATAATAAGATTTCGAGTAAATGGCGATTCAAAGCGAATAAGTGGGAATGGGCCATCATGATACTTTCCACGTATTTTTCTCGAAAACTATTTGGATTTTGTAAAAAAGTTATTCTTTTTAAATGGTTCATTTTAGTATTTTTATATTTATTTGTTTTACAACTTTCATGTGAATTCTATAATTTCTTAGTAATAAGCATGAAAATATAAAAAAATGAAATTTTTAATTTTCTTTTTAAAATTGTTTAAACAGAAGTTGTTCAAATTTTTATTGTCTTTAAATATTACTTTAAAAAATTGCTGGATTTTTAATATTTACAAAAAATATTGAAAAATACAAAAAAAGGTTCAAGTAAACAACCACTTCTGGTGGATGAATTCTTACAAAAAGCTTTTCAGTTCTTCCCATTGATGATAAAACCTTAAGTTGCAAGCTGTAGCACTTTTTGAGATGCTGCGAACACGGACAGACACACACATCCACACGCACGGACACATTTCAAAAATGGTCGGAATCGTCTCAGGGGACCTCAAAACGAATACTATATCCGTTGAAATTTTTAGTTCAAAAAAAATCACGAAAACAATACTTTACCGTATTTTGTACGTGGAACATAAAAACTTATGACAACTAAAATAAAACAAAAATGTACGTTGCTAAGCAGAAAAGTTATTATCAAATTAAGTTTTTCTAGATAACCATGCTTTTTAATGCCTACGAATCAGAACATTGGGCAATAAATTTTGCGAGAAATTAACGTATATTAATGTTACTAAATTGCAATTTTAATACGGCACATTTAAGGGTGACACAAAGAATTAAAATTTGGATTTTTTATCAGATGTGGAAATAAGACCAGAACTCAGCAGGAGGTATGCAATTTATTTAATGCAAAATATCCAAATCACCTGACCCACAATTAGTAAGATTGAGTCCAAATTCAGAGAAACTGGCGATGTTGAAGATATACCAAAATCTGGACGACCACAAATTACCAAAAATAAAACAATTGACATTTTGTTAAGTATGGAAGAGTACCTCTAGACGAGTTGCCTCAAAAAACGAAGTTAGTCAAATGGCAGTGCTATGGATTATAAGGAAGGAAAAATATCCTCCCTACAAAATGCAGCTCGTGCAAGAACTCAATGAAGACGACCCCGACCAGTGACTGCAATTCTGTGAAACGACGATGAATCTTGTCAAACAAATCCAAATTTACACCAGCAAATACTTTTTTTCTGATGCAGCTACGTTTTCTCTAAAAGGCACAGTGAACCGTCAAAATTGCAGGTATTGGAGTCAGACAAATCCTCATTAAATCGAAGCACATACTCAACATCCACAAAAATTAAATCTATGGGCCGGAATAATAGAAAACAGAATAATAGGGAATTTTTTCTTGAAACAAATTCCCACAAGTGAAAGATATTTGGAGTTTTTACAAAAACGACCTAGTTCTAGTGCTTTTAGTAATTTTTTCCAAACGACAATGACATTCCAGAAACACACTTTGGTTTCAACAAGACGGAGCCCCTCCGTACTATGCTCGCACAGTTATTGAATTTTTAAGCGATATGTTTCCTCAGAGGTGGATTGGCAAACGAGGACATATCTTCAAATGTTACACCTCTTGATTATTTTTATGGGGTTATTTAAAATCAAATGTTTACTGTAGAAAACCACAGAGTTTACCGGAACTACGAGCTCGCATTAAAGATGAAATGCGATCCATTACCTCGGAAGTTATTCATTATGTGCCAGAAGAATACACAGACTTACATATTGTCAAGAAGTTGATGAGCTGCATTTCGAACACTTAATTTAATTACTATTTGGGGGGTTGCTATTGTTGTTATTATTAAAATATTTAATTTCAAGTTTTTAACTTAGCTTTTAGATGTAGATTAAATTCGTATTAGTCCAATCTATTGAATAACCAACGTTGGTTAATCTAAAAAAATAACGTTAGCAATTTCATAATTTTATTACTTCATTAAGTTTATAATATTCTTTGTACTGCTGACTTTCGTTATATATTTTTGTTGAACATTCAAAAGTTTAATAATATATCACTGCGGTTTTATTATTTACCCAAATGCAAAAAAAGTACAAAAATAATGTAAAGTAAACGCAAAATCAACGAATTAATAATGAGTTTCGGCAGGCTGAGTATGATGAAGCATCAATTTAAAAATCGAGCGCTAATGGGTTGTCAAATAATGAATGACATTACAACGACAATCCCAGATTTCCGCATTCAATTACGTTATGCAAAAATGGTTAGCTGGTCCGTTAAAATTATATTTTAGTTTAATTAAATTCAACAACAATATAATAAAATTATATTTATTATAAATTAAATGAATAGAGTTTTAATCACATTTGTATACATAGAGTATTAAAAATTGATTAAAATATTTGCGTGTAAACGTATGGTGTTTAATTATACTAATTCAATTGTATAGTAGAAACTAGTGTAGAAAAATTTATTGTAAAATAATTAAATTATTAAAGAAATTAATATTATATTATTTAAGTGACAAATTACGAGGAATTTCCAGAAAGTAGTATCCGTTTGCACCATGCGGAGCGCTGGCGAATAAAGTAGCAGCCGGATGTGTGCTAACATTTTTAGTTGTATTTCAGCAGTCTGTTTAAAGTTACGTCTCTCTGTTGAATGTTATTTAATTAATAATCTTTTTTTAATTAAATTAATCATCACGCAACTCAAAACAAAATATCTTATTGACTGTTATGTGTATGTGACGGTTTATGTTCAAGAAAATAAAGAACATCACCTGTGGTGCCTAACAGTGATTAGATTTCTCAAAATTTTGAATAATTGCTTGTTAATATTGTAACAGCTGTTATGATAAATGTTATTGCTCTATTTTTATTTATTATTTAATTTGTAACATTTAATTAACGTATAGTTTAATAATTACTAACGCATTTATATGTAACTAAAGTCACAAATTTTATAGTATTTTTACAAATTACATTAAATGCATCGATTATAGTTATTGAATTTAATTACTTAACATTGAACATCGGAGTTATTGCAGTATACGTGAATTGACCCGAAATCAAAAGTAAAATATTTTCATTACGTAATATGTGATACACAAAGCAAGCACGGTGGTACGTATAAATTTTGAAATGCATATACATATAATACGAATACACATAAAAACAATTTTAATGGTACTTCATCGAGGATGAAACTGGTTATTGTTAATTGCTCGATATAAAGCCCCCGTCCTGTATCAATTTGTCTCCTGCGAGGCAATAAAATAATAAATTGAATGATAAAATCTCAGCGGCTGTCACCCTAATCGTAATTTTGGATTTTGAAATATTACCCTCGGGGGCACTGTTCTGACCTTGTAAACTAATACTATTGCGATGGTAGCCGTTTGTGATGTAATTGGGGTTAGTTACGACGGCTTCAATTTTTCACATTTTCCCACATTGCAATTAGTGCGTGCAGTTTAATTGACGGATTGATGAAATATATTGCAGGCGAATGGCATTGTTCCTATACAGTTTCATTAAATGAATGACATTGTTCTCTATTATATTAATGAACTTTGGTTACCAGATTGAAGCGCTGGCAAAAAACAAACATACTACTAATGTTATTGAAACTTACGGTATCCGATGTGACAAGTCAAGGTAAACATAAAGTACGTTGCAATATGTTTATGTAAGAGGTACTAACTTAGACATAAAAAGTAGAGTTAGTAAATTAATGTTTGAAAATTTTCACTCAACCCTAAATTGATCTTACAAAGGTTACGATGCAAGACCATCGATGGATCAATTTTCAAACTTGTAGAGAAGACTCCAACAGAAACCGGTAAAGTTGGTAAAGGAGTATATAAATGTATATTAAAAATAAACTGATGAAAATAATGCAACATTTTTAGAACGATTGATGATGAATTAAAGAAAACTACGTATGCGCTCTAAAAAGGATTTCGTATTGAGCATGTTCCTAGTTCTTATCGCTTTCATTTACATGCCACACGTATATAGTGAAATAAAACTATTAAACATACTAAATTTTAATAGTTTAGATATATCGAAAGTAAAGTTAAAGTTTACATCAAGCGACGATATGTTTCAACCCTCCGGTTGACGGGTGCTTTCATAATCACTACATTCGAGGGGCTGTATCTCTCAGATCCAAACTGTGTTTATTTTTTTCACAAGTAAAATAACAAGACCTCCCGTTTTTATCGGAAAATCATATGCACGAAAAATGTGTTGCTTAGCAATATCCCGAATCCTGTTGACAATATTAATTTTTATTGTCAACAGGATGAGGGATTTTGCTTAAAAGAAACACATTTTGAGTGCATGCCATTTTCCGATTAAAAACGAGAGGTCGAGTTATTTTTGGCAAGACAAATTCCAGAATAATAGATTATTATATGAGATTTATTTAATGTTACTAAAAAAATACAATTGAATATTGAATGTTACTAATACAAAAAAATAACATACCGAATTATTCCGAGTATTAGTTGGTATATTGCTTTTAATAATTGCTTCAATTTCATTTGATTTTAAACTGCCGAAACGTTTCATTATTCGAAAGAAATGAATGCACGTCGGATATTCGATTGTACTGTCACTTTTGACAAATGCGAACCAACGACACCTACAATTACCTTACTGGGATTTTATCACCCTACAGGGATTTTATCGATTTATTTTATCACTTCTTCGTTTTTGTTTTATCGAGATAAACAAAGCTGCTGTAATTTGAAGTGCCACCATATTGCTTCTAACCTTTAATTTGACACATGAGGGAATTTGTCCCTAATAACACATTAATATGCCCAGTTTTAGGTATGCATTTGTTAACCTGGTCTATTGTGCACTTTATTAAGAGTAAAAATAGTTGTGAAAAAAAACATAGAATTTTGTCGCTGATAGCCTTACATTCCGTAGTAGATTTGGCATACTCGCTCGTAGTTTCATGTTTTCCATCACTAAGTCTTTCCACAAACTTTCCAAAAATAGTCGTCTGCTTTTAGAAAATTCTCCATCTGGATTGTTCGTTGTATTTATTATGAATGAGTTGATTGCTCCTACGTTGAGCATGCCCAAAAACCCACAAATGGCCATCTTCTTGTATTTCGATCTACATTATAAGATGTAACCATCTTGTCGACTATATCGACACCGCTTTTTGTGGAATTGTAGAATGTTAGTAACTCTTTTCATTATCACCAGTACTTTCGTCTATTTTGTCATCGTAGTTCATTGAATATGCAAGTAATACATTCTTTGACTTTCTTGGGACATATGAACCAAGTGTCACATCGGCATGGAATATAAAAAAATGAAGTCTTTACAGGTCTATCTTTAACATTTTTAACTTCTTTCGGCAAAGACTTTCGACTGGATTGTATTGTGCCAACTACAGTTAGGCGGTGATCATGCACGACTTACAGCTTCCACGCTAGTAAACCATCGATCCATGGTAACATTCCTTCCAGTTCCTGAGATGTGGTTCGCCATTCTTAGAATAACAGCTGTTACAGAATTGTCTATCTGAAAGTGAACATCAGTTTAAATACTTGATTGTTGAGGCTTTCACTTTGTGATACATATTTTATTTAAAGTGACCTTCAGTTTGCTTTCCAGCATATTCAAATGCGACGTGTAAAATATTTTTGCATCCACTGTAAAAAAACTGCTTGATCCCATAATTGTTGGGTTTATTTGAAATATAGATACGGAAGCGACATCTTTCACAAAATTCTAACAGCATTTCATCTAAATAAAATGTGACTCTATTTACCCACACTATAATGTTTTACACTGTTCAATGTATTTTTCAAATATTTCACTAACGGCACCAAGTTTATCCAACTTCTTTCGCTCATCCCTGGTTTTGGTATTGTCGAAACGTATACACTTTATCAGAAACATAAATCTTCGCTGAGATAAACTAGCAGGAAATAATTGGAACACTAAGCCCTTCACGGACCAAAATTCGTTTAATTTTTTTCGCCCCCCATGCTGAGAACCGGCCAAATACATCTAACGCCTTCATTTCTACTTTATTAGTAAATACAACGTCGTATTTATTCTTGTATCTTGGTGATATTTTTTGTATTTATAGTTAGTATTTTCGACAACTGTGTCCAAAATTTCTTCAAAAAGAGCATCCAACACTGAATTGACGTGTTTGCGTTTCTTACACGAATAACAGACAATTGGGTTATGATATTTTGCTGCCTTTTTCGATCTTGTCGGCCTGGGGCATGCTTTTTTCCATAAAAATATAGAGATCTGGTGGTTGTACTAGAAGTATCTGATTGCTTTCCATCATCATCTGGTTCTTTTTGCTCCATATCTCCATATGTTCGCTAATGATGTCTTGTGCACCTCTTCGGAGTCAGATGTTTCAGAAACGTCCGGGGTTAGCACTGCATCGTAAAGTGCCTATATTCTAATAATACCCCTTTCATAAGCATCAATCTTGCCAAACAAAAGTAATAAAGTCACAAGTAGAAAACGCCACAAATGGAAAACACGCCTAACTTTCAGCTGCACTTCCAATAGACACTAAATCAAAAAATCCCTTGTCTTGCTTTATATAGTATGAATCAAGTTCACAAAGAACGAGAATTCCTCTACTAAAGATAAATATTTAGAAAAAAGTTAGAATAAAGTTTGCTAACATGCAAACACGCAGAGACGATAAACAATTGAAATTGTTTGAATTGAATTGTGAATAGTTATAAACTAGGGGAAGGTTCTAAGAATATTTTATCCCTAAAAACGACAAAAATAGTCCCTTTACGACATACAAAAAAAAATATGTAGGAAAAAAAAACTTATGCGAATACACGGATTTGGTCTGACAGATGCCTTCTGGCAGCCAAACGACATATGATAAAATTAGACAAATTGAGGAAATCTTGTCTTTATTAACGTTAGAAAGGTTAACCTAAAGAAATTATTTTAAAAAATACAACAAAAAAAGATTTGCCTGGGCCTCACAAACCCAATCCAACTGGTTTGAAATCTTATTGGTCTAGAAGAGAGTGATAGACAATTCTATACATGCTATTAATGCACAAGAAGATATTGACTGACCTGATATTTGACTTCAACACTATATATTTTCAAATTCAAATTCAACTTTATTTCAAAAAATAGTGAAATACATAGAAATAGCTAAATAAAACACTAAAATGAAAACGTCACATATCAAAAATAATAATTAATTCGATATATACACACACATGAATATACATCTATACTTATATAATCAATTCTTAATTCATTACATGTACATACAATAAATTAAAATACTTCTTACCAATCCTTTAGTGAATAGAGTTCTTTTTGAATTAGGTACTCTTTGAGACTGCGTTTAAAACACTTGAAGTCCGTTATTAATTGAATATTTTTAGGAAGTTTATTAAATACCTTTACTGCACTATAGTAAGGAGCCTTTTCAAACATTACTGATTTATGCAACGGATAGTTGTATATTTGTTCATTTCTTGTTTCATATGTATGGTTCTTGATACAATTTAAGAACTCTAATTTGTTTTTGAAATTATAAATCAAAAGTTCAAACACATATAAACTATATAGGGTTAAAATTTCATTTGACTTAAATTTCCCTCGGCAAGATTCAGTATATTTTAGGCCAAAAATAATTCTGATTACTTTCTTCTGTATAATGAATATTTTGTTGGAGAAGGTACTGTTACCATAGAAAATTATCCCGTGTCTTAGAATCGATTCAAAATTAGATTTGTATATCGAAATAAGTGTCTCAATATCAAACATCTTAGATAAAATTCTAAAAGAATAGCAAATCGAATTTAATTTTCCTGCTAAATACATGCAGTGATCTTTCCAGTTTAAATTTTTATCAATGACTACTCCGAGTAATTTTGTATTTGAATTTAATTGAAACATTACATTTCCCAATTCAATTTCGTCGATCATTTGACTTGTGTTGCTTCCAGTAAAGAGTATAACACTTGTTTTATCTTTGTTTAATATAAACTGATTTATATTCAGCCAGTTTTCTACCGAATTAAATATTGTTTTTGAGTGCATCATTAACTCATTTTCTGATTTATTTTTTACCAAAATGCTGGTATCATCTGCGTAATTTAAAATTAAATTGTTTGATGAAATATTCGTGATATCATTGATAAAAATTAAAAATAGTAGAGGTCCGAGTATGCTTCCTTGCGGAACACCTATTTTTATAGCGACTTCATTAGATATTAAATCTTTAATTCTAACCATTTGTTTTCTATCCGATAAATAAGATGTTATTAAATCTAGTGCAGTACCTCGAATGCCATATAACTCTAATTTATTAATAAGTATTTGATGGTTCATCGTGTCAAAGGCTTTTGACAAATCTAAGAATATACCCATAGATTTTTCGCCATTTTCTAAAGCCTCCACTATCTCCAATATGTATCTAAACAAAGCCGTGTTTGTTGATTTTGATTTCATAAAACCATGTTGTGATTTATTAAATAGGTTAAATTTAACAAAAAATTCTATTATTCTTTTAGATATAATTTTTTCAACAACTTTAGATAATACGCTAAGGAGAGCTACTGGCCTGTAGTTACTAAAGTTACTGGGATCACCTTTTTTATAAATTGGTATCACTACACTGGTTTTTAAACATGTGGGAAATATCCCCTGTTCTAAAATTAAATTAATTAAATATGTAAATGGATACACGAGTTCAGCAGTTGCATGTTTTAATAAATACGTTGTAATTTCATCAAGACCTGAAGATGATTTGTTTTTAAGGTCATTTATGGTGTTATAAACCTCCACCACTGTGGTAGGTTTCATAAATATTGAATGTGGATTACGACGTATTTGATTAGAGGAACTTGTTTTTGACAAATTTTTAACTAATTCTAATCCAACTGTTGAAAAGTAATGGTTTATTTCATTTACATTTTGTTCAATATGTGAGCTATTATCTACATGATCTTTTCCTAGGTATTGATTAACTATTTTCCAAGTCGTTTTTATTTTATTATCGCTATTTTGAATTTTGTTTCTGTTATGATTTATTTTTGCTTCATATATAAGTCGATTATATTCTATATTTAATTTATTATACAAGCTCTTCGCTTCAGGATGGTAATGTTTTACGACATATAATGAATCAAGCATATTTTTGTGTCTAATGACCTCAGGGGAGTTATATATTTTATTAATATATTTTCTATTAAATTGTTTAACTTGTTTCGGACAAGATTTGTTTAATGTAGCTTGTATAACTCTCATGAAATCATTCCAAGCGTCTTCTATATTAGTACAATTGTATATATAGTTCCAATTGGTACATTTTAATAATGAAATAAAACATTCAATATTTGAAAGACTAAAATTTCGTACTTTTCTAACATTACATTTTTTTTGCATATTTGGTAAAGTCCATGTCATTTTTTGTGAAAGATGGTCTGACATATGTGTATCAAAAACCGTGGTACAATATTCTGAATTCATATTTGTAACAATATTATCAATTGTTGAATTTTTAGAAATACCAATTCGTGTCCAGTTTTGTACTGTAACAACCGTATTAAATGTATTTAATAATGTTAAAAATTCAAAGGTTTGAGGAGAATCTTCATTTATGTTTATATTGAAATCGCCCGAAATAATATAAATTGCTTTTTCAATTAAAAGTTTATTCAATAAAAAGTGTAATTTCTCAAAAAAATTGTCTTATACTATATAACTACATGCAACAACATCTGCGCTATAACAGACCAACGTAACTTATCAACAAAATATCAAACTGTACACGTACATCATATAATTGATCTTCTCTAATATGATAATTTGCACGTGTGTTTGCAATTATGCTGTAATATAAATTTCTTATTTATTGTAGCGTTGCAGATTAACCGACTGTAAACCGGATTCGTATTTATTTAATTGCTTGTGTTTAATTTTGTGTCGAAAAATATTCAAAATATTTGATGACTTTTCAAATAAGAATACCAAAGAATAAGAATTCCAAAGAATCATCGAATATACGTGGTTTATTAGTACAACGAATAAATAGAAAAAACACGAAAATATATTCGTAAAATCTACAACAAATGAGTCTTATTAAGACTTCAAGAACAAATCACTTTTGAAACAACTACTTCTCTAGCTAATACTTCGACAGACATTGAATAATACAAAAGTAATTTGCGTGTTACAAAATAGCAAGGCTATCAAAGCAACACTAGTTTGAACATATTTCTTTCTGCAAAATGAACTAAAAATGATTGAATGTACGCTAAAATAGTTTGTGAGTGACTATACTATGGTAATTTGGAAAAAATATGAATTTAGGTTGATGTAATTAAAAATAAATTAGCAAAAGCAATTAAATAATTCAATACTCAATTTTATAACCATCTGTAGACACGTGTTTCGATATTTCAATCTCTTCAGTACAGCTTTATTATAAAATTGATTTTAAACATTTTTTCTATTTATTAGTGAATTATCTACAACGTAAAGGACTTATATATTTTATTATTAAATTATGCTCTAATTGGGTATTTTCCTTAATCCCGAACGTAATTATTTCCGTAGAATTCAGTAATCCATGCAGGTATAAGTAAGACCTTCAGTCGATTATATTTCATTATTGTGTCAGTTGCCGTGCATATCTGAGTAAGTTATTTATTTTTCATTATATTTATTTTAGTAAACGTTTTTATTTATGTTTAAAATCAATTTTATAATAAAGCTGTACTGAAGAGATTGAAATATCGAAACACGTGTCTACAGATGGTTATAAAATTGAGTATTGAATTATTTAATTGCTTTTGCTAATTTATTTTTAATTACATCAACCTAAATTCATATTTTTTCCAAATTACCATAGTATAGTCACTCACAAACTATTTTAACGTACATCCAATTATTTTTAGTTCATTTTGCAGAAAGAAATACGTTCAAACTAGTGTTGCTTTGATAGCCTTGCTATTTTGTAACACGCAAATTACTTTTGTATTATTCAATGTCTGTCGAAGTATTAGCTAGAGAAGTAGTTGTTTCAAAAGTGATTTGTTCTTGTAGTCTTAATAAGACTCATTTGTTGTAGATTTTACGAATATATTTTCGTGTTTTTTCTATTTATTAGTGAATTATCTACAACGTAAAGGACTTATATATTTTATTATTAGTACAACGGTTCAGAAGGAATAGAGTACAACTGGATAATGGAAAATTGTAACAATGCCTGGTCAGGAACGCTTTTTTCCTATGCGGTTGATCTATTGCAACCCTTAATCTCGTTTACCGAATGTACATTAGCAAGCTTAGCGTTTCTAGGGCATTCCATCTATTACTATTACTCTATAGGTAGGCAAAATAAAGCTTCGAGAATGAAAAAGGCAAAAACATCATCCCCAAGTGCTGCAAATTACATTTTCATAACACTACACTAAGAACATGGCAAACTAAATAAAGAAAGTTTAAATTTGCCTAAGAAACTAACACAGACTACAAAAACGAATGTGGATCGAAAAGGTGAAGACCTTCTCAAAATTCATTTACTCCTCAGAAACATAATAAACATTTCCTTCTGAAAGAAATTTAATGCCCTTTCTGAATTTAATGCACAATCAAAATATGTGCTAAAAACTAACATACGAAAGGAACAATTCAAACCCCTCAAAAAATAAACCAATCAAGCACCTATTTACAATAGCCAAACTTAAAACAGTTTACAATCTTTAAGATAACAACCTCGGTCAAAGGGAGAAAGCAAGGACCAAATTTTGCACTAACACCACTGATGCGGCCAGTCAATCGTCGCATCATTAATAAAGATTATTTATGGGGGTCAGATATTCCGAAATAAGTTGTCAGCCCAAATTGCAAGTGTAACGAATTTATGGGGGCTGTTAAACGTTGTGGGGCCCATTGTAATATGAGAGGTAGACACATCTGGAAAGCATCTCGGACGGAAGCGGAGCCTGTGCACTTTTCCAGGAATTAGAAAGTGACGCGGAGGTGCATGTCCAGAAAAGGCAACAGAGCAAAGTCGGGGATGATGGCAGCCAATCAGGTGTTCCCAAAGGAGCCACCCCCATCCAAGAAAGGCGGTTCCACAGGGTAAGGTGTTGGGAGAAAATCGACGACAGCGAAGAAGAAAAAATAGTTATCAAGAACAATTCGAGCAATTAACTACAACAACCATTATTATTGTCTCCACACACAACACGCGAGTTTTAATACAGTCCACTTGCAATTTGGGTCGCGAATTTATATTTTACATTAATTCTTATCTGTAAATAAGTGTTATTTGTTTTCTACGTGTAAATATATGTATTATTCATTCGACGGTGTTTTATCTAATTCACGGTACCCAAACGGCCCTAAACATTTTGGTCCTTCGAACCGGATTCTTTGAAGAAGTTTTCGAAGTGTACAAGTGAAATTGGAACAATGACATTTTGAGTTACTCATATATATTAAAGAGTGAATCGTCGTGTACAGTGTGGCGGAGAAGAGGCCAGTAGCAACCAGTTGCAGAAATCCTGTCCCTGTGCCGCTTATACAATTTAGTTTCATTGCAAAACACCACGCTCATAGCATTGAGCACGAAACCAGTGAACACCACAGGAACACCACAGGTCTCGAAGCATCACAAGCAGACCTAGGTATCTGGAAGCAGTGTCCACCATATACTTCATCAAACGGGTCGTCGCCGCAGTCACAAAAGCCGCAGACGAAGCCGTCAGGAAAAAGTCAGCCCCGTGCCGAAGCTCAGTCGCAAACCGGACAAGGTAGGCCTTTTTCCTGTTGTCCTTTATTTTCATATCCCTAATTAACAATGGAACCATCGCAAATGTCTAAGGAAACGGACAGAGCTCTTCGCATGTTAAACAAACAACGTGCCTCGATCGAAGCGAATTTAGATGCAATTAAGGTAGATTTAGAGTCAGACGAAATAGATGCAGAAGTTTTATTAACCTTAGTTGAGACGTATTATGAGTCAATCAATGAATTCCGTAAATCAGAAGCGGAATTTTACGATGAACAATTCGCGGATAGGTTTAAATATGCACATGCTTTAAGTCGGACTTGTTTATCATTAAAAAGTAAAATTAAAAAACTAATTCAGCCAGTTGCAAATCAAGAAAACCCTTTTAACAATCGGGGTCAGGTACAATTACCAGCAATAAATCTGCCATCATTTGATGGTAATTATAAGGAATGGTTCTCATTTATAGACACATTCAATTCAGTAATCGGTAATAACACGGGAATATCAAAGTTACAGAAATTTCAATATTTAAAATCATCGCTCATCGGAGACGCAGCCAGGGTGGTCCGGTGTTTGGAAATCACTGAAAATAATTATGACGTTGCGTTACAATTATTGAAGGATAATTTTGAAAATCGGAGAATTATCATTAATAGCCATATTCAAGCCTTATTCGACTTGCCAAATGTTCAAAAGGAAACCAGTAGTGAATATAGGGAATTAGTTAATAATGTTATGCAGCATATACGTGCATTAGAATCATTGTCTCGGCCGGTAAACGCCACCGAAGACTTGTTAATTCATTTAATTTTAATGCGCTGCCCACAAAGTTTCCGAGTTGATTGGGAAAATAAATTATCACCATCGGAGTTGCCCACATTTAAGGATTTACACGAATTCCTTACTAAACGGTGTCAAACTCTAGAAACGATTGGCGGTTCATCGGTTATGAATTTCAATTCTCATAAATCAAAACAATTAGTTAATAATGTCACTTCAGTTTGCTGTCAGTTGTGTAAACAGTCGCATCCATTATTTGCATGTGAGAAATTTCGAGCCTTTGAGCCTGCTAATCGTGCGGAGTTTGTGAAATCTAAACGATTATGTTTTAATTGTTTACAAGCTGGTCACAATACCATTGATTGTAAGTCAACAAAAAATTGCAAACTCTGTAAAAAACGTCACAACACCATGTTGCACATAAACAGAGTAAATAATAGCCAACCCCCTACTAATAGTTTGCATATTAATAACCCTAATAAGGAAACCGCGCTATTGTCCACATGTGTTATTCAGGTAACAGATGCAACCAATAATTTTCATAAGGTTAGAGCATTAATAGATCCCGGTTCACAGGTAAATTTAATTACTGATCAATTAGTCAAGAAGCTTAACTTGAAAACGACATTGGCCAAGTTTAGCATATCGGGAGTGGGAATTAATGTACAAGAAAGTCAAGCAGCCACAGAGTTAACCATAATATCCTGCAATACAAAATTTTCATCTACTATTCGTTGTTATTCAATTCCTAAGATTACAAATCAAATTCCAGCGCAACCTATTGATATCACACAAATCAAGATGCCCACTCATATTAAATTAGCTGATCCAAATTTTTATAAACCATCAGAAATTGATATGTTATTAGGAGTAGAACTTTTCTACAACATATTGGAAAGTAAACATTTAATAATAAACAATACAAAATTAAGATTACAGCAGACGCGCTTGGGTTGGATTATTGGGGGCACAGCACCTTATATCAATTCCGCGTCATACGGTCAATGCAATTCGGTAACGTATTCACAAATTGATTCACACTTAAAAAGGTTTTGGGAACTTGAAAACGCCGAAATTTCAGAACCAATTAAATCTAGGGAAGAGTCATTATGTGAAGCTCAATTTTCGCGTTCGGTGCAACGAGATAGTGATGGGCGTTTTATCGTTACGCTACCATGGAATGACGCAAAAAATACCTTAGGTTCGTCGTACAATATAGCAATTAAACGGTTCTATAATTTAGAAAACAAACTTAAACAGAATTCGCAATTACGGGAGCAATACAAGTCATTTTTAGATGAATACATTAAGCTAGGGCATATGGAACGCGTAACACAGGTCGATAAAACGGGTTATTTTTTACCTCATCATGCGGTAATTAAAAGGGACAGTTTGACTACGAAAGTCAGAGTAGTGTTCGATGGAAGCGCGAAATCTAATAATGGCGTTGCCTTAAATGATCGCTTAAGGACGGGTCCAACCCTACAGGATGACCTTTTCGACATACTGATTAGATTTCGCACTTACGAATACGTAATAACCGCAGATATTAAAATGATGTTTCGTCAAATATGGGTAGATAAACAGGACCGTCAATTTCAAAAAATATTATGGCGCCCATCGCCAGAAGATGTGCTGCAGACATACATATTGAAAACGGTAACCTATGGAACACGTTGCGCACCTTATCTCGCGGTTCGTTGCTTACAAGAGTTAGCCAAGGAGGCACCCGATGCAGTAACGTCTACAGCGATTTTGCATGATTTTTATATGGACGACTTGCTGACGGGTGCAGCCACAATCGACGAGGCGCGAGTATTGCGGGAAACAATTACGCAAACATTGGCGCGAGGTGGATTTACATTACGTAAATGGTCAACAAACGACAGTTCTATAATCACTGACGGAAACAATCATGAAATCGATAATTATATTTTAAATTTATCACCTGATGATCACATAAAAACATTAGGAATTTGCTGGAATCCACATCAAGAAAATTTGCAATATTTTGCGACTAATTTAAATTCATCAACCACAATCACAAAACGGGTAATGCTATCCGAAATTTCGCGTTTTTTTGATCCGCTGGGATTGTTAGGCCCGTTGATTATACAAGCTAAGTTACTCCTTCAGAGGCTTTGGAAACAAAATTTAAATTGGGATCAAAAGGTGCCGCAGGATATAGCGGAAAGGTGGACAAATTTAAAGGGCGAATTAAATTCAATGGAAACCGTTACTATCGCACGAAGGGTCAAACTAGCACAGTCTGCACACGTGGAAATTCATGCCTTCGGAGATGCGAGTTTAAAGGCTTATGGCGCAGCCATTTATATAAAATCCTTCGGAAAGGACGGAAATTCAATCTGCACATTATTATGCGCCAAATCCAAGGTGGCGCCAGTGAAAACCGTAACTTTACCACGTTTGGAATTATGCGCGGCGGTACTAACGGCAAAATTGGTCGATCGTGTAAAAAAAATACTACGACAAAATATAACAGACATACATTATTATACTGATTCAACTATTGTTATGTCATGGATTAACTCGGACTCTGCTAGATTTAAAACATTTATTGCTCACAGAGTTGGTGAAATACAACAATTAACTCATGTTGAAAGGTGGCATCACATAGCCTCGCGAGACAATCCAGCTGATATAATTTCGCGTGGACTAGGTCCGGGACAATTAATTCATAATGAGCTATGGTGGAAAGGGCCGCAATTTTTAATGCAATCGGTGCATTGTATACCATTCGTACCGGTTTTTAGCGAGCAGGCAGAATTTCGGTCCCTAGTGGTAAATGCAAGTCAGCAGGTACAAGAGTTAGAGTGGGTAAAGAATCATTCAACATTAACAAAATTAATACGTGTAACCGCCTGGATAAAACGATTTATAAATAATTGTAAAAATAATGACAATAAACAAGGCGGGGAATTAACCACGGATGAGGTAAATCAAGCGGAGCTGGTGGTTATTAAATCAATCCAATCAAACGCGTTTGTCACGGAAATTAATAATTTGGTAACTAACACTACTATAAGTAACAGCAGCAAAATAGCGCAATTAAGTCCGTTTTTAGATAGTACCGGTATCATGAGAGTGGGCGGTCGATTGCGGTACTCAAAATTAAAATATGATGCTAAATTTCCAATTTTATTACCAAAGTCTCACCATATAACGGAATTAATTGTAAGGCATTACCATGAAACAAATTTTCATTCAGGTCCACAAGCAACGTTGTCCCAGATAAGGACAAAATATTGGCCTATATCGGGTAGGAATATCGTACGACATATATTGCGAAAATGTATTGCGTGTTTTAAGGCAAATCCACGTTCGACAGAGCCGAAAATGGGGGATTTGCCGCAATGTCGAACAGAAAATCTTAGACCGTTCATTAAAACAGGAGTAGATTATGGCGGACCCTTCCTAATCAAGGAAGGAAGACGCAAAACGGCGACATTTTCCAAGGTTTATGTCGCGTTATTCATTTGCATGTCGACTAAGGCAATTCATGTTGAAATAGTCAGTAGCTTAACGACGGAAGCATTTTTGGCTGCGTTTCGCCGATTTGTATCGCGAAGAGGGTTAATTACCGACCTCTATAGCGACAATTCAACAACTTTTATTGGGGCAAGCAGGGAAATTAAACAGTTGTACGCATTCCTATATAATCAGCAAACAGATTTAATGTCAGAGTTAAATAAGGACCGCGTTAGATGGCACTTTATACCGCCTCGTGCGCCCCATTTCGGCGGATTGTGGGAAGCGGGTATAAAGAGCGCAAAAATTCATTTATATCGCGTTGCATCTAAGACAAAGTTTACATACGAAGAGTTCTTAACGTTTCTGATACAAGTTGAGGCCATTGTTAATTCTCGTCCTTTAAGCCCACTATCTAGTGACCCCAACGACCTTTCTGTCCTTACCCCTGGCCACTTCCTGATAGGAGGCAACTTGAGGGCTATCCCGGAACCCAACCTCCAGGAGCTACAAGTCAACAGACTATCTCGATGGCAAATGATCCAGACTCTCCAGAATCAATTCTGGAATCGATGGAACAAGGAGTACCTGCAGGAATTACAGGGTCGACGGAAATGGAGACATTCTAAAGGAAAATCATTAGAAGTAGGACAACTGGTCATCATACGAGAGGATAATTTACCCCCCTGTCGCTGGCGATTAGGGCGCATCACGGAAGTACATCCCGGACCCGATGGTATAGTGCGAGTCGCGAAAGTACAGACTTCAGGTGACAGTGTCGTGCGTCCAGCAGTGAAATTGTGCGCCCTACCTCTTGAGCAAGACTCTAATATTTAGATCAAAGCATTCATGTTCAAGTCAAGTATAATTTAGTAATTACTGTATTAGTTATAATTTTTTTTTTCCATCATTGTTTCTTTTTACCTTGTTTTGAAATTAAGTAATTTCAACGGGGGGAGGATGATGCGGCCAGTCAATCGTCGCATCATTAATAAAGATTATTTATGGGGGTCAGATATTCCGAAATAAGTTGTCAGCCCAAATTGCAAGTGTAACGAATTTATGGGGGCTGTTAAACGTTGTGGGGCCCATTGTAATATGAGAGGTAGACACATCTGGAAAGCATCTCGGACGGAAGCGGAGCCTGTGCACTTTTCCAGGAATTAGAAAGTGACGCGGAGGTGCATGTCCAGAAAAGGCAACAGAGCAAAGTCGGGGATGATGGCAGCCAATCAGGTGTTCCCAAAGGAGCCACCCCCATCCAAGAAAGGCGGTTCCACAGGGTAAGGTGTTGGGAGAAAATCGACGACAGCGGAGAAGAAAAAATAGTTATCAAGAACAATTCGAGCAATTAACTACAACAACCATTATTATTGTCTCCACACACAACACGCGAGTTTTAATACAGTCCACTTGCAATTTGGGTCGCGAATTTATATTTTACATTAATTCTTATCTGTAAATAAGTGTTATTTGTTTTCTACGTGTAAATATATGTATTATTCATTCGACGGTGTTTTATCTAATTCACGGTACCCAAACGGCCCTAAACAACCACCATTAATCCCGACTAATGATATTATATGCAACATCAGACGGTAAACGGTAAGTTGAATTCAGATGAAGTTGTAATAGTTAGACAGGCTCGAATTCTAAGGAACGCAAAACAACCGAAACTCAATATCACTCACGAAAAATACCAAGCATTTAAAGCATTTCGCGGCAATAATAACTTTATAACTTTACCTATGGATAAGGGTAATGTAACAGTAACCCTAAACAAATCGGAAAAACAGGTAAACATACCAATCACAACTAATCCAACCACATACTTAGAAAAAAACAACTTAGGTCAAAATTAATTGTTTACAGCTGGACCCAGAAACAAAAAAAAAAACGAAATATTTTCGTGTTTTTTCTAATTATTAGTTAATTTTCTACAACGTAAAGGACTTATATATTTTATTAAAAAAAACCTATTATACCTAGAGAGAAATCATTCAGATCTCCAAAATTATATGCAATTCCAAAAATTCACAAATATGGAAACCCACTGAGGTCGATTGTAAGCACAATTGACTTAAATTTAATGTGTTCTCTGTTTAGCCAAGTTCTAAATAGAGGAAAAAATCAATATTTTAAGAACTAAACATTTAGTATGAAATTCTCGATCTAATAAAACATTGTACCTCAAATACGTATTTTATGTACAAAGGCATACGATACAGACAAATAGAAGGCGGACCATGGGATCACAATATGTTGGTCAAAATTGGAGATAGTGTTTTGGGCAGCATATACATGGAAGTTTCAAAACTACAGCAAAATGAACTCCGCACTTATAATGAGAAAACTTGATGCAACACTGGGCCATTCAATATATACTAAGAAAATACATAGAAATCGATTCTTAGACGCAGAATCTAATCATCACCCAGTTCAATTACACTTCATAATTACTCCATCGGAACGTCTTTCCGATTCAACAAATAAAGGATCAGAAATAGTCAAAGAGGCGCTAATCCAAAGTGGTTTTACGTCACAATAAAGACATAAAAATCAAAACACATAATATAACAAAGGAACAACCTTTGACAAGTTCTTTAATTCGCTGTAGAAAATTAACTAATAATTTAAAAATATGAAAACATTTCATAAATCTACAACGATGTGTTTTACCAAGCCAAACAAATCACGTATTGAAACAACCACTTCTCGGGCTAATACCTCAACAGACATTGAATGATACAAAAGTAATTTGTGTGTTACAAATAGTTATATGCTTCAATAAGTGATTTGTTTTGTAGTCTTAGTAAGATTAATTGTTGTAGATTTACGAAATGTTTTCGTATTTATAAATTATTACTTTGGCTCATTCGATATATAAGTGTGACAACAGATTAAATTGAATCCTTTTTTAGGAAACACAAAATAACAGCAGCTTTCCCAACTACAACAATAATCAAAAATCTAGCAGACAAACGTAAAGATCGAATTCCATATGAAAACTCAGGAGTTTACAAGATACCTTATAGAGGCTGTTGCTAAACATACATATGACAAACAAACAGGCGCATTTCAGCAAGAATAGAAGACCATAAAAATTCTGTAAAACAAAAACAGAGTGCGTCATCATTGGCACAACATCATCTACAGACGGGTTATTAAATCGACTACGAATACTTAAATTCTTGCCAAAGCAAATCACACACGAAACATTCGAGAAGCAATAAAAATTTAAATACACTCCTCTTGTATTCCAAGAAATTATTCATTCGATAAGTAATTGTGGAGGTTTTAACTTCGTGATACATTTTGATAATTCAAAATAAATAAAAATTAACTTCATTGTTTTTTTTCTTATTTTCACTTGTAACTTAAAATTATTGTTTGATAATTGTAAGCTGAAGTTGTCCAAACTATAGTAACAAGGGTAAATAAAAAAGTGATCAACAAAGTTAAGTGTTTATACATTTTGAATTATTTATTCGTTCTAAAAGGCCTTTGCTATCATAATATATGATTCATTATTATAACGTACTTTAAATATGTTTAAATATTTATTCGCTATCCTATTGAATAATATTTTTTCATATACTGAACTGAAATTCCTTACATTTCCGCATCCAGAATCGTTGAGAAAAGTAAAATTTTTCTGCATAGCAACACTTTTCCGCATGGATACACTTTTCCGCACTACTCATGTATCAGTTACATACATTGAGTAATATATACAACACACGTACTATCCGTAATTATTACCTAATTTTTATATGTAAGTGTCAAAAATGAAATCGCAAACACCTTTATAATTGATGTTATATGCAGTATGTGAAAAATTTGTGTGTACAACACGTGGGAAATGCGCTTTTCCGCACTCAAGTAGGAACTTGATTGACCAACATCCTACTCCCGTGCGGAAAAGCGTAACATTTCCACACTTGTACAAATAACTATTTTTAAATTGTTTTGGAGTATAGTCTTTATGTAATGCTATTATCTATATTCTATTACAGTCTTCACTTATCGCTATTTTTTATATTGTATTTTACTCTAACTTTATACCAACAAATATATAATTTAGTTTTGACTTAAGAGAACAAAAAACAAATTTTTCATTGTCCTAGTGTACTCTTGGCCCAGGATACATTATTAATTATCCTAGTGTACTCTTGACCTATCCCAATTATTTATTAAACGCTTGACCTAGCCTAATAAATTATTTATTGCCTTCGCGCACCCTTGAAATATCCCAATGACATAAATTGCGTTAACATATTCTTGACCTAGCCTAACATGTTATTGTTTTGCCTTCGCGTAGTCTTGACCTATCCTAGCGTAACCTACCTAAATAATTTAGGAATTTCCCTAAAAATTTCCAAAAATTAAGGTAATTGGGTAGTTTTGCAATAATTAAAACACTCAAAAACGAGATGAATATTCTTAAGTCTGTTACAAAAGCTATATTTGCAATTTCTAGATTCTTAGTTGCAACCAATAAACCCTAAAATATTAAAGGACGCTATTTATGTAAATTGGGCAAAATTAAGCTACTCTCAATTACTACCATTGCGTAAATGTAAATTAATTATTATAAATACAATTGTTTTCTTTCAAAACATAATTTTCTTTTATTAGATGTTGTTTAATATTTTTGTTGTCGTCGAAAGAGACCTTTTGACCATAAAACATTATTAATTATTGTAACGTACTCTTGACATATTTCAATAAGTATTTCAATATTATAGCGTACTCTTGACCTATCTTAAAAATTTTTCGCTGTACTAGAATTGCATTAATAATACTTTTTATTGTAAAAGTCCTTTACGTTTTATTGTCTTAGTATAGCCATCATTTGTCGCTAAGTGGTTTATATTCTATCTTACGCTACTTTTATTAAAAAAAATATATTATTCTAACATACTATTGACCAACCGCAACTAACTATTAATTGGGCTAATGTATTCTCTACCATAGCATACCCATTACCTATTACAATGATAATTCATTGCTCTGTCGTACTCTTGACCTATCCTAATTACTTATCCATTGCTCTGACGTACTCTTGACCTAGCAATAAATTATTCATTGCCCCATTGCGGACCCTTGACCTATCTCAGTAAATTATTCGATGGCTAAAAATTAAGGTAAATGTAGTAAAGAAAATACATATAAACAACAAGCGCTATGCATTGAATATAATCTGGTTTTGCAATATCATAAAACACTCTAATACGAGATGAGATTTTTTTAAGAGTTTACATTTGCATTTTCTAGGTTCTCCGATGTTTTCAATAAATTAATGTTGAAATATAAGAGCATGCATTTAATTAAATTGGCCAAATAATTTGGACAAAATTAAGCTACTCCCCATTGCTGCCGAAAGGTTTAAACATGCAATCGTAAAGCATATAAAAACAACATATGAGTTTCAAAAATGCAAATTAACTGCAAGGAATACAATTGTTTCTTATAGCAGTTTTGTTTTATTAGAAGTTTATCATCTGCCTGATGAAGCCAATGTGTGGCGAAACAATTGTCGCAGTGCATCGACATTAAATTGTGTAAATTCTCAAAACTGTGTTTTATTTATCACCTATAAAATGGAATTTCACTAAGTAAAAGCCTCATCAATCCAATATTTATTAGAAGTTGTTTAGTTTTTTTTTTTAATTATCTTTTCTTTTCAATTTTTGCTTCAAAGGTGTTGTTTAATCTGTTTGTATTTATAGAAGAAAATTTGTAATATAAATATAAATTTGGAGTTATGATTGGCCAAATCAGCTATTTAGTCAAATAAAGTAAATTATTTTTTACAATGTTTTACCCTGTAAAATTTTTAAAAATTTTGTCAAATGTTTAACTGTTATGAAAGTAAATTTTTCAAGAAAAAACGCTTTAATCAACCAATAGCATCAGGTTATCGCCCAGGGAAGGATTTGGCTTGTGGCCTTCCGATCTTGTGAGTCCTCATCGTTTGTTTCGATCTCCTCGAGATCGTCATCATCCGGGTCGATTTTCGAAGAATTATCATCCTTTCTATTGGATGTTTCATTATACAACTCTACTGGCTTTGCTTCAACTTCATATCTGAGAGAATATTATATATGTAGGATAAGCATAATTGACTACATAGTCGTGAACAGAGAAGGAAGAAGTGAGCCGAAAAACTTCGAGGTAGGAGAACAAGATCATTTCACAGTGTTGGTGGAAATGAGCAATAGGTGAGAAGAGGGAAGACATGAGTGTATTGAAAGAAGATATACGTGAGGAATGAATGAAGTCAATAAGTTTAAAGAAAATATTAAAGGCATAAATTGGCAGACAAATGTTACATTGGAAGAGATGCAAGAATGCATTAGATGAGCTCAAGTGGAGAGGCCAAAAAAAAAGTGGAAAAGAAGATCATTGGCACAATGAAGAGTATAGGGAAATAAAATGAAGAAAGAGGTACAACTTTAAGAGGTGGAAAGCAATAGATGAGGAGAAATGGTTTAAATAATGGAATAAGGTTAAGAGGGAATATTGGTCAATACAAGTCAGCATGGGAAAAAGAACAAGTAAAATCAGTGAGAGAAATTAAAATAGAAAGGAAAGTATTAAGGGTTGTTTATAGAAAGGCACTTGGTTGGTTTCACAATTTTTTTTTGCCTTTCTATAAACAACCCTTAATATTAAAAATGTTTCACCACGTGATAAACAAGAACCAAATTCAATAAATAAAAAAAAAGAAAGGAAAGTACTTTAGTATGAGTATGATAGTATGAACGAAGGTAATATGATAATAAGAAAATATCAGGAACGTATGATAGTGGATTAAAGGAGTGATTTAAAGGAGTAGGAGCTTGATAGGGCAATGAACGGAATGAAAGGCAAGTGTATGTATGGGCCGGAAGAAGTAGAGGCATTGAAAATATTAAAAGAAAAACAGGGAGAAGGAGGAAAGGGACTAGTAGAAGAAACTAAAGATTAGGGTGCTTTCTTATGCGGATGACATAGCAATAATGGCAAAGAGGAAAGGGAATCTGGAGTGCATGCTAGAGAGAATAAAACGGCTCTTCGAAAAGTTAATCGTGAATGTAAACAATGGAGAAAAAATTAAAAGAGTAAAATGTTTCAAATACTTGGGGGTAGTTTTCAAACAAAATTTGAGGTGGCAGGAGCACATGAAGTATGTGACGAAGAAGGAGGAGAATGAGAGATTTAATGGTGGCCAAAGAGACCTTATGGAAAGTATGCCTGAATTTAATTCTAATGTATGGAGCAGAAGTGTGGGGTTTCAGCTTGAAAGAGAGAATCGAAGGAGTACAAATGAGGTGGATGAAGAGAATGTTAGGGCTTGAGAAGGTAACGCCAAGACATGTAGTATATCAGTAGATGGACGCATGTAGTATATGGGTGGATGTAGGAAAAATGGGCAAAGTATGAGAGAAAAGGGTAGTACTGAGGCAATGGGCATAATATGGAGGATAGAGGGAAAAAAAAGTCGTGTGGAAATAACTAGTTTTTAGACAGTAGTTGCATGAGATAACTTGTATAATAGAAATGGTGCCAATAAAGGATTAATATATGTATAAGAGGTCTTCCTTTTTTAAGAAAATATTGATTTACATAAATAATTCATGTTTTAACATGATTTCTCTCTATGTTGGAAATGCCAGTTTTAAACTCTCTTGTCGCTATGCTGGCGAATAAATGTAGCTTTTCGTATCATCACGGTATTGCTAACCACTATGGTAATATCTGGGATGATGTTTCCAGCAATAGATTTGACATAAAACTTTGATTTTTCTATGTAATTGTGAAGATGTAATTTCTGAGTTTTGCACAAGCTGTAACAAATTTTAGGGCCGGCTTGTTTTTTTTTCTGTCTCAGACAAGGAAAGCTTTCTTGTCTTTTTCAGGATAAAAATGGTAGAGGCAAACTCCTATGCATATTGATTTAGATACCACACTTCCATATATTGTTGGTTGAATTATCATTCTCATCCTTGATTTGAGAAGAAGAAGCATCCTAAATGAGTGGTGTTGGCGGTGGGTTCCACAAGTTTTCTATTGTGGGAAGTAGCAAATAGCATCTTCAAAGAACTTATTGAAATGTTTTTTGGCATCATAGTCACAATCCTAAGTCCATTGAAGAGTTAAGATTATCTTCACATTTCCAATTTCCGTGATGTTTGCCTCCATAACGATACAGTGTTTCTAATTGCGCATCTTGGGAAGATTTTCTGTGGGTGACATCCATAGCACTGATTCACACGATTCTGAGCAGCGCGGTTGCCTAACGCGTTTAGGACAATAGTCAACTTTTTGAAAAAGTAGACTTCCTATTTGGAAGTGGTAATGGTGCCATGGTGTTCCTCAATTGTAATATCAGAATCATAATTGAAAAGGGATTGTAAACATTTATATAACGAACGTGTAGGTATATAAATGTAATCAACAAAACACGATTCCAGTTTCGATGTTTTATCGTCATTGTCAATTTATCCTTTACGTCTATATTTTCTGAAATTTATTGGGATAAATTCCTAAAAGGCAATTTTTTAAATGTTTGCTTAGTTCTATAGATAAAATCCACATCGATGATGAATATATAATTTTGAAATTTTGAACATTTCTAATTTTCGTATATTAAATACCTACGAAAAATTATGAATCATATACTTTAAAGAGATGAATTTAATTATTTAAAGACATCATTATACGTAAGCAGTGGGTCAATTTTGTTCAGATTAACATCCCCTTAGCATGTTAAACAGTGAAAACGATTAATTAAAAGCTGCCCTAGGCAATATGCCTGGGCGCGATAAATCATACATGTGCCTCAAAATGAGAATTGATTGGCAATTCAGTTGAGTGTTCCAGGGATAAAAGCTTTAAATATAAATCCGTATTTACACTCGCGTTACAAAAATACACATCCCGTGTCTTATGATTTTATGCAACGCATAAAAACAAAGTCGTTTTTTATTCAAACTAAATTCATAGTGACACCTGATGTTTATGTATCTGCGTTTAAAAATACGGAGACAAGCCAGAGCGTGCACAGTTGTTTCATATTATTAAGTTGCAGATTTAATTGTGAATACAACTGGATGACGATTTAAAAATAACTCGATGCCATTTGACTTTCCAGATAAAAATTATCTAGCGACGTTATGTGGGCACGATTGTTTTATCTGCGTACGAGGCGGACATAGAGACATAACAGTCAGAGTTAAAGGTTAGAAACTCAATGCCAATGTTAAAATATAACAATCAAGAAAGATCGTGTTGGTATATAAAACCAGTTTGGATAAATGTAGCAACATAACGTGAAATGCATGCCCGGAGAATTAAGGACGAGAATAATAAATTACGACTATTTAAGCTTATTAGGTAATTTAAAACTTATTTTCTATATAAAACTAACGGTATGAGTGTCGATTGAAATATATTACTAATAAAATTGATAATGAGTAAACCAGATTATACAAAAATAAATTTCCTATAAATTACATGGTATTTATATCAAGGTGTTGTAGTCGTGATTTTTTTGCAGTTTGAATAATAAATTAAACACACACAAACTTTGTTTGAGTTTTTGTATATGCTAATCTTAAGATTTGATTCTTTAAATAGATTTTGGAATAATTTTTGAGTGTATGTTATAAATATGAAAGAATTAAAAATAATAAATTAAAAAACTGTCTTCAAGACAAATCGTTCATGTTTTTTGTCTCTCATTCAAATACTATAACAGATACATAAAAATTTTATAGGAAGCAGTTATAGAGAATAATAATATGAACTATAGAATTTTAGGATTCAGAATTTTCAAAAATGTTTAGTACAAGAAAAATGGTAGCCGCATTTTTTATTATTAAACCTGAAGATCAATTTTCAACCAAATTTAAGGTTATTTAATTTATGAACAGTTTTTTAATTTAATCTCGCTTTAAAATAAGGTGAGCAACGATCTACGATTTTCCTTTTCGCAACGTTTTATGATAAGTTTTAGACAATCATAGAAATTGAACAATTGCATGTAGCTTTTCTATCTGGTATTAATACGTTTCCATCGGGTTGGTAATTTTTCTCTAGTGTGGTATTGAGGCACAACACAATTTACATTACCATTATTACAACGAAAGTATACACGTCTTTCAGCTAAGGGATGTTAACCGAAGTAACTAAAAGGTGTTGTGAATACAACGTTACATTTATAACACCAATACTTAACAAATAATCATTGTACCGATTTCAGAGGAATTACAAAAACACCACTGACTTTGTCACACATTATTAACTCAAGATGATTTAATCAATTTATTCAGGACTGCAAAAAGTAATGCAGGGATTAACAACTATAGGATTAGTCGGTTTGAAAGTTCCATAATTAATACCCTAATAACAAAGTAAACGGTTTTCGTTTCGACCACCCCAAGCAAGACAAAACATTTTCAGGCGCTGTCTAGGTACATTAACGATATTTTGTTGTGTGACTGCGCCGGCTTGGTGATGCCCAGTTTTGTTTACAACAAAATAGGAATTTTGCCTATTGATCAATTGCGCGATCACGTTGCTTTTCTTAATTTGATGTCCAGTTTGATACCTAGGCATGTAATAGAGGATTGTCACGGGATCACCGACTAGTGAGAAATTGCTCAATACTTGGATTTAAAAGGGCTTCCATAACTGAAAATGGTCAACCAGATAGTCTGGGGGAGGTCTTCCAAATACATGCTCAAGCACCTTAAAATGTAGAACAAACTGTTTATCATACATGTTCAGAGAGGCAGAAGAATGTGTTACAAAATCATGTGCAACCACCACAAGAATTGAGAGCTATTAAAGGCAACAAAATGATAACTAAAGATTTAGATAAGATTGAAAAAATCATACCATCTTAAAGGAAAACCATTTAGAATTCCAGACATGACGACTCTTACACACAAAAGTACGCCAACAAAAACAAGAAGTAGAAACTGAGGAAGGTGTACGCCCACCTAGTATTTTTTTAAACGAGCAAAAATAGGGTTTTAGTGATCTATAATATTTATATTCCAAACTGGACCTCCTACGACGAATCAGCGAGGAAGAGGATTAGCGGATTCGAGTGGAAGATCATTCGTAAGAGTGAACTCCGCCCTTCTGCATGAAATCAAAATTATTTGTATATATTTTTTTCTTGCGTTGTTAGTACAATTAAAATATTTATTTATATAATGCATGTTACATAAATATTAAATACAATACAATACAACTTTCTTTAGTGAATTATTAGTTATGCTATATATAAGTTAATCAGCAAACAGTAAGGAAGGGGTAGGAAAACATACGCTGATATGGTTAACAAATAATGGAAACAAAATAGACCCCAGACGAAACCCTTGAGGTACACCCGGTTATTTTGGTCGCGTCACATATTATTTTCTAAATGCCGGATTTTTTAATGGATATATATCCATAACAATAGTGTTATTAACTAAATATTCTTTCATTTTGTCTTGTTGGTTTCAATTACTTATTCGTTGTTTTTTTTTATTCTTATGTCATTTTCTTACTTCTGTATGGAGTGGCTCGGAATTTTCTGTCTAACTGCTTTCCTTTCCCTTTTTTATTTCAATATTCTGTCTACTTTACTCTTCTTGAATCCGTTGGTTTCGGCTATTTGACACGGATATTCAAAGAATTCTGCCTTATTATTGAGAAGTTGTGCTAAAATTGTTTCACTTTACTGTGGGTTCATTAGGCAGATGACTAATTACTCATTGTCTCTACATAACAAAGCAAACCTCTTTAAATGTCGGTGATTTGTTCATTTAGGTCCATAAATATGATTATTTGAGGTTGTCCTAAGCTAAATCTTCTTGCACAACAATTTTTGGAGGTTGAAATATAGCCCACCCACTGTATGAAACATAATGTTGTTCTTTAAAATTTAATTAGAACAGATATTAACAAGTTTTTGTCAATTTTCAATGCCAGATCAAATAAAATCTATTGGCTTTTGTTCAAAACATCTGGAAATGACTTTTTGTATTTCATCTAAATATTGGATGAGTATGGTAAGTGGGGGGAGGTACCCCAACTAATTTTTACAGGGTTTGTCATGCGTAGTGTGGTCTTCCATTATCGTGTTGGAGAATATATTTAAACAGATGAACAATGTCTTTTCTCTGGAGAATCACTTATAAATTAAAAACTGATTCAATCCATTCAATTATTCACTGTAAAGTTCACTTGTAAATTCGAAATTAGATACTAAAAAAATCGTAGAAAATTCTCGAAAAAATTGCATACAAGTTCTTAGAAATTTCAAGAAATCTGCAAGAAAAATTGCTCAAATTTTCTCTTAATTTGGTATATAAATGATTGAACAATGTTAGATATGTTAAAATAGAAAAACCTTAGATAAAAAAAAGTTGCAGGTCTAAAACTTCTCAAGAATAATAAAAACTATGCTGAAAAATTTTAGAAACGTAAAAAAATAGTGAAAATTACCTTGAAGAAAAACAAACCTGAAAGACAAAACAAAAATTAATTTTTCTGAAATTCAAAAAAAGGAATCTAAACGAAAAATTTAAACAAAATTAACTAATAATTTGAGAAACCAGAACGAAATTTATATTCAAGGCAGTACTTTAAGAGAATTGATAAGATGTATTAAAATGTATCAATAAATATCCTTAAGAGAAGTTTCTAATATCAAAAAAATATTGAAAATTTTCGAATTCTTTACAATTTAAAAAATTTAATTTAAAAAATTAGCATACAAGCCTGTTAAATTTTTCCAAATTGCTTAAAAGTTTTCTAATATTAAAAATCCTTGCAATTTGGAACATACTTTATTACCAGATGGCTTTAGGGGGTCAATAAAAGAGGCATCAAATTTGCAGTGATGGGAAGGGTGAAGAGTGAAATAATATTAGAAATAAGAGAGTATAAAAGATGACAAGGTGTAGTTCATGGAGGGCAGAAAATGGAAATGGGTTAAATACCAGATGGATAAATGCGGAACTATTGTATATTAATAAAGAACTCGGATGAAATACGAAATGAAAGAGATTGTGAATCCGGCGAAGGAGGAAGATGGTTGGGGTGATTTTGTTGCAAGATTGGGGTAATTGGGGAGTAGGATTAGCGATGACGGTACATCAGAAAATCTCATATACAACGAGGGTAGAAAGCTAAAAGAGTGGGCGATGAAAGAGCGATGGGAGGCTTTTCGAGGAAAAAAGTTAGAAGAAAGAAAGTGGAATAAGTAATGCAAGCGGAACAAAAACAAGAATGTGAGAAATTGTAAGTGCCATTAGAGATATGAAGAGTAGTTTAGAGAAGGTTCAGTGAGGTGAATTTAGATTAATAGAATAGTTTCTAAACTTAAAATTTTAGTCGGAAGGAGGACGGGCGGAGTTCTCTTCTCTTTTATAGTAGGACTCATAAGAAAAGTGAAGAAAACATAAGAAACTGTGTACTTGGTTCGATAAAAAAATTCGACATACAAAGAGAGAAGTGAGAAAGACAATGAGGAAATGCATAGGGAGCTCATGGAGAGAGAAGCATATGACGGCAGCTAGAAATAAGTATAATAGTATATGTGAAGGAAAAAAGATACAGGCTCTCGGGCTCAGAAAGGAGTAAAGAATTAAGATTGTGTAGAAGTAAAGCAGAAACATGTAATATTCTAAAAAAGGGAAAACAAAGATACTAATAGGAGTGTCATTACAAGAATGAAGAAAAATGAAGAGAAAACAGTGGACTTCTATGTGGAATAGAAGACGGAATTCTAAAGGAAGTGATTGAAAATTTCACGGAAGAGGAAGTGTAAAAAGCTTTTGGTGAAGTAAAACAAGGAATAGAAATAAGCTGAGATGTGAAAGGAGAAAGGAAAGAGAGGGATGGAAATATTTAGAGAGCTACTAAATCACATGTTGAAAGCGGAATATAAAATACCGGCATCATAGAGAGTGTAGTATGTATAGTGGCTTATGTAAATGATGTAATAATAGCGAGAGATTAAATGACATATTGAAGAGGTCGGAAAGATACATGGATAAAGAAGAACTATGTGCGAACGTAGGCAAGACGAAGTGGATGAGGTTTAGGGAAAAAGGAAGGGAGGGAAGAGTTTACTAATTAGAATTGAAGTAAGTTAGATAATTAATGCATTCAAGTATCTAGGATTTATTTTTAAAAATACAGGCGATTACGCGGAAAATCTAAAATGGGTGCTAGGAAAGACAAGGAAAGCGCGGAGTTTTGTGAGAGAGAAGTGGGCAAAATAGTTGGTAAACGATTTTAATGTATGGAGAACAAGAGTATATGATTGCACACAGGAAGAGATCAACTATGATTTGTGAAGCATATGCTAGGGGTTAAAAAGTCGACTCCATGATACATAGTATTCGGGAAAAAGTACAGTATGTCTGCAATGTGAGGCAATGAAGCTAGTTATGAAATAAAGTTGTGTGGATTAGAGGAAGAAAGACTGGAGAAACTCAAGCATGCGTGTAAGGGAATTTAAATGGAGAATAGATCGAAAGAGAATGTATAAAAAATGGGGTTATCGGAGAATGTAGTAAATTCATGGTTACAGCATAGAGTTAATGTAGCAGATTGGTTTAAACATGAAGGAAAATATGTGGAAATTCATGAAAGGCAGGAGTTGATAAAATAACATGTTAAAAAGGTGGCAAGTGTACGGGAGGTTATCAGTATACTTGAATAAATATCAGTTTGGGTCACTTTAACAACAGTTAGTTGTCGGTCGGGAGAAGATGGAGTGAAAAAAAATTCGTGAGAAATGAGTGGACAGAAACAAAAAGGTGACTGAATGGATAAGGGAAGATAGTGCCAGGCTAAATATTCTGGTGAAGGAAGAAAGAAGGATATGATAGTATTATTATTGTATTATTATATTCCAATAATATATATTATTTAATTTCGTATTTTAAACTAATTTTTATATAACTAAATATAGTAGATAAAGTTCCACTATCCGTTGTTAACGACTACGGAGATATAACGTTATATTAAGTATAAACTTGTAAAATTTTTATTAATTGTTAGTTTTTTTCCAAATTTCTGAATCATTGATTGTTATATTACAATTTTCCATTTTGTGTAAATGCACACTCGCCAAACCGAACCTATTGTCATTGCCAAAGGAATATTCCTTTATGGAAGAAATTGGACGTGCAGAATTTAAAGCGTATCCAACAGCAGCCTCGCCATGAATTTGTTTGGCAATTGTAATTTTATTATTGACAGAGTCAGCAATATATTGATCCACTATTTAATCGGTTTTGCAACCACCATGTTTCTTGAGCACAGACTTGCCTGCACCATTATTGGCAAGCATAGAGATAGATGTACCAAGTAGATGTAAAAGAATGGCCGGTATACAAGATACTGTCAGAGAGAATTAGCAATACAGCTGGGAACATCTTCCAATTTATGAATCGAAACACGATGCCTTGTGCACCTTTTTTGATGACTAATGAAAATCTCTGGTGAGGTACATTATTTGGTCTTAGTGCTGAATATTTTAAGGGGTTAGGCCAGTCTAGAGCCCTCAAAAAAGGCCTAACTTTGACAATTTATTCTGGGAGTAAGGAAAACGGAATCGAATTTCTCTCTTTCGGGCTTTATTAAACATGTATTTGAGTGTATAAAAAGAAATTTATATTGACATTTTGATAAAAAAATGGCGGCTACTGGGCCAATCTTCAAGAGGGCCTCTACGGGCGACGGTGATTCTAGGAACTTGCGCTATCTGAACCAAAATAAAGAACGGTATCTTAATCTACATAAGACTTGCTAGTAAAGTACGTATGTTTTTAGCTTTACATTACTTTTTCGCAAAATGGCGGACTTGTAAAAAAGGTTCAATATTTGACCGAAAAAATGTGCAGTAAATTGTTTATAAAAAAAAAGTTGCAATGATAACAAAAAAATCCTACGTAGTTTACTTGATAATGTTACTGTGAAGCTATAGATAAAATTCAAGTGGATACGTGCGATAGTCTCCGAGTACCATCGTCTCCCGATTTGAAAAATGCAGTTTCGAGAAAAACGTGTTTAAAGTTTTACGTGCTTAAAATTTTGTTATACATTTAGTCTGCGATTCCTGCGCCGTACATTTCACCTTCCATGAACACGTGGACATACAGCTGTATTGATGAGCTAGCACTTCCTAACGACCTTTTGGGGAGCTATTAGAGCCACCAGGCCCCGTTGGTAGCTAGGTAATGCGCTCGGCGCCTGCTCCGACACTACAGCGGATTGGACAGGGAATTTTTTTTTTCATTATTCTACCGATTGAATAATGTTTTTAGGACCCTAAAGTGTACTTTAAGCAAAAATAAAAAAAATCGATTTTTTGAAAATCCTAGACTGGCCTAACCCCTTAAGAAAATATCGATTGCCAGCCAGTCACACATATTCAGAATAGTGAAAATCCGATCACTATGAGTCTTCGTGTCTTGAAGTTTCCTAATAATACCTTTACGAACTTCAAAATCAGAAATCAACAATCCATTCAATTCATTTCTTCGGCACTCACCAGCTACAGCAACTACCAGGACAACCTACGAAATACAATAGATAGTTAATATATAAACTTCTGAAATACTGCAATTAAATATACCTTTTGGAACAAGTACTGATCATTTGGTGCTTCCTTTAAAAAACTTACAAGTTCTTCTCGTTCAAAAACCTTTGCTTATTTCGCTTTATGATCTACATTATAATTTTTCAAAACTATTGTAACTTTAGGAAATTTACTGATATCTATTCCTGATCAGCTCATATAACTCTTAGCTTTCTCATCAAAGTAATTATACTAAAAGAACATCTTCGGTAACGTGCTTTACATTTTTGGGAAGTCGTCATTCGTTGAATTTCTTGTATTCGTTCTCATATGCCACTTTTGATTTATTGGTAAAAAGGCATTATTCAAAAGACGCGCTACATTTATAATTTCCTCTGGAACGAACACAAATGGCTTTTCTTCTGCAAAATCGACCAGTTTTTATACAGTCAATTGAATAATTATAAATAAATCTCCATAGTTATGATTTTTTAGTTGATTCAAATCAGTTAATAAATAACACAGTTATGCGTTGGGCGTTTTTTATCGAACACCCGGTATATTAAGGTAGGTGGCCATTAACCTACATTCTTTAATGCCATAAAAAAGGATTTTCAAATAATTTTTGTATAGAATTCTTCTACTATTATTAATAAATTAGTAGTATAATTTTTATCTGATGTAAATTTTATGTAAAATTTTGTATTAACATAAAATTCTAGTGTAGAATCTAATATTGATCTCAGGTTTGTTTAATTAATTGCTGCATATTAACATAATTTTAAGATGTAGGAATTGTTTATAAAAATTTAAAATTATATCTCTTTGATATAAAATTATTATTTCACATCACCTTATTTATTTACAGCCAGTGTCGTTGGCGGATAATCCCCGAATATTTTCATTATTGGCTTATCCTCTAATAAGAAAAAGTTGAAATTATATCAGCTTATGGAATCAGAAACCAGCGCATGCGTCTGCTTTTTTGTAAGTGGTAATTTAGTCTGTATTAAAAAGTTTTCTTTAATTATGAAGCTGTGTAATATTCATGACTCTGGCGTGCGAAGTTTTATTTAAGAACAACCCGCCGGAAGTTGGCAAATATTTTCAAGTCTGGAGATAAAACATGCAAATTATCTCGAATAAATGGAATTTTATAATTTTATCTGCGGAACGGTATTTATATTTTCCTGGCCGCGCGAGTGTAACGTGTGTTTGACATAGCCGTGCGCTATTTTCAGTCGCCATTAAGGTGTATACACATATTTATACATATATAGATATATAGGTGTGTATGTTTTAATGATAATGTGTGTTTTATGATAAGGTTAACTCGGCTGTAAAAGTAAATGAATTAGTTTTAGTCGGCACAGGCAGGTACCGTCGCCATAAATTCAGGCAAAGCAGAACCCTCGCATGCTCAAATACACACAGAAAAAAAGTTTATTAAAACGCCCGGCTTTCCTCAACTAGAAACTCCTGTAACTCTTTGCCTGTCAATTTTCCTTTCTTTGCTACAGTTTTCAGTCCAAAAAAAGAATTATACTCGTTCGCAGTTTCCGCATGCGAGAAGGTTACTTGCCAGAAAGTTTAACAAGCAATTTTGCGCATACGGACTAACCACCATAATTACGTCGATAACAAAAACATGCCCGGTTTTAATGTGGACATTATCTAACTATAACCGCGTCGGCGCTTAATCTAATCTAATGCTAATATATTCATTTCCTGTGAAAACCCCGGCTTACTGGTTTGCAAAAACTACAATAAATGCAAAGCTGCTGAAGTATCATGCACGGCTGCCTGCTATTTTAAACATTGATTTTCCT
The DNA here is from genome assembly GCA_963969525.1 of Ontholestes murinus. Lineage (NCBI taxonomy): Eukaryota > Metazoa > Arthropoda > Insecta > Coleoptera > Staphylinidae > Ontholestes > Ontholestes murinus. The sequence goes on from OZ018397.1 coordinate 17,053,521, forward strand.
CTTCATGTTGTTCAAAATGCTTAACCAATTACTGCTACTTTAATTATCTTATAAATTTATATCATATTATAACTATACACTTATTATCTGTTAAATTTAATTTAAAAAAATTCAAGCGCCGAAACTTATTTCATAAGTCATTTTATTATTTCATCAACATTAATATCTACCAGGTGAGTTTTTTTGATGTTCTCTATGGGGATCTCGGAAACTATAAAAGATAGAGAAACGATTAAATGGAAAAACAGAATAAAGAATAATAATTCTGTAATAATCAAATGGTCTGTATGTGGGTGGTTTAAACACATTTGCCAAGAGGATAATACGTTTTTACAAAAATATTATGAACAGATTCACTAATTGTGGTATTTTTAATCACCACAATGAACATGGATGAACTCAAGAGAATTCACGAGAAGTTTCACAGAGAAAACTACAAATTAAATTTGGGTTTAATCTATGGTGTGTTTGGATTAAGAATTCTCGGTCCATAGAATTTTGAAAGCTCACTAAGTGGAAATAATTACATTCATTTTCTTCAGAACACATTTGAAGATATGCTCGATTATTTAATTTGTCATTACAAGCAAGATTGAATTTTTTCAATATGACGGTGCTCCACCTCATAACATGTTGGCTTTACGAATTATATAAGTGATGCTTTTCCTAACTCATAAGTAGGAAGAAATGAACCAATACCAGCGCCACCTAGATCTCCCGATCTGTGCGTTTTAGCCTTTTTACTTTCCCTATATACGTATATATATATAGGGCGAGTATTGTTCATATTTTTTTTTTGAATTTTTTTTGCGGAAATATCCGTTTTGAGGTCCCCTTAGTCCATTGCACTGGAAAAATATGTGTCTGTGGGTGTGAGTGTCGAGTCTGTCTGTCTGTCGGTGGGCGCTGTATCTCAAAAACGAATGATCCGAACGTTCTTAACTTTGAGAAAAAAATAAAAATTGAAACTTTTGACATTTTTTGATAATTTCTAATAAACTATTGGAGTTACATGAAATTTATATAACAAATAATTGGAAATAATTAAAAAGTGAAGAAATTATTAAGAATAGTTTTTTTTACGTAAACCTTATAGTTTTCGAGTAAAATATAGGGAAAGTACTATGATGGCCACATTTTTGTAAATATCGCCGTTATTTATCAACCGATTTTGATTATTATTGTTTTGTTGTATTTAGAATAAAAAAATCTACGAATTGAGGTATCGCAAGGGGTACTTTGCTATATGAATTTTTAAAGTTGGGGTTACCACCCCTTAGAGGCGAAGGGGTGGGAGGCTTAATAGTGTATCTCAGGATAGTAATTTAAAAACAAAAATCGACCTGTCAAAGCATTTTTCTGAAATATTTTTATTTACGACTTTACAAAATTTATCCGTTACTTTTGTGAAGCACTGTATAGGGGAAGTATTGTTTTCGTGCATGAAAATGTCTGTGGACGCTCTATCTCAAAAACGAATAATTCGTTTGAGATGAAACTTTAAACTTAAGGTTTTATCATTAAAAATTAGAACTGAAAAGCTTTTGGTAAACATTCCTAAACCGGAAGTGGTTGTTTACTCGAGGCGTTTTTTGGATTTATCTCAATATTTTTCTAAATTTTAAAAATATTACATAACTCTTCCATCAAAAATTAAAGGGAATGAGAAACTGAGCAAGTTTTATTAAAACATGTTTATCATAAAAATGTTGACATTTTTTGCCTAGTACTAATAACTAGAGAGCGGATAAAAAGGCTTAAAAAATGTGAAAAAAAGCACTTAAAAAGGCACAAAATTTAGAGAAAAAAAGCATTAAAAAAGCATAAAAACAAGAAAAAAGCATAAAAACGCGAAAAAAGCACTAAAAAACCATTAAAAGGCAGAAAATTTAGAGAAAAAAAGCATAAAAACACGAAAAAAGCACTAAAGAAAACTATATTTTCTTGATATGTTACACGTTTATCAACATATTTTACAAAGAAATTTGGCTTAAAACTAAAATAAACATACTTTCTTTACGCAATATATAATATCATGTAAGTATTTAAAAATTAAATTGTAATTTTGTATACGTTTCAAAATAACTAAAATCTATTCATAAAAACAGTTGATCATTAAATGTTGTTCTAAGGGTTTAATTGTAAAAATTATTACTTCTGATGCTCAATAAATTTTTGAAAGTAGAAAAGCTTCTCTTTATTTTAAATTATAGCTGGATCCATTTGAAAATTGCCATTCAAAATCAAGTTTAATTTAATATTAAAAATCCTTCATTTTCAACGAATACTTCTTTCGATATTATTTTGATTTCTTGGCCAATGCATGCAGGTATTTTCTAAAATGAATCTGCTTTTATAAAGATTTGATTGTGTTGTTCACAAAAGTTAAACGCGATTTTATGTAACTCAATTGTTTTGAAGGAAGCTCTTGTTTCTTAAGAACTGTTTAACAGTCTTTAACTGATTTGCTTGTCGTTTCGGAAAAGTTGTATATAACCTTATTAAATTCTTCAAAATTGTTCGCATAGTACATTGTAGCATATAGCCAAATTCCCCATTTTGTTAGCACTGGTTTATGGGGCAGTGAGATATCAGATAATGACTTCTTGAATAATTGTACTCACAGAAGAATATAAGAACTATTTTTCCATATTTAATTAAATCTACAAATGGAAATTTCATTCTTATAGTTTCAGAAATTCGTTTCTATTCATGTGCTAAACTTGTACAATGCACAAAATGCATTATTAGTAAAATTTTGTAACTTGGTATTGTCTACGGCAAAAATAAGCTTGTCAGTCCATCATTTATGAATTTTGCTATAATGTTATTATCAGTTTTTTTCAATTCTTTTGTATATATCAAAATACTGTTGGTCGGATGTCTTCATGTTAAACTCATATTATTAAATTAAACAAGTCTGTGGTTTCATCCACACCAAACCACATATAATTATTATTAATAATATCTTTAATTTTTTGTATGGTTTCATAGTATCTAAGAGCTACATAATTTTTTCTCGGGAATGCGTATTTTACAATATTTTCCCAAGAAAGATTTAAATGCATTATTTTGTAATTTTCTTAAAGGGATATTAGAATGTAAAAGTATTTTGCACAAATGTGAATTTAATTGAAGATGATGCTAAAGATTGTGAAATTGTGCTGTTTTGTTAGTTCAGCTTTGAACTTTTTCAAACGTTCTTGACGTAGTGTTGTTATAACATGTTTTACATACAAGTCTTGACTAGTTAGGATGCAGTTGGGAACTAAAATAAAACTTACTATTTTTAAACATGCCTTACAAAATAATGTATAATTTTCACTTATTAATTCTGGATAGCCTCTAATTAAGTCTTGTATTGTGGTTTTCACCTTTTGCATTATGGGTTAAATATACATGTGAATTATATAATATAATTTATCTGTGATTCCCCAGGTTAATACGATTCACGCATATAGTAATTTTTGATAAATAAGCAAAGTTTTTGGAATGTCAATTCAATAGTTTATGAATGCGAGTTTGAATATGAAAATTAACGAAAACGGTAAATATGCGCCAGGCGTCCCATCGGTACTTTTGCCGAGAGAAGGAAATTGATACGGTTGCAGAACACCTGATTATTAGCTATCACTTAAATTTGTTTACATTTAATACTTACTGGGGCCCCTATTTATTTTTTAACGACGTTTACATCCGGAATATCATTGGTGATTCCTATGAAGCGTTCGTCTGTATTATCTGAATAATGAGACGGTCTATTATATCTACTTATTTATAAACGAATCCATTGTAAATTGGTAATTTATACTAATATTTATTAATAATAAAATTCATTATAATTATTGTATCATATTATGAAGATTTTTAACAATTATGTTGTCAAAAGACACGAAGAAAATATGTAATACAAATATAATCTATAAATGATGGGATACAGATTTTTACGAAAATTCTCTATATTAGCACATTAATTTAATATCAGCGTGAAATTATTATTAAATGTTTTTTAAATGTTTAAGAAAATGCTCCAAATAAGCATCAAAATCTAAAAAAGCATGAAAATAAGCATAAAAAGTCAAAATAAACATAAAAAGTCAAAATAAGCAAAAAAAGCCCAAAAAAACTTAGCGCTAAGTAATCACATTCTTCAAGATTCGTATAGATATTAAGAAATTTTTTCGATTCTATTAATATTATGGATAAGCATAATGCTAGAAATCCGCTCTCTACTAATAACCTATAAGAGTTACATGAAATTTGTAAACCAAGTAATTGTAAGGAATCCAAAACTGAGCAAATTATTAAAAATCGCCTTTTGCGTAAAACTCATAATTTTGGAGAAAATGTAAACAAAATATTATGAAGCTATATCAACATTTTTATATTTCTTTATATTTTACAATTTTTAATTAAATCCCTGGCTTATGATTTACTGATTGGAAGGTGGGATAGAGGCCACCCACCCACCGTACATATAAATGATAACCTTAGATATTAATCGTTGATGATTTTGTTGCAAAAAACAATAAAATCTTATATCTAATAAAAAAATAAAGCATAATCCAAATATAAGTTTAAATATAGCTAGTCCTATCTATTTTAGATTTGAAGCCTGCTCACCTATCATGCATTAAAATTTGATTAATTACCTCATTCAAAAACTCTACCGTTTGAATTTCTTTTTAATTCAAAAAGTTCTGTAATTAATTTTACTCCAAACGGCGAGACGATCAGTAATTGAAATTTATATGTATTTGTAGAGTGGGTGGGTGGCCTCTATCCCACCCTCTAATCAGTAAAACATCATCAAATATTATTTGAAAAATTTGTATAATTAATTCTCCAAAAATTCCAATTATTTTGTGTTTATTTATATTTTACAACTTTTATTTAAAACCCTCGCTTATGTCTATGATTAGAGGATGGGATAGAGGCCACCCACCCACCCTACATATACATGATAACTTTAATTGCTAAAGGTGAATGATTTTGCTTCTAAAAACCATCAAACCCTTTATGTAATAAAAAAATGAAACCAAATCAAAATTTAATTTTAAATATAATTAGCTTTCTATAGCAAATCTTATCTAACTTAGATTTAAAGTCTGCCCATTCATTATGCATTATATTTTTACTAAGTTACTCACTCAAAAAATTTTCCATTTTTATTTTATTTTTATTCAAAAAGATTTGTAATTAATTTAATTGATTACAACCATACGATAAGGAATTAATATTTATATGTATATATAGGGCGGGTGGGTGGCCTCTATCCCACCCTACAGTAAAAAAATCATCATCAAAAATTATTTGAAAAATTTGTTTGAATGAATCTATCAAATTGTGAAATAATGTGTTTTTTTTTACGTTGTACAGCATTTAATTAAAACCCTCGCTTATATTTTACTGATTGGAGGGTGAGTTAGAGGCCACCCACCCACCTTACATATACATAATAATCCAGGACTGCACAAGCAGTATTTTGTTGATTTACATGATTTAAATAATTGTTAGTGGTTAACTTATTTTATCTCCTCAAGAATTTACAAGTAATAAATTTTTATTGCCCAGCAGAATAAAAATAATCCTATTACTCTAAATATTTACAATATGTAAAATTAATTATTGAATTAATGTTAATAAGTACATGCAGATGCTTGCTGGATAATCAAGATGTTACAATTTTATTTGACGTAAAGCTAAATGATAAAAGCAATGTATTTTCACCAGCGAGATATGAGAAAATTTCAGAATAAACGATCAAGTAATCTTTGGAACTATCACTAATAATATAGTTTTACTTCTAGTTTTCAAGTCAGCAGGTATCTAGCGAATCTTCCAACAACTTTTATACACACTACGGTTTCTTATATAGATGTCGGTGATGGTTATATGTATCTTTGAAAGCTTATCTTTATCGTCAAATTTTCTTTTTTTCTTTTTTTACAAAATTGGACAGCCACATAATTCCATACCTACAATCCTCCTAACAGAATAATGAATATTATTTGTACAATCGTATTGATGATAAACCATCCTAAAAATACTGCTTGCGCAGTGATTAATTTCTAGTCCACAAGTATCTTATTGATGTAAATCATCTAGAAATGTTCAAAACGATTTGTAATACATTTCATTGGATACAACGAGGTGATAGGGAATTAAGGTTTATATGTATATGTAGGGTGGGCGGGTGGCCTCTATCCCACCCTCCAGTCAGATAAACATCATCAAAAATTATTTGAAAAATTTGTTTGAATATATCTATTAAATTTTGCAAAAATGTTATGTTTGTTAACGTTTTACGATTTTTAATTAAAACGCTCGCTTATGTTTTACTAATTGGGAGGTGGGTTAGAGGCCATCCACCCATCCTATATATACATAATAATTTAGAATTTAAAATTCAAAATTGAGCAAATTATTAAGGATACCTTTTTTTGCGTTAGCCTCATAGTTGTCGAGAAACATATAGGGAAAGTATTATGGTGGCCACATCACAATTATTGATTATGTTTTACTGACTGGAGGGTGGGATAGAGGCCACCCATGAATTTGGCATTTGCGGTGGAATAAGAGCGAATCCCTTGAATATCCAACATTTCCCCTCGAGACATGATTTTACATGTCACAGTCTTTGTCGTTGTCAAGATTGGTTCTAATTTTCGAGTTCGCGCATGATAGCAGCTGAACTCTTATATTTGTCCACGTTGCATTAAACATCATTCGGAACTTACCTTCGTCCAGTGAATTTGCTTCAAAACATATGACAGAGGCAAAGTTGCAAAGTCGATTCAAAGTGTTTTTTTTTACGTTTGTGGATGTTATATGCTGTTCACTCAAACATGCGTATTTGCAGAACTTTGCAAGGTGTAGTCGAGTCGTTCCCATTATGAACCAGCACAACAAAACGTGTTCCGTGTACTACTTGTGAGCCCACAGGACGTTTTATTGCCACCTCTTCACATTAAACTTTGTCTTATTAAGAACTTTGTCAAAGTGTTGTTCACAACTGTGTTGTTCACAACTTTCTCGGTAACCACAAGTCATCAGATTACAAGCAAGTAATCAACAATTTTTTGCAAAATTACCAGAAGATTGGAGCTCGAATGTCTCTCAGAATATATTTTCTGAATTCACATCTTGATTTTTTCTCACAAAACATGGGCGACACGAGCGACTACACCAAAATATAGCGAAAATCTACCAAGGATTTTGGGACAAAGACATGATGAGCGACTATTGTTGGACCCTAATGAGCTAAACAGATCCCAAGCTGTATAATTTAACCTCTGTTCATTTCTGATTTATACTATTTAATTCAATAAAATGGCCATTAAAGGTCAAAAATAATTAAACAATGAATTTATTGAATATTTCGAAAACTAGATCCCATTTTAAAAAACGGGCTACTGATTTGGATTGAGCCCCCTGATTTACCTTATAAACAGTTTTTAGCTGCTCAGGTCCAAAACCGTGTATACTTGTGTTATCGTAAAATAAAGTCACATTGACCAATTCTTCAAATCCTAGTTAAAAAATTAAACGTTTTAAATAGATACCTTTCTTGACACGTTCAGACATAGCCATATATTCGGCCTCTGTAGTGGATAGAGCTACCCTTCTCTGTTTCCTCGAATCCCAACTTATTGGACTTCCGTTGAGTGGGAACAAATACCCTGTGTAGGATTTTTTGTTCTCGACGCAGTTTACCCAATCAGCATCCACAAAACCCTTGACTGGTCCTGGGTCTGATCCGCAGGTTAATCCGACATCTGCGGTTCCCTTTAAGTATGGTAGTATTCATTTGGCTGCTCTCAAATGACTGGTATCGTAGCAATTGTTAATTGACCTAAGCGGCTGATTGCAAAAGCAATGTCCGGTCGGGTGGTGGTTGACAAGTAAGTTAGAGCACCAAATAGTTCCCCATACGGTAATTTTTAATTTGCTTTGTTTGCTTCCTTGATCTTCTTTAATTTCCATTGAATCGGTGAAGCAATTCCATTATATATTTCTTTTGATTCATCGACATTTTTTCGTTGCATTTGGTAAACTTTACGCCCAAATAGTACTTTGCAAAACCAAGATCCTTAATCTCGAACTCCTTTCCTAGCTTTCTTCCAAGCTAGGTAATTTTATTCTGATTCCGCGATGCAATCAAAATATCGTCAACACAGATTCCAATCATCGTCAAATCTTCCCCTGAACCGAACAGGGATCTGACTTTGTAGTAATCGCTCTGTGATTTCTAAGACTTCATCTAGCTTGATGTACCAACTCCTATCGGCTTGTTTGAAACCATATAGTGATTTCTTCAACAGGCAAACTTTATTTCCTTTCTGATAACCTTTAACATACTTCTGGCCTTGTTACCTATAGTACTGTTGCCCTCGCGTTTGCGGGGTATTGTCAAATAATTTAGGAGTCTCCATTAAAATTTCTTCCTCAAAATTTCCGTTTAAATATTTAGTCACAATGTCAAAGTGTAGAATTTTCATTACGCATTTTGCAGCTATGGCTGTCATCAATCAAATAGAGTCAAATCGAGCTACTGGAGCAAAAGTCTCAGAGAAGTGAATTCCAGGCTGCTGACTGAATCCTTGCGCTATCTGCATTGCCTTTTTTCTCTTAAGGGTACCGTCTGACTTGAACTTGACCCGTAGGATAATCCCGATGATCTTAGCTCCTTCAAGGCGGTCTACCAGTTCCCATGTATCGTTTTTGATTATTGATTTAATTTCATCTTCAATAGCACTTTGCCATTCCTCTGCATTAAGACCATTTGTCGCTTACTTCATAGGGACCTCCAATTTAAGGTTCATTCCCTTAACGAATTCCCGCAAATCACTTTTCACAAGGATCGCTTGCATCTTCCAGGTATCGAAGTTGTTTTTGTTAAACACTTCGATCTTTGCTGTGTTCGCGGCCATTTTCTTATTTTTCGTTAGTAATTTGCTCAATTTTGGATTCTTGAGCAAATCAGTAGGAATAACCTTTTTGCGTAAACCTTATAGTTTTTGAGAAAAATATAGGGACAGTACTATGATGACCACATCGCCATTTCCTATGATTTAAATTTCGTTCTTTGAATTCAATATCTTATTAAGTGTACCAAATTAAAGAAGAAGCTACATTTATACAGGTGTAAAAATGGTAAGGGGTAATTATTGGTGTATAGGTGCAAATTATTGCGCATCCTTGGGGTATTTGTGAGAAGTGGTATGTACATTAAATCTGTGTTCTCGTTGAGTTTAAGTGTGAGTTCCGAATCTAATACCTTGAAATAATGGTGAAATACGTTTTTTCTCGAAAGCTGGATTTAATTTTGATGTCGAACAAACAGACCACAAACTAGAAACTAGTGATTTTGAACATTTTTGGGCATTTAAACAAAATTAATTGTACAAAAGCTGCGGATTTTTTTAAAAGAAGCAATTATCTTTACGTTAATCTGTTTAACGAGCAACAGATTTAATGTAAACATCACTTTTCAATAACCTGTAATCCCCTAAAGCCGCGCAATCCTTTGTACTTACCCGTCAATCTTTACTCGCTCTATAAACGTAATTTTTCATTAATCTATTTTACTTGATAATGAAATTTGAACACTGTAAATGTTAAAGTGAAAACACTTTTATAATTTTCATTTATTAATATAAATATATAATAAAATATAAAAAAAGTATATATTTCAATTAATTCAGTCTTGAAACTTCTGAAAAGGCTTCCAAACAATAATTCCTTTTGGCTATAATAAGTTAATTGCATTTCTTTGAAATGTCTATTTTACTTTACAAATCACTTGTCATGCTGTTTAAATTATTAAATTTTAACTGATTTCTTTAAAAACTAAAGTTACATCATAATCATAATGATGGTTGCGACCGTTACTATGTGGCAATTCATAAGTGTTACATATATTTCTCTTATACCAAAATTATCTTCTCCGATGATTAACGTTAACAACTTTCGTGATATTGCAATTTTACCACGCATAAAATTTAAAATAATATTTGAAACAGTGCTGCATGACCAAATTAATTTTTATGAAAAACAGTATATCTTTTGTACTCTTGATTCAACTAACGCTAATATTCAAGCATTTGCATTATTATTAAGTTATGAAAGGAAGTCATAAAAATGATCAAATAATTTTTGCTTTATCAATACCAAGCGTTTCCTATAAATCTATTTTTGCTATATGACGTACAGTAAATATATTATATATATTTTTACTATATGACACAGAACATTTTTTCACTTTTTTTTAAAAGAAATATCCGTTTGAGGTTCTATGGAACCTTTCCATAGGATACGGATATTTCTATTGAAAAAAAGTTTTAAAAAATCGAAATTGAGCTCAAACTGTAAACTTAGGGTTGTATTAATTTTTTGTGAGCATTTAAAAAATTAAGAAAAAAACGTCTATGTGTAAGTGTGTCCGAATTTTCTGTATTAAAATGGAACTTAAAACTTTGTCCAAAGAACACAAAACTCTTTCACCTTTTTTTCGGATTTTCTTATTATAAATAAGATTTCAAAAGTAAAATTTAATTTGATATCATTTTTGAAGTTTATTTGAAGAACTATATCAGCTATATAAAGATTGAATAAGAAACAGTTGTAGAAAATAATGGAATAATCAAAGTAATTTGAAAAGAATAGACTTTTACTTAAAATTTCTGATTAATATGAAGCAGATGTTGCCGCTATGTTCAGCAACATCTATATAACTATCATGGTTTTCTTATAGAGAGTTTGATACTCCTAATTAAAATTTCGTTTTCCCGTCTTTAACTGTCGATATGCTGATGAGATCCAAAATAAATCGAAATCGTATGTGTTATTGACAAGGAGTAATGTTATATGATTATTAACCGTCAAAAAATTTCGTGGGGATTATTATCCTATTTGTTTTCGATTTGTAAAGAGATTCCCCACGATGAAGTATAGCGACGGTTTTAGCCCCAAAGCTAGGTTATGCCCATTTATCTATTCTATAATTTTGTTGGTTTGTGAAAGCTTTTCTTGAACTTCCTGAACACGAAATGTGGTTTACCGTAAGTGGCTGGCTATTCAAGAAGCCTGCTGTTTTCATTGTTTGTCATTGTGAATTTAGAAAAATGCACAAGAGGTTTAAAGGAAAGCTAAAAATAATTTTATTGATGGGCAAAACAATTTTAAAAACTAAGAAACTACCAAAAATATGTAAATTACTCCGATGGCACAACAGTATTTTAATTGATCAGGCGTTTTAAATGTTGAAGATGTTTTTTTTTAAATAGCAACTTCTTCAATTAATGTATTCAAATAATGTAGTGTTGAAAATTTGGTTATGTAGCGCTTTAAATCACGCGCAAAGTACAAAGTTCGTAAACTTCATCACTCAAAACTTGTACGAAAATTGCTACGAAATGTTAGCCTAAAAATTCTACATTTTTAATAATGTTGTTTTAAGTAACTTACCGGAAAACTCAACAAAGAAGAGGAAGCCTGTAAGCGCTGTAATCCAACAAATATTAGGGTGTTTAGACTCGGTCAGCCCCGAGCTTATACTAAGCCTAGACTTCTAAAGGTTGTGCTGGACTCGTCACGATGCACAACAAATCCAAAAAAAAGTAAACAAATTACGGAAATCTTAAGAATACTGCAACATCTATATCAACAAAGATCCTACTCATCGCAAGGCCGAAGTGAGGAAGAATAGGTTTCGTGATTTCAGATCTCGCAAGGAGAACGAATAAATATGTTGAAGATGATTGGCCCCGCATAGTACAAGCAACAAACGCATTCATACCCAACAGTCAGGTTTAATAATGTACGCGGCCTAAATTCCAAGACATTTACATTTTATAATATCGTACTACCATCCGATGAGTTAGACACAATTCTTCTAACCGAAACCTACGGAAATGATTCACTCTTAAACTCTGAGCTGTTTCCATCATATTTTAATGTTTGTTGCAGGGACATATCTCTAGGGCGGGATGGCGGTGTCTTGGTGGCCTTGAAAGATTGTTTTGCACACTAATGAGATTATGATTAATGATGCTCAACTAAAAGACCCTAAAACGCATAAGTATATTCAATATTTATTATAATGTTATTGTTGTTTAGATAACCCTCCCAGACATCTGCGACATCGTATGTACTATTCTTCAGCATTTTAGAATCACAACTTTTTGATGCTAAATTAATTATAGTTGGTGATTTAACTTTATTAACTTCCATTCAGCTAATCACCTTTTGTTTAAAGAAATTTCAATGGAATATTGGATTTAGTTTTAAGTTGTGAGAACCTAAATTGCTCGGTAGCATGAATCGATTCTCCACTTGTCATTGAAGATAATTATCATCCATCGTCATGCATAATATGTCATGGTTCTGATGTCAGCTCTGTAAAAACTTTTGCTCAGCGCAGCCGACTTATAATTTCAAGAAAGCAAATTTCTCGCTACTTTATAAACTCATATTTGAGACATCTTGGGATTCTGTTGTTAGCTTGAGCGACCCTGGCCTTGCTTGTGATGAACTTTATAAAATTTTAAATAGTTACATTGACCTATGCGTACCTTTTAGAATTAACAAAGCTAATAATTTTCCATTTTAGTTCTGATGTTTAACCATTCAGAATATTAGACGTAAACAGCAAAATCTGAATATTTTGAAATAATCACAGTTTTGTGCTTATAGGAAACTGGTTAACGAAAGCATAAAAGCAGACTATTTAAATTACTTAACTTCTATTGAAGCAGAAATTAAACAATCAATGAATGCAAAGGTAACACAAGAATTCCGGGCTTCATAAGAATAGATAATGAAATATTTGTACCACTTTAAGATATAACTAATGCATTTGCAGACTCTTTTTAATCTGTTTATAAAGTGATGAAGAAAATGTACCGTCAAATAACGAAATTCTATCAATCGGAGCATTTAATTTGGATACATTTATGGCAGCTGACAAACTTCCAGCACTTGCTGTTAGAGACTGCATGCATGTGTTATCAACTCCGCTTTTACATATTTCTGACATGATGTTAAAGTAATAATAGATTTTGGACATCCTATAAAATTATACCAATAAACCAAAATCACCGATAATATTGATAATTATTGCCCAATATTTTTAATTAGTAATTTCGCCAAAATTTTCCAAATTTGTATGCTATACATACTTATCTATAATCATGTTTTTAGAAGTAAATCAACCATCACTAATTTATGTAAATTTACAACAACTTTCTGAGAGTTTTTGATGCTCAGCATCAGGTACATGTTATATACCGACTTATCTAAGGCCTTCGACACCATTAAACATGATTTGTTAGGCTGTATGATGAGAATCATAGAATATTACAAGGGTTTTCGATCGACAACCTTTGTCTCTTTAAGAGGTGTACCGAAGGGTTCAAACAGACAGGGGCCAGTTTTTATTATTTTCTAATGATATCGATAGTTGTTTTGATTATGATTGATGAATGCTAATGATCTTAAACTAAAGACTGCATGGCACTACAACAGAACAAAAAAAGTTTTATGATTGCTGTATTAATAAATGGCTCCATTAGGGAGATGTATAATAGATATACAAAATACTTAAATACTGTTACAATTTACAATCTGTAGAAGGGGGTGGGGTGTTGTGATTACAATGATGGAAATAACCTATAGAACAATAATGAACAAAATAATTAAAATAAACAGTACATTTTTCTTTTGTGTCTGTTTATTTCTAATTCTTCTAAAAGATTTAATTTACACCTTTTGCGGCATTCGTACAAAATTTTATAACTTTAAAATTCTTCGTTGAAAATTACGACCTGTTTGTCTTTGTAGACTTCAGGGCAATTCCTACACGTAGGAATTTTTATTTTTATTAGAATAATCTTTAGCGTTATTGGTGAATTTATGCAATGAATTATTGGTTTTGGGGGCGGTAAATTGATGGTTTTCTTGTGCCATAGAACAGAACTGATTATCTAAATTATTTGAAAGTTGCTTAGGGTATAATAATGAAAGATCTTTTGTTTACGGTTTTTGTCTAATATATCTAAATTAAACCGTATTTTAGTCATTGCAAACAATAATGGTTTTCCAGATAAACTTATTTTAGTATACTATTTAAGCATTTAATATATTTTTGAATATCCATTATTTATCTGCCTGATGAAGCCATTGTCTGGTGAAACATGTTGCAGTGTTCAACATTAAATAGTAATAGTAATAAAGAGCTTTATTTATCTAAGAACAAAATCTAAAATACATTACATTATAACTATAAAAACACTAACGAGATACTCTTGGATAAATTGGATTACGCTAATTTAAATTATCATAGTTTAACCTTTGAAATTGATCGGGTATGATTGAAACACTTGTGAGGAAACTGAAAATAAAAGTAATAATATGGAACATAACAAGTGTTTTTCTTCGCCAAAATTAAATATCTGGTTCCATCAAGAGAGTAGCTCAAGAAGTAACAACTTATTTGATTTTTCTGCCTAGGAGTAAAATTGAAGACTTACGACTGTTCAGAAATAGCGAATGATCTTTAGCTGTTTGCAATAACCTTTCCAAGTAATTGATAATTTTGATACACGCAAGTGAATGAAGGATGAAATGATGTGTAAAATTGGTGTATCAACAGCATAAAAATTATGTCTGCAGTTCAGGATAGATAGATTTGAATCGAACTGTATATGAGTGGACCAAGAATTAATCCTTGTGGAACGACTGAAATTACTGGCATTTTGCTAGAGCTTATACCATTAAGAACAACATGTTAAGACCTGTTATATAAATTTTGAAAAAATATTACACTGCCATGATCAAGACCTATATAGTGGAGAATTGCTAGAAGTATATCATGGATAATAGCATAAAAAGCCCTATTAAAGTCTAGTAAGACTAAGGCCGTCATCATGCCATCATCTACATCGACGATATCATCGAAAAAGAGCAGTTTGACAGGTATGACTGTGTATGAAAATGTAGCATGCTGTTATTATTTAGAATCCCGCGTAATTGTTTTTCTGCATTGTTTTCTAATATGTTTAACAAGATCGGTAACATTTTGAGTTTAAAGTTTTTGGAATGGATCTAAGGATCGATTATTTCCAAATCGGTGGAAATCTGTGGTTCTCAAAACAAAAATTAATTATATGTGTCCAGAGAGGTAGTAAATAGGGACAACACAGTTTTATGAATTGAATATTAAGTCCATCTATATCAGAAGCTTTACTTTTAATGTATACACTTATAATTCTAGAAACTTTATTAAACAAAAATTTGTTGTGAACATTGAATTTAGTTTGAGATTGATAAAAATTAATAATGTTTTGCTTATTAATATTGTTAGCTTTAGGAATAGAATTTATAAAATAATTATTGATGACATTTCTGTCTGATAACTCTTCTGGTTTCTGAATTTCCGGCTTGTTTATAATAATTATCATGTTAAGCTGTTTTTACGTTTCACCCAAAATTGATGTTTCGAATTTGTAATTAAGATAGGCTTTTTCCTCTTTTTTTAATAGTGATATAGTACAATTTCGCCAGGATTTGTATTCCTGCCAAAGGATTTCAGACTTTTTTTTAAATATTTTTATTTTATCATCTCTAATTGACATTATTAGACTTAAGTTATCCGTAAGCCATGGGGAGTATGTTTTCCTTGTAATACACGTTTTAACAGAAAATAAAAGAAAAATGGACATCAACACTGCTGATTTAGTCGTTATATTTCTCCAAATGTTGTTGTCTGTTTAAATAAGCTGAGTATATTAAATTACTATTTTCTAAATTTTTCAAAATAGATAAAAAATGATCTGTGGCTGTTGTCAACAGGGAAACAATAGTTCAATGTTTTCACATTATTGTTATTGTAATTATCGCTGATGACAGTGGTACTTATCGTGGGTTA
This sequence comes from Ontholestes murinus, assembly GCA_963969525.1. Lineage (NCBI taxonomy): Eukaryota > Metazoa > Arthropoda > Insecta > Coleoptera > Staphylinidae > Ontholestes > Ontholestes murinus. The sequence continues at coordinate 17,069,449 of OZ018397.1, forward strand.
TCCACTTAAAAATAATCTGTGGCTGGTGTTAACTGGGAATAGTTCAATTTTTAATCTTAGTGCAACGCTTTATACAATAAATTTAACGTTAATGGTATTATCTTACAATACATTCAGAGTAAATGTTGAAAATATCCATAGTCACTATCTGGACATCTTCCTGACATGTTTAGGTGGTGTCATAATTTTTAATTGCTACTTTGAAAATGATCTTGTAAATTGATATAACTTTTATTTTTGAACACTGCAACATGTTTCACCATCCAGTAGCTTCATCATAATAATAGTAAAGGTGAAAACTGGTCACGAATAAAAAATCATGTATGATAACAATCAAGTATATTTTCTTAATATACCTTATTCAAAATGTATCACAACCTAAATTCCTCAAGCATCGATTTCATTATGATTTTGTGATTACGTTGGACTTTAATCGCGTATTATGATTATGTTAACTTGCTTAACTGGGATATTTGGAGATTTTTTTTTAATATAGACTAAGCATCTAACATAGATATAGAGGCAGGGTAAAGTTAAAATTTTGAAGTCTTTGAATACATGTCCGCAGTCATCACCATACTTTAATCCCAATATTATTCGAATAGCACACCGATGAAGTCCAAAGATTGAAGCCTAATAATGTCCCCAAACAAGTATACACGGTTTTGGACCTGAGCAACTAAAAATTGTTTATAAGGTAAATTGGGGGGCTGAATCCAAATCAGTTTTTTAAATTGGTTCTAGTTTTCGAAATATTCAATATTTTCATTGTTTAACTATTTTTGACCATTAATGGCCACTTATTGAAATAAAAAGTATAAATCATAAATGAACAGAGATTGAACTGAGTGTTTTAAACTGCTTGGAATCTGTTTGGACCAAAATCCTTGGTATCTCCTTTCGATTTTCGCTATATCTTGGTGTAGTCGCTAACCTTGGTCGTCACTCGTGTCGCCCAAGTTTTGTGAGAGAAAATCAAGATGTGAATGCATAAAATGTATCTTGAGAGACATTTGAGCTGCAGTCTGGTGGTAATTTTGCAAAAAAATGTCGATTACTTGCTTGTAATCCGGTGACTTGTGGTTACTAAGAAAGTTGTGAACAACACGTTGAAACAATGCCCATTCTGCTGCTTCATAAGGCGTTAAACATTTTGTAAACTTTGCATCAGCCATTAGATTTCGAATATCAAGTCTAACAAATATTCATTCTTTGATTTTTGCGTTTTGGAAACATCTTGATCAAGTACTCGAAAGCAGTTCCTTCGCGATTAAGTGCTTTGATAAAGTTCTTAATAAGGCCAAGTTTAATGTAAAGAGGTGGCAATAAAACGTTCTGTGGGTTCACAAGTAGTACAGAGAACACGTTTTATTGTTCTGATTCATAATTGGAACGACTCGGCCACACTTTGCAAAGTACTCCAAATTCGCATGTTTGAGTGCATTTCTCATGATTTTCCCAGCATATAACATCCACAAACGTAACAAAAATACTTTGAATTGACTGAAACGTTCTCTCTGTATTTTCATATGTTTCAAAGCAAATTCACTGCACAAAACACATTCCGAATGATGTTTAATGCAACGTGGTCAAATATAAGAGCGCTGTGCTGCCACCATGCGTGAACTCGAAAACTAGAACCAATCTTGACACACGGATTGAAGATCTGAGTTCAGGGCATCAAATAACGTTAAGAATCGTTCTCATATACTCGGGTCCAAAAGTTGACCCGAATTTGTAAACTTGTGTAATTAGACCCTACAATACATGGCTTTGAATAAAGGGAAAATAGGCAATCCGCAGAGCATCTTGGCCAACTTCGCACAAAATATTACGCAAAAGGAATAGATTGATATTTAACTTGAGAGAAAGTGAATCACCCTGGGCTAACCAATTCAAGGTGGAATTTATGCAAATGCCTAGAAATGGCACGGTTGTCTGAATGTTATTTGCTTTAGAGAGAGAACATTGTGCTATTTGGTTTTAGTAAGTTGTGACAGAACCAAATGGGTAGCCTTTGACAATGCCGCTTCATGTTTACTTTTTACATATTCTTTGGACCCTGCAGATTTTGGCTTGTTGTGTCTATGCAAATAAAATTGATCTAGATCCTTTAATGCAGCTTGGCAAGTTGTGATGTAAATTACAAAAAGCAGGGCCCAAAATAAAGCCTTGTAGGACACCATGCATACTTTTACGCGGTTCAGATATTGCAAGTCGATGGACGAAGTTCACATAACTAAATGTTCTCCCACTCGAACCCAATTGTGCTCTTCATCACTAAACCACGGTAACCTATTGCAGCTCTGAATTACTTATCATCAGCAATAAAAAGCTTCTATTTATCCAGTATACGAAAGATCTCTGGCAAACTCTTGTGTAGGCATTCCTGAAATGAAAAAAATTCTTTAATCAAAAAATACATTTTAAGTATATGCCCTTTCTCTTCTTCGTCTAAAGCAATTAAAACCATTTTGCAACATTAAAGAATTATCTTTCTCTGTAATCTAATTAATTATTTCGGCAATTCTCTCCTGCATGTATATCTAGTTTCTTCACGAACTTCACGAAAATTTGGAGTTTTTTTATTAGTGTATGCATAATTAATTTTGGTTTTATTCAAAATATTGGCTATTGGCTTCTACACATTTCGAGAAATCTTTCAGGAAACTTATGCAGACCATGCCAGAAAAACTGCTTGTCTTTTAGGGCAAACCATTCGTCGAGCCATTTTCCAACTTCCTCGAAATTGCTGAAGTGCTGCTCTGCAAGTGCGTGACCCCTTGATGCGATGAGGTGATAGTCAGATGACGCCATGTCTGGCGAATACGACGGATGCGAAAGGATGTCCCATCCAAGCTATTTAAAGGTTTTTTACTGGTTTTGCTGTGTGAGACGGCGCATTGTCGTGTAATAAAATCACTTTGCCATTTCTTCTGGCCTATTCCGGTCGATTAATGCGTTGTATATTAATGGTTTCGCCGGGCATCAAGACACAAAACATGGTCTTCTTGTCAAAGCAATTTGGCCTTGGTGTTGAAGGAAAGGCTTCACCAAGTGAAAGATATGATTCTTTCCTCTTCGGGTTTTCAAAATAAATCCATTTTTTGCCACCGGTCACAATTCGATGCAAAAATGAGTTCCTTTTGTGGCGTTGAAACAGCACTTTACAAGTGACTGTGATTTTCCATTTGACGTTCTTTCAAATCGTGTGGGACCCATTTATCGAGTTTATTGATCTTCCCCGTTGCTCGTAAACGTCTGTCTGCTGATTATTTCTTGTGACACATGTAATGCTTCTGCTAATTGCCGTTGAGTTTGAATTGGGTCATCATCCAATAACTCCTGCAATTGCTTGTTTTCGGACTTTTGTGGTCTACCAGAGCGCTCACTGTATTCACATTAAAATTACCTCTTTTAAATTGTCAAAACCATGTCTCACATGTTCTAATCGATAGAACGATAAAATAGTCGTCGAATTCATGTAACATTTTAATATGGTCTGCTTCAGTGTATGCTGCAGTGTTGTCTTGATAAAAATATCTATTAAGACAAAAGGATTCAGAATATTTTCAATATACCGTTCAACTGTTGGGATTTTACATTTCTGACTTAAGGCGCCATGAATGAATTATTGTCAGAATGCAGAGATATTTAGTAAAGGATTATTTATTTAAGAAAATATTCATGAAGCAAATATAAACAGAAGAGAAAGCGTTTCTTTATTTAAATTTTTTGTCTGTGAACTCATATATCCCATCAAATGAAAATTCTGCTCCGGGTAGAAAGCCAGAAGGCATAGCTTTTCTTGTTATAAAAATCTTCGGGTTTTTTAAAAGTTTTTATCCTCATATTTTACGAACGTACTTAATAAAACACCATTTTTATGTGTTAGAAAGGTGATACCAAGAAGATCATCATCGAGGTTTTTAAGCATTACGACGACAAAATATAATTCTTCTAGGATGAGGAATTTCTATGGAGTGCTTGTATACAAGTTAAATGATAAGGAAATGAGTGCAAATCCTTTTTACACAATTTTCGGACAGGTATTAAATAATACTTCTGTTAAATTTGAAAACTTACGAAGATTTTTGGTGCATTATCTATTGTTCCACTTCCAATTAACTCTGGAATTCGTCTTTTAATTTCTTATCCAGTATCCTTCCTATCAACATGATCGTAAAAAACTTGTACAGCACACCGATGAATATGTCAAAAACAATTGAAATTGATTTTGAAATTCTTTTAAATAATTGAAAACAGAATATTGCCACTCCCCACTCGTTTTTCGCTCTGTGTACAAGATTTAAATTTTTGATGCACTTTATAAAACATGTTTACGATTAATTAAGGGTTACTGAAATCTGACTTAAGGACGAACATTCAAAACTTTAGGTGTATGCCTGCTGTTTTAGCTCGGCTTTAGATTTCGTTGTCAATATTTTTGATCGCTCTTTACAACAGTTGCATTAAAGTTTTAACAAATAAAACACTTTCGTTGAGAATTTTCACAGGTCTTTTAATGCCCACAATTGTTTCGCCACACATTGGCTGCACAAGACAGTTTAATCATCACCCTGTGAAAATTCTTAACGTAAGCGTTTTATTTCCCACATATTATGGAATTTTACCAAGTAATAGCCTCATCAATCCAATTAGATTCATTTTACTAGTGATATAAAGTAATATTTATAAAGAACACTGAATAAAACACTTACTATGTTTTTAACCACTATAATATTTATAGTGGTTAAAAACATAGTAAGTGTTTTATTCAGTGTTCATTATGAATTACCACATAGTAACGGTCGCAACCATCATTATGATTAATATTTATAAAAATAAAAATTTTACTAATTACTAATCCAACTATTTATCAACTGGTTATTCTGTTGTTAAGCGCGTACAGAAAATTTTATTATGTATAACATATACATCTTTTTAATTGGCCTATATAAAGAATAAAATTTCAAATTAGCAGATTCTAGAGCTCACACATTTCCTATAACGGTTTTGGCTCATAAAGTGGCCTTTATTGTTACGCAAAAGTGAATTTCGTCGAATACTGCAGAGGAAATATTCAGGGTACAATGACCGATGATATTTAACAGTAAACAACCCCGCTGCGTGAACACGCTACACTTTCACCCCAAAAATATTGCTAATTCACAGACCGCATTAGAATTATTTTATTATCCGAGTAATATTACACTTTCACACAAGGGCAAACAATTAAAAGAGGTTATTACGGGCACGGGAAAAAAAGTTTAATTCTCGTAATTTATTTGCTTGCGACCGAGGCGGATCGTGGAAACTACATGCTTTGTACAATTATATCATAAATATACTTCAGTTGTTTAAAATGGAATGGCTTATGGTTATATTTTAAGACTTTAATTTGCAAATAAGATTGTTTATTTTTATTATATTTTCCTTTGAAATAATTCTTAATTTATGTCAGAATTAATAATTGTCGCATTGAGAGGACAAACTTCTCAATTAAATCAATTAGTGCAACCTTTAGATAATAAATATCACCTTAATGTTGTCTCTTTTCTTATCGTAAAATTGAAGGTTTATAAAGTCCATTTAGACGTACTAATTGGAATGTATAATTAGATGACCGGCACTACCCTACTATAGTAGGGTATATAGGGTAAATAAGACATTCCTCTGTCTTCAACTACGGTGGGCAGACGAGACGAATAGGTCAAAACCGGTCTGTAGCTGTTATTACCAGGGAAACATTCATTTAAAAATAAAATACTATATATGATAAGTAAGACTTAACAATGCTTAGCCATAAAATTAATTTGATCTATTTCTATAGAATATTTGTTCCTTTTATTTAGTTTACTATTTATTAAGCTTAAAATAATACAGTAGAGAAACTGCTTTCGCTATGTGTGTACAAGTACGTTTACTAAAAATTTAATTTTGCATTAGTGGCGCACGAGAGCTAAAGTCATAAGCTAAGTGATACGAGAACGAAAAAGCACCGCTACAAATTGCACACAAACAAGTCAATTTAGAATTACAAACACGACGAAGAGATAAACCGACCTGTAGCACATAGGTAAAACCGTGTAAAGCCGCACAACTTTGTATTATTATAAACGGAAACGAAAACAAATAAAGCAACGTGGAAACGGAATTCCAAACACCAGAAAGGTTTCAAACATTTATACGCTGAAAAATAAAGCAAATATGCAACGGCGGCAGCGGAGAGTGTAAAAAAGTACGAAAACAAACTCTCGAATGTGTTGTTCATAAACATTGGGACGTATATGAGAGTAATTCTATTTGCCTTTGTTAATAACTGCTAATTTTCATTTTTGTATCAGGCTTAGTTCACGGACTTTCATTGCCTATTGATAAGCAGCTGTTGAAACAATTTGAGTAATGTATACCTTTATAAGGAAATTTTATTCATTTTCAAAAAAACAGTTGATGGCATATTTTAATTTTTTTAATTTCAATATCTATAATTACTTCATTTAATTTGCTTTAAATAATGCTTAATTAATTTTATATTCCATATAAACTAAATTTTTAGATATTATTGGACGTTTTTAGTTTCTAGTTATTTCTAGATAAATAAAATTATGGAATTAAACTAGTACATATATTGATATTATATTTTTTCACCATAGTAAAACTGATAATAAACAAATATATGTGGCCTAGCTCTCGTACGATCAAACAGTAGCTATGGTTAATCTAACAAAGCCCTTTACTAGATTATGTACATTAATTATAATCGATAATGTAATAATCGCCACAACATTATTGTTTGCAAACGTTAATTAAATCATATTAACAAGAACATATCAAAAGAGGTCAAGTTCAGCCTGAATATGTTTACTTGCATTTTTCCACATTTATTACGACAACTCACTGTTCACGTACAAATTTTTGCATTCAAAATATTGACTAAAATGTCCATTTTAATTTGACGAATTCGACTAAACATAAACATCAATACCGTATGTAAAATTAATTTCAATTTCAATAGTTTGCTACTACTACAGAAAACGCTGAATTATGTAAATCCATTACCAGCTCAAATTAACAGAAAAATCTTACTATAGAATCAAATGAAGCTCCCATTAATGCAAACAAGCTTTTGTACTACCTATAGTTCGATAACGTAAATAATTTGGGGTATCGGTTATTCCCCGATTTATGGGCGCAATTAAGACAGTCGATTTTTTTATTAAGTAAAGGTTTTAGAGCCTACACAAGTAATATGGAATTCCTGTAAGCGCCCAGTCTTGTGCCTCTGTGAAATATAGTAGTGTGCAGGTAAATCGACACCAGAACTGATAAGGCATCCAGGTCAAATATAAAAATATTTTTAAAATTAAGTGATAAAGTCAAATTAATCAATTAGGTTAAATATGTGCTGGTGTGATAAAATTAGTGAAACATTTCAAGTATTTAAAAGCACATTCTGCCAAATTAAGTGATTGAGGTCAGAAATAACAAATTTTACAATATGTGATTGGTACATATACGCAGATGTGCAGTAAATAAATGCATATAAAGAGCACAATTCAGTCGCTAAATAATGATTTTTAGCACAAAACGAAGCGAGAATAGCAATTAGTAGTCTACAAGCAAGATCAACAGAATATCTGAAGATGAAGCGATGCAACATGGGTCTAGAAGGAGCAACATTCTGCTGAGTGAACGCCTTCTGGATCTCTTACATTAAAATTATAAGTAAATTTGTTTATCGTTCTCAAAAACTTAAAAAATCCTTATACATGTGTGTTTAATTTAAAACCAGATATGAAATTTGAGTGCTTTCCATATCTGGTAAAAGATTATATGCTTAAGAAAAGATTAATGAACACTATCAGAGAGCTACATTTAAATGTGAAGAAAATGCACAATACAGATAAAACGAGCCTTCATTAAAAATGATTACCTATAAAAACCTATATTCTATAACATGAAAAATCTGCTCTAGAAAGAAAAATAAAACTATACCTAATTTATCTATCATTTACTAAAGCTACCTATAAGAGGAAGAGAAACAAACCACTTCTATTTAGATTTTAAGACTCTGCTTGGATGGCCAAAGGCATATTTATAACATGTTTCTATAAGCACTTTGTTACTTACGCATCTTAATAAAATGGTGATGTGGCCATCATAGTACTTTCCCTATATTTTTCTCGAAAACTATGAGGTTTACGCAAAAATGTTGTTCTTAATAATTTGTGCACTTTTGAATTCGCTACAATTATTTGTTATATAAATTTTATCTATCTCCAATAGTTTATTAGTAATTGGCAAAAAATGTCAAAATTTTCAATTTTTATTTTTTTTCTCGAAAGTTAAAAATTTTATGAAAAACATGTTCGAATAAAACTTGTTCAGTTTTTCATTCCCTTTAACTTTTGTTTGAACCGTTTTTTAAAAATTTTCATATTTAGAAAAATATCACGAAAAAACAAAAAAACGCCTCGAGTAAACAACCACTTCCGGTTTATGAATGTTTACCAAAAGCTTTTCAGATCGAGTTTTTAACAATAAAACCTTAAGTTTAAAGTTTCATGCCATTCGGGTCATTCGTTTTTGAGATACAGCGCCCACCGACAGACAGACAGACAGACAGACAGACACACACACACACACACACACAGACACACAATTTCTTTTTCCAGAAATTAGTGTTTTGGGTTCAGGGGACCCCAAAACGGATATTTCCGCAAAAAAATTTTTCAAAAAAAAATCACGAAAACAATACTCCCCCTATATACTACGTGTATAGGGAAAGTAAAAACTGTATTAAGTAATAACTAATGTAATTTAATGATTGTGCAATTTGTAGATGAAACCAATCAAAATGACTAGGCTTAGAATAAAGTGCTTAGTCGTATTTCTAGTCTTTATTTACTTTAAGGGGAGGTTCTCATCTAGCGACCCAAAAATAACATGATTTTCTCGAATTTTTTTTTCCATGGAAGGAAGTAAATAAAGCACTCAAGTTTTTTGTACTTATTAAGTATGATTTTAAGTATGTTTACAAATTTACAATAATATCGGATAGTCAATTGTTTATTTATTTCTAAAAACTGTTGCCTAAATAAAAGGTACCAAAGCGGGCGACACTGCAGAGCTTCCAAACATCATTTGAAAGTTTTTTCGCAAAATATATGATATTTACAGGATCTTGAACCTATTCAGCTAAGAAAATGTCAAAAATTTTAAAAATGGTGGGCTTTTGAAAAAATATTTCTTTTTCGTATATTTCTTGGCTTTTAAAAGTGATATAAAAATTAAAATAATAACAATAGTCATCTGCATTTAGGTTCAGGATCCCTTAAATTTAATACACTTCAAAATTTTAAAAAAAAAGTTGCGATATATGCAGTAGTTTTTGAGATATCGTGTCGCCCGATTTCAAAAACATGTTTTCGAGAAAAACGCGTTTAAAGTTTTGGTACGCATTTCATTTACTCGTAAATTCCATTTACGCGTGAAAAGGTGCCTCCGGTTTTTTACTATAACTTTAAAAAAAATTAATTTCGTCAAAACGGCTTTCGGACGCGTATTCTGCAGGAAATTTACTAACTTTTTAAGCAAAAAAAAAAAACGATTTTTTGGTCGAGCTTGATGAGAACCTCCCCTTAAAAAAACAATAAGTCAGTTGAATAATATTAATCGTAAAACATGTTTTTACGGTAGTACTCTTGTTAGGTTCCATCTTTTAATTAACAGTTTTAAGTTGACAAATTTCGAATTTGACAATTCAGTTTAAAGTAATCATTCAAACAAACCTATTAAACATTGCAATGTCTTATTTGACATCTACTCATAGGTGTGGTAAAAAAAAAAATGGTTTCCACTCGTTATTCCTTATATATTCAAGTTTCAAATTGTTTTCTTCGTATTCCCTATGTGCAATAATATCGCAAGACATTTCCTTAATTTAGCTTCGGTAAGTATCAACTTTTGCCCCAAAACTCGAGAGACTTCTAGCCCTGTATAGCTTCTTGTATGTTCTAAAATATGATGATCAAAATGAAATGCGTTACTTATTCGTTCATAATATTTCTTTTTGCACGTGCTGTAGGCCCGGCCACATCTTTGAAAATACTGGAGATCTTCCGGGTGTTACCTTCTTCCATTTATTTTAATCTGGAGCAATTTCAGTTTTCGGATCTTGTATTTCACGTTCATCTTCGTCCTCAGAACTGGAAAGTAATCGGATACGTCTTCTTGTATGTATATACATTAGAAATGGTTTCGTATTCACTGTCGCTTGACTCCTCTTACTTATCAAAAATTTCATTCCTTATCAGAAATTTCAATATGGCTACTTTCGATAACAACATTTTATGGTTACTGTCATTGGATCACTTTGGTTGACTAAGGATTCGCCTTCGCTATCATACAGTTATATCACTTTCATCATCCGAACATTCTATAACTATGCTGGTACTCCTAGAAAATTTAATTTATATTGTCATTTTCAGGATCTAACAATAACTATAAAAGAAATAGTCAACAATAATAATCTAAGGATCTATTTTTTGTTATATTTCTGTATCTACATAAATATTTATTTCTAGTATGTACAGCAACATTTTAAAGTCAATCTTCAAAATTTTATAAACGATTAAAAATGTATTACTTATTGTAATAGAATCATGATTTTTTCTGTTATCTGAATTTTAACTACATTATGACACTAATTATTTTTATAACTACCGCCAACATCATTTCATCATATAGAAATAATGTTTCAGTTAAAATGTCTGGTGCTGGTATAAAGGGCAACTTCTTCTTAAACTTCTTAAAACATGTTTTTACTTATAGCAACAAAAGTCATAACATTATTTCCAAAAATAAAAAATGAAGCAAACATTTTGAATTGAAATTGCAAAACCAATCATTTTTATTAGGGCGTTAAATGTAAAATTTTCTAATAAAGGTCTTGTTAATCTTGGATTGATTAGCTCTAAGATATAAACAAACTCATCTATGATCATTCTTTATATGCTATTAATTAAAATATGTTGAAATTGCACTGTTTTCTTGATATAAACAATTGAGATCATCATCAAAACAGTTTACATTGGTTTTTTATTCGAAAGGTGGACAGTGTTTTTTATAAGGTATATTGTTTATTTAAATTATTATTACCTTATCAACAACAGCTACGAACCAATTTTGATCTTATCTGATTTTGAAATAAGACACTTGTTTGGTTTCATTATAGTATATTTAGTTTCCTGACACGTGACGACCATTCTTAAAGGAATTACAAAATTAACTAAATAAGGAAAGTTCAGTATTTATATTATTGTATTAATTGTAGGAAAGTCCAGAGATTCGAACTTGAAAATAATTCATTATGATTATTAAGGAGATTATCCCCGTTCCTGATTGCCCTCTTAATCTCTAGACCTTCAAGAAGATTTAATTTGCGGCCTTTTTCTGTGTAGTGGATCGGTTTTATGTCTGCTAGTGTATGTCCTGTTGTGATGCAGTGTTCCTGTGCTTTATGGGTTTCTATTACCTTTTTGTGTTTTGCGTACCTTGTCTTGAAATTTTTCCCCGTTTGTCTTACGTATTTTCCGTCATAATTTTCACAATTTGGTAGATTCCGGATTTCTCTAATGGGTCTATTGTCTCGATTTTATTGTTGACTAAATGTTTTTTTTTTAGATTATCTCTATTCACTTGTATTACCTGGATGTTTTGTTTGGTTAATTCTTTTGCTATTTTCTCACTTACACCTGAAATGTATGGAATGGCGGTAAATATTTCGTTTTCTTTGGTTTCTTCTCTATTAAACAGAAGTTTTTGTACTGTTTTTCGCCTTTTTCGTTTAATTATTATATCTACCTTCTTTTTGTCATTACCGTGTTTGTGGCTCTTTGGTAAATAGTATTTAGTTCTCGTTCAAACTCTTCTTTGTTAAGTGGGATATTGACTAGACCATGAATGTATGAATTGAATGCCGAAGATTTGACCTGTTCAGATTGTATAGATGTTGATGGAATGATTGTGTCGGTTGCAGTGGGTTTTCTATATATGGCGCGATTTAAACGGTTGTTGTGTATTGAAATGCTCAGGTCCAAAAAGTTAAGTATGCCATCTTCTTGTTTTTCAATGGTGAACTGAATTTTCTTGTTAATAGAATTTAATTTTATTAAAAATGCATCTAGTTGTCTATTGGTACCGTTCCAAATGCAGAAAATGTAGTCGACACAGTCGGCAGATAGCACCAAAATTGTATGTTTTTTGTTGATTTTTGTTTTTTGTTTTTTTATGATATGAAACATTTTTTCTTCGAAATCACTCTGGTGATTTCTTCTGTGTTGTTTATCGATAATTGTTCTTGGCACTTTTTATTAATAATATCTTTTAACTATGAAAAAGGCTCTGGACAACGAACGAAACCAGATTTTTTTTTTTAGTTTTTGTTTACCGCAATTTCGATCTATTTTGAATCTTTGATGACAAGAGATGAAGGGACACCTTTATAGTAAAGTAGTTTTGGACTCCTACCGACTAAAGCCACTCCTCCGAGATCAATGCTATGACTAGTACGGGACCATAGGTCTTAAGATTATTGGGGTCTAAAATTTAAAATTTCTATTTTCCTGTGTTATAAAAAAAACACCGAACATAATCCCTAAATTTAAAAACCCACATTCTACCATTTTCGATTTCATTTCATCACTTCATGCATCTACTCACTAAAGACTGACGCCATATGACTAGACAAAACAAGGCAGAAAGACCTCTGGTCGATAGCCTTTTGACAGATTAACATAATAACACCTCATTCATCATTTATTTATTATTTAAATAATGTACATATTTGTCAATAAAGATGTATATACACGTTGTCCCCTGAAATTTTGAATATGAGTAATGTAATTTGTATTATATTTCGATTATTATTATTGGTTGCTATGGTTGTTGCTGCAATATGCATATCAATTTGATGCAATGTAAAACAATTCAAGTAGTAAATAAAGTATATTTTTGAAATAAACAATCACGACAGCTGGAAATGCATGTTTTACTTTAATGATGATAATGATGATGAAGACATCATATACCTGTCATGCTGACATTAACTGCTAATAAATTCTTCCAATAAAGACTACAAATAGACCCATATAAAGAAAAATATGTTTTTGTTCAATTTATTTGATTTTACCTTTAAGAAAAAAGTCCAAAGAATACAATAAATAAATTAAATAAATAAAAAACAATTATTATCTGATGCTAAAGCTATTGACAGATTGGCAATGTATCATCGTATGTTGTCTTATTATTATAAGCAATAAATCTGAATATTGTTTACCAAAAATTTGATGTCAATTTATATTGTTTATATTGATGTTAAGTACTGTTGTAGTATCTGACAGTCCGCGGTTAGAGAGATTTATTGTACTTGCCTAAAATGTGGTGCGAAAAACTTTATCCCCAACAAGACCTACCGAATAACTTTATTTTCTACACTCAGCCTTGCTTTGACACTATACTACACATAACTGGAAGGTGATTCCGGAAACGTGAAAGCTGGTTGTTTGCTTTTGGAATATCAGTCCTCAAACGTTAAAATGAGTCTTACATAGGAATTACTTTTTTTGTTCTATCAGCAACTGGCACTCCATTCCTTAATTCCCAAGTATCTATAGAAAAGATCTGTTACATATTTTATTGAGAATGATGAAATAGCGAAATGTTTTTGTTTAAACACGAATTTAAAAACTTCATCAGTTCTTACTGAAAGACTTAACGCTCAACATGGATATTGTTCAATATTTATCGAAAATGCTTTATATTTTTAATATGTAAGTATATTTAAAGCGAAACAACTCGAACCAAACAACTTTTACCGAAATCGCCAATGTTTCTTATTAAGTGATATGTATTTTCAACAAGTAACAGCCTCATCAATGGCGTAGTGAAATAAACAATACGAATTGTGGTTGTAATTGACAAGGCCTGAACAAAACTTTATTAGTAGTCGTAATCACCAGTTTAAATTCTTAATAGGAAAATCCTTTTTTTATGAATAGGAGCATAGCCTGGTATCTGCTCCTTGAGGCAAAAAGAGTAGGTCGCATCTTACATTATATTATTTCTTATATGATTTTTTTTTTAATTTTGTAAGTATATACCTCATAGGCAAATTGTTGGTTTTAGATCAGAACAGATATAATTCTTACTAAAATTAATACTTTCGCCGCTATGAAACATATATACAGGGGTAGATTTGTAAATAAACCTTTTTTTGAGTTGAAGTGTTGAAAGAAATTGGTTGCTAGAATATAGAAACCATTAGGAATATTTACTCGCGATATGACATACTTACTGATACTATGGAACTCAAAGCTGATGTAGACTTTCTGTGGACCTGGGTGGAGCCTATAAAGCATCTTGCTCATGTGACATTCCTTATTAAAAGATTTAAACAAATTCTACTTTAGTCGTTGTTTTTAATTAAATATTTATCCTCAAAAGAGTACAGTATATTAATAAAATTAACACATTCCAATGAAAATGTAACTTATCTTCCTTTAAAAAAGTTAGTCTGACCAGTTAGAGAAATTAGATGTAGTTGTTTGGACTGTTAGGTCGAGATATTCAAGTTAGAATTCTTCGTGAAGTGTCGGAGAGTTCTACATTTACTATTGGTAAGTCTATGCCTTTTAAGACTTTTTCGATCTAAAGAATCAAAACAAAATAAGTAAACTAAACTCTCGAAATAACAAGTTACAGTTATTATTTATAATGTAATTATTTTATGTATAATAATATATTAACTACGGTAACGTTAATAGTTTTTATATATTAGAATGACAGTTAATGATTATAACAGAATCAAGTATATTCAGTAGTGTTTAATACACTTGTATTTAGTTTTAAACTCTGATTAAGAGCACTTATTCTATGTATCTTGCACTTACTTACAATATACAAAATTATAAGGTTGATAATCTTTGTATATTTTTTGAGTTTACGTGATGTGATTAATTACAACAAAAAATTGTCATTGATAATGAGTGCATGGTACTCAAAATGTACATCTGACATATAAACATAAAAGTAAAGGAAGGAAATAACAAAGTGTTTTAATTCAAAAAATTGTTGATAATCTTTCTCATATAAGTTGTATAGTATGGTTGGTTTTAATTTCATATTAATAGAAAATTTAACATTTCTTTAATCGAATAATCAAACAATTACATAACGATTTATTTCAGCGTCAACATTTACTGATTTACTCGTTCGTGTAATAATTCAAAATTGACATGTTTATATGTGCAATTTGTTAGTCATGAAACCACTGCACCCGCCCTCTTATCCGTTCCTTTCTCCTCTCGTTCGCCGCTAATTCTGGAATTAAATTCAGTTATGCAAGACATCAAGCCTCCCCGCGTATTTATTCTTTGAAATCCTCCCATCTCCAAAGTGAAATAACCATACCCCCCATTCATGTTTTGTGTAGTCGTCCCGCTGTGTGGGCTTTTCTGTTCTCTTTTTCCTTGTCGGCCTCTCGCATTTTTCATTCATTATCATTTACCCAAACCAGAATGTACTTGAGCCGCAATTGACGGCACAAAAAGAGATCGTAAAGTGGATCAAAATGCAACTAGCACGCCCATGTCGACCCTGTCTTATGGAACATTAATTAATTAGACGGCCGTACGGATGTGCGCGTGCATATGGTCAAAGGGATCTCAGCCGAAACGATCTATTAAAAGATATTTTGTAGGCAGAGAATGAGGAATTCGGTTTACTCGTACTTTCATAAAAATAGACCAAAATGTGGAACTACCAAAATAGCGGAACGTAACACATGGCATTTGACTATTGCTATGTGGTGTGATTCAAAATATACCGTTTCTAAGCTGTTTGGCTACGATTTCAACTTCAAGTACAACAAAAATAAAATAAACTTTTGTAAGTAACTTCCTGGACGAGTCAAAACATAAATAAGCACCTCTCATATTTATGGGCCCATAAATACATTTATTACAAAATTGAATTGTGTTGGAAATGGATTACTTGTTGCGAGCAGCTGAGAATTGTAAATATTTATTTAATTCCAATGTAGGGCTGTATTAATAATTAAAGCGATTTTTAATTGTACAATTTAATAATAATAATTATTTTCATTTTATATTATAATTAGTGGAAAACTACAAAGAGTACACAGTAGTAGTGAACTAAATCAATAAAAAAAGATTACATTATAAAATAAATTGCATGTCGATTATTTTCTGGGTAACATGTGTTTAAACATAATGAAATTTCTATTGTTTCTGGTAAATTTGTTAAATATAATGTTTTAGTGAGTAAATTATATTTATTGATACGTAAATATATGTTTTTAGATAAAATTATATTTTATATAATAGATATACTCGGTGACAAACTGTCCGATTTTGCTTCGTTGAAGAGATATATGGGATCAGAGTTTGCTATGAAATAATTTAAATAAAACAATAAAGTCACCAATAAAATAGCGAAGGTCATAATAAAACAACAAATATTTGCCTGTCATAATAAGAAAATTGTTGTTTGTTGTATTGTTTGTCATGATCTTTTGGTTGTTATTTCAAAAATGTATACATTTTCCAACGAATAGTACGCAGATATAATTTTTGTATATGTAAAAAAAAACAATTTTTACCACTTCGCGTAAAATTGGACAATTCCTAAATTCCCCAAAAGACATCATTCCCCTTGAAAATCAAGGAGTATACAAAATTCCCTGTGCCGATTGTAATAAAGTTTATATCGGACAAACCAACAGACGTATGAATGTACGGCGAGACGAACATATCAGAGCCATTGAAAAAGATCTACCATCCTCATCTCTAGCCGAACATTCCAAATCCACCGGACACAAGATAAATTTCGACCACACGACCTCCATCGCAGCATTAGACCATTTCACGAAGAGGATTATCCGCGAGGCAATTGAAATAGAAAAACACACCGATAATCTCAATAAACGCGACGACGCCCAACGACTACCCCCAACTTGGAAATCCATTTTATGCAAAATGCATATCCCTTCACCCGCTCCACAGATTTCAATCCCCACAGGTACCACCAACGTAATCGCGGTTAATCCGACCGGCCCTATTACAAGAAACCGCACACGCGCCGCCAAACGTCAACCGCCAACACCGCAGGTATAAATAGCGCAGTTCCACTTAGCACGATCGCAGTTCCCCATCGAACACCGCCTGAAGAAGACCAATGCGACTTGGTCGAAACGTTGCAAATCGGTTCTTTTTAGAATTATCAAAACTTGCAAATTCGAAGATTAAAGCCGAACATTGACAATGTACATATATATATATTTATAATGGCGATCAAAATTTTCTGATTATTTTTTATTAATCTACATTATTAATCTATACTATATAAGGAAAGTAAAAAACAAAAATTGACATAAATATCTCCAAGATACCGAAATTCGATCAATACATAGGAAATGATTATCAATATGCCTCAAATTATACGGACTTCACAAAAGGGGAAACCCGCTAAGACACATATTTGCCTTCAGAGTATCATTAACAAACTCTTTAACGAAGTGTATTAAAAATATGGAAAAAGTTGAACCGTCAGTTTATCATGTAAGACTAATTAGCGGTTCATTAAACACTTGATGTTGTTTCACAATATTTATATATTTCTTCGACTAGTTTCGGTTGATGGTCATTCTCAAGGAGGTAAATCATCGTATCATATAAGATATCAAACTTCAACCCGACTTAATAATTATATTCTCCCAAATATCATTATTCAGCCAGATTTCCGTCTATGAAGAAGTCGTAATTATACAGAAAATGCACAATCTTCCTCACCACCTGCTGGAGCTAAACTGAGTATTCACTACAAACTCACATATTTTAAGGAGCACCAATTTTTCCCATCATCGCCAACATCAGCACGGAAAACTTCGAAACGAAAGCACTGCAGGCTCATATACTTGAACCGAAATTCCACATGGTTGAAAAAGTTTGATCAATTCGTAGGTCATCTGAACAACATCTGCCCATGAATACAGTTTACAATGGAAATGGAAGTTGAAAGCAAATTACCGTTCTTAGACAACTTATTAATAAATCTATTAGATATTAGTTTTAGCCACACCATTTAGAGGAGAAACAATCCCACTCTTATGTTACTTAATTAAATCACATCACCACCCAGCCCAGAAATAATCAGTAACCAAAATCTGCGTAATCAGTTAGGCCAATAGATGAAGAAACAATAAACATAAATTTGAAATACTTTGAGAAAGCTTTTATTCAGAAAACGAAAACAAAACCGACAGCGCACTCACCACTAATATATGGAGAAACACTTATAGGCACCATTACTTTACCATACATCAAATCATCTGCAGACAAAAATTAACAGGCCGGCAGAAAATATTTATGAGAATAAATTATAAGGCCAAATTGAAAATATGTGATATTTTGGGGCCACCAAAGGGCCGCTGATCATTGAAGTACCAAGGAGAAAATTTCATATGGGTTGCCATAAAACAAACAAATCGTCCAATCAGTGCAAGCATAGTACAAATTAGCGACAAAATAACGACTAATTCAGTCTTTTCCTCACTCATGTCAAACACCGATCGCCGAATAGATTTTGAAAACACCCAAATACTCGCGACAGCTACTAATGTCCTCAAGAGGACAATTAGGGAAGCAATTGAAATTGGAAAAAATGTGTTTAATTTAAAGAAAAGGGATGGTATAAACCGCTAGAAAACGGTAATTAAAATTAGTACTGCTAAAACACTTTTTGTTTCTCGTGAGGTGGTGTCGCTTAAAGTCCCTGCGCTGCGGTCTCCGTGCGCCTCTGGATGTTTTACTCTCTGCGCACATATGTGTCTTCTATGGAGTCCAGGAGTTTCTGCCATGGGATGCTCTTGAGCTGTTCTTCAGGAAGCACAGGCTTCTCCATGCGTTGTCGCATGCTTCGCATGTACACAGTATGTGTTGGGGAGTTTCCTCTTTTTCCAATCACCCACGGCATAGGGTGCACTTACTCTCCTAGGATAGTAATAACATGGCAAGTCACTGTTCTCCGACCAATCACACGTAACAAAACAAGACGAAACCTTCTATAAATATACATACCACGATAAATAACACAAATTCAAAACAACCAAAACCATTCTATGGGGAAAAGTGGTGATTTGGCCATCATAGTACTTTCCTTATATTTTACTCGAAAACTATGAGGTTTACGCAAAAAGGCTATTCTTAATGATTTGTTCACTTTTGAATTCTCTACAATTATTTGTAATACAAGTTTTGTGTAACTCTAATAGTTTATTAGCAATTGGCAAAAAAATATCAAAATTTTCAATTTTTATTATTTTTCTCGAAAGTTAAGAATTTTATGAAAAATATATTTTAATAAAACTTGTTCCGTTTTTCATTCTCTTTAAATTTTGATTGAATCATTTTTTTAAATTTCTCATTTTTAGAAAAATATTACGAAAAAACAAAAAAACGCCTCGAGTAAACATCCACTTCCGGTCTGTGAATGTTTACCAAAAGCTTTTCAGTTCCTGTTTTTAACGATAAAACCTTAAGTTTGAAGTTTCATCTCAAACAAACAGACACAATTTTTTTTTCCATAAATTAGTGTAATGGACTCAGGGGACCTCAAAACGGATATTTCCTGAAGCCCTGATGAGGAGACTATTTTTTGAAAAGAGGAGATGATATCCATTATTGACCCTTATAATAGGGTAGTGTCGGACTACCGACTAAAACCACTCCTCCGTGATCGCTGTTGTTATGACTATTCCAGAACCAAATGGCCTTTTCTAGTCGGATCTCAAGAGATAGGTCGCTAAGATTTAGAGGGGGGTCCGGTTGTCCTATGTATCACTCTCCTCTAAAGAAGCAGAGACACCGATCGGATTACGGTGGTTCTGGGCATTGGGATGCTAATTGAGAACGAATTAGGATCATACATAGCCTTCGATGTTTGTTGTCAGCAGTGACATAGTATTTTGAAAAATTAATTCCAGCAGGGTTCTTTGTGTCACGATGAATCTGTTTTCTATATAAAGCGAAAAATTCAGTACGCGTCTCAGGGCTACGTTTTGCGTACGCTGGATAAGCTGCGACTTTATCATCATGATGAACAGCCTTAGTCTGTTTTCGTTGACAGTGGCGTGCTGTGGAATTGTAGGGAAGCAATGAAGGAAACTTTACTTACCTATTTATAATGAAGTTCAATTTTTCTATTTTCTTTTGAAAATTCATTTATATTTTCATTAAAATGACTAATAAAGTTTTTCACTTTCGTAGTCAAATTTAAAATTGGGATCGGCCGACCTTTCTTTATTATATTGTATTTTTCTTGAAACATAAATTGAGAAAATCTTTTTCTTTTCAATAAAACAAAAACTAAACATTCACATTCAATATATTAACTGATGAGGCTGTTATATGTTGAAAATTCATATTCACTTGTTTAGTTGTTGAAGTAAAACACTTAAATTTTCAAAACACTTTATTATTGCTTTGTCTTTTCTTCGCCTGAAGAAGCCACAGTGCAACTGCACACGTATTTCTAAATTCTACGATCCGCAGTGATCTTAACGATTTCGCCGTCATTTTAATACTAACGGTAAGGAAGCGGACACAGTCGCCGCTTCCCGATGAGTCTGAATTGCGGTTTAAAAATATAACTGACTCATAGATCATAGATCATATGTTCACCATGGAGCGGTTTTTCCTCAACTATACTAAATAAAAATATTGCACTGATTTACTTTATGAAAACTGATTTTATATTAATTTTTACAAGGGAAGCACTGCTTCCACACTTTTTATGGACCGCACGCCGCTATATAAACTGAATTTAAGGCTTAGATTTACGGACGACACATTCGTCAAATGACCACATGGTTGGAAAAATTTGATCAATGTCTAGGTTATCTGAACAACATCTACCCATGAATCCAGTTTATAATGGAAATGGCAGTTAAAGGCAAATTACCGTTCTTAGACAACTTACTAAATAATCGATTAGGTATGGATCTTAGCCACACAATTTAGAGGAGAAGCTGCACACACTTAATTTAATCACATCACCACCCAGCCCAAAAATACTCAGTAACCAAAATCTTAGTAATCAGTTAGACCAACAGATAAAGAAACAATAAACATAAATTTGAAATACTTGAGAAAGCTCTTATTCAGAAAACAAAAACAAAACCGACAACGCACACACAACTAATCTATATGGAGAAACACTTATAGGCACCATTGACATGCCCTACATCACATCATCTACGGACAAAAACTAACAATCCGGCAGAAAAATTAATATGAGAATAACGAAATGCCGCTCATCATTGGAGTACCAAGGAGTAAATGAAATTTCATATGCAGATTGCCATAAAACAAATCGGGACTTAACTAGTGGTTGGGAGACTGATGGAATATGATTCTATGGCAATCAGATTTTTGTTAGAGGCCCTTAGTTCTTATAACAGGGATAAGCAAAGACTATTTGTGCAATTTTTGACTGAAGATCCTAAATTACCGGTCGTAGGATTTAAATCATTATCACCACCATTAACGGTAGTTAGAAGGACGTTAGGCACGAATATAAATCCAGGTGACTTCCTGCCATTTGTGATGACGTGTGTGAACTACCCCAAGCTTCCCGAGTATTCGACTGTAGAAATAATAGAAGAGAAGTTACGCCTTTCCGCCTCCGTGGGCCAACATTCATTTTTTCTTTCTTAAAAAATAAAGTGCTTAAGTGTAATTATACGTGGGTAAACAGACCACATTTATCTATAAAATAAAAAAATATATAAATATATATTTAAAAAGTGATGTGAATATAAAAAATATAATTATATTGGGAGAAGTAATACACTTGTTATGTTCCATTTGTTTATTATCAGGTAACTGACACGTGTTTCGGTCCTTTCGAATCATTCTCAAAGTTAAAACTAAAAAAAGTTATTATAACAAGTGTATTACTTCTCCCAATATGAAAATTTGGTTCCATCAAGAATGTAGCAAAACAAGTATCAAATATAATTATGACAACCTACATCGAAAAAACTATAAAATCGTCGAATCAGTGCACGCATAGTACAAATTAGCGACACAATCTCGACAAATTCTGCCTTTTTCCAACACTTGTCAAACACCGATAACCGAATAGGTTTGGATAACTCTCAAATAGTCGCAACAGCTAATAACGTCCTCAAAAGGACAATTTGGGAAGATATTGAAATTGGAAGAAATCCGTTTAATTTAAAGAAAAGAGATGATTAAAACCGCTGGAAAACGGTAAGTAAAATCGTACTACTACGAGTCCAGAACAAGACTATTCCTACCCACCTTCACTGATCAATCACACGTAGCAGAAGAAGACGAAACCTCCTATAAATTTACATACCCCGACAACTAACACCAATTCGAAACTACCAAAACCATAACAATCTAGACTTGATTAAATCCTAACTTTAAAGTGGAGAAAAGGTAACAATATACTAAACGGGATAGAAATTATTTGTCCTGATATATAAATAGCGCCACAAACTAAACATATTTACACTTCTTATAGATGAACATTGACTGCTGATATACTGACAAAACTTCATTAGCTTGGTAGAAGTTAAAATTTTTAAAATATCGCTCTAAATCTTTTTGGTTAAACATTGTTCCTGATAGGAAAAAAAATAACTAGCAAGTATTGGTTTTATAAGTTTATAGGGATGTTTGTGCATACAAAGCTTTGTGCGCGTTTTGTGATAATTTACCAAAAAGTTCAACGTATTCGTATTTCAATGTGGTTTAGCCAATAAAAAGGAGTTTTTGCATCGATTTGTGACAATATTTATTCATTTATTCACTTATTCAAGTTTTATCAGAGATTGTTATGTAAAATATAAATAAAATGATAATTGAAGAAAATTCATACAATATAATTTTAACACCATGTCGAAGGGCGAAGTTGACACTTCTAGATGATCTTTCGCACAAACCCAAAACCTCTCATCCACTGATTCGCAGTATATTAGCTTTGGTTGCATATATTTAAAATTTATATACTTATTTTTCCTTAATTTGGAATAATAGCTTACTGTGATCAGACAACTTAAAGACTTTTTTTTGCAGATAATAAAGTTCAACCAACATGTATAAATATAAAATACTGCTCTAACAAAAAAAGTATCAGCCGAAGAATATTCCAAAAGAAAAAAAAAAAATTAGAGAAACCATCACGGCTTGAAAAGACTTGGAAGTCTTATGTTTTTTCTTTATAAGAAGAGAGGAAATTCATCATAGACACCCTTATAGTAGGATAGTGTCGGACTCCTACCGACTAAAACCACTCCTCCGTGGTCGCTGTTGTTATAACTATATAAATTCCAGAATCAAATGGCCTTTTCTAGTCGGATATCAAGCTATAGATTGTTAAGATTTGGGGAAGGGTCCGGTCGTCCTATCGGATTACGGTGGTTCTAGGCATTGGGATGTTAATTGAGTACGAATTAAGATCATACGTGGCCTTCGATGTTTGTTGTCAGCAGTGACATCGAATTTTGCTGGAAGTCTTTGTGTCATGATACATCTGTTTTCCATATAAAGCGGAGAATACAGTACTCGAATACAGGGCGACGTTTTGCGTACGCTGGAGTTTTGCTATTAAAGTGCGTCTAAAGTAGCCCGAAATAGGTAAGCTGCGATCTTATCATCATGATGAACAGCCTTAGTCTGTTTTCCAAAGACAAGGTTAATATCTCATTGATGATGGGCCTTTTGGATGAGATATGTGATTGACTTTGACCAGGAGAGGTGCTGGTCGAAGATTATACCAAGATATTTGATCTTGTTTTTGATCGGAATTATTAGGTTGTCAAGTATGAAATGGAGCAAAAAATGCACATCATTGAATTCGATTTTTTTCCAATAAAAACTTTTTATTTTTAATAAAATTATGCACCCATATTATCGATACATTTTTTCCGTTTTAGAGGTAACTCATTTATCCCTTTGCTACAGAATCCTGGATCACGGGAGTCGATGAACTTTTGAAACACCATTTTGACAGCCTATGCGGAATTGCATTTTTTTCCAGATAATAAGTTGTTTAAATTTTGAAAGAAGCAATAGTCAGTTGGGGCAAAGTCGGGCGAGTGCGGTGGGTGTCGGAGAGTTTCCAACTACAACTCATGTAGCTTTGACGTGGTCATTCGTGCGGCATGTTGTCAAGCGTTGTTAAGATTTCTCATTATTTCGACTAGTTGAATACAGAAGACATCCATCGTGACCGGTTGGCCAGTTTCCATAAAGCTATGGTGAATGACACCTGAGCTAGATCACCAAACATTGACTATCAGCTTTTTCTGGTTGATGTCTCGTTTCAGACAGTGTTTTGGTAATTCATCTTTGTCCAACTATTGCGATAAACGCTTACTATTATCGTACATGATCAATTTTTCATCACATGTAACAATTCAATTAAAAATGGTTCGGATTTGTTGCGAAAAAGAAGAGAAAGACATGCACGGAGTCTTTGTTCCTTCTGTGCATCAGTCAAATTATGCGGCATCTACTTTTCCAGTGTTTTCACTTTACCGATTTGTGCCAAATGAGTCAAGATTGTTTGCTTTGATACATTGTACATTAATGATACTTCATATGCAATTTGGTTGAGATACGCTTCCACGGTGGCTTTCAGGACGTCATTATCCACCTGAGTCTTGGGCCGACCACGTGGTTCAATAGATAGGGCGAAATCTCCCGAACGAAATTTTTTAAACCAACGAGCTACAGTCGCGTTTGTAGCCACTTGAATGCCGAACACACTATTGATATTGGCGACTGCCAACCATGTTGTGGCTTCAC
Organism: Ontholestes murinus; assembly: GCA_963969525.1. Lineage (NCBI taxonomy): Eukaryota > Metazoa > Arthropoda > Insecta > Coleoptera > Staphylinidae > Ontholestes > Ontholestes murinus. Next base: position 17,094,369 of record OZ018397.1, read on the forward strand.
GCTGGAACTCACACTTCATCAACACAAACATTTCGCTGATTTACGTGGTTTCACTTAATCGCCTATACAAAAGAACTATTACAATTTTTTTCAAACTGAAATATGCGTTAGAAAGAGGAAAAAAATACTTTCACAAGAAAAACAAATTATTTCAAAATACGGCGTCCAAATGAGGTTGTGTGCGATTGAAATAAATAATATGAAGTTTGCTCCATTTCATACTTGACAACCTAATAGTTCCCCTCCGAAGGAGAGTTTTTTTAAATTTATTTATTGCTTCACAAAAGTATTGCAATTTACATATGAACTAATTCTAACTTAAACTAACCTATTTTTACCCTCCCAGGATTCAGGGACACAGTCCTAAGGAAATAACCCGCGATTTTAAAACTTTATTCCTCCTTCACAACAATTACTCCCCTTAATATTGTTCCTCTTTCTTTTTTAATAGCTGCCAACAACTACTCTATCCACCGTTAGCTTCTTGAGCTTGCCCTTTTTCCTTTTCGCTCTCGATCGTTTTGCTTGTGGTAACGTATACGCCACCAGTAACTACTCAATCCACCACTAGTGTACCCTACATATCCATTCTCTTCTTTTTCTCCCTTGTTTATTCTGGTACGCCCATGCATCGGTAGCTACTCAGTCCACCCCCAATTTGTGCATGGTCGATTTGCTTCTTCTTCATTCTTCTTTCTTCGACGTACATGTCGCCGATAGCTACTCAATTCACCACCCGCTGTTGACATATCGGTTTGTTCTTCATGATTTCTTCATCCGTTTCATATGTTCATGCCACCCCGATGTTCTTTGCATCTTCGGATGATTGGTGGCATTTTTATTTCCGCATTTATTTTCCGCTGCCTTGATACCATTTTTTTGCCGATTTTTATTTGAAGTGAGCCCGTGCGTACAGCAATCCATACAAGAGCACGTAATTTGTCCCAGTTTGAGTTTATCTATTGATTCCGCGAACGATTTGAAAATGTTCCAAAATGCATGTTCCCTTCTTAAATTTATCAACTCATTGTAATTATCGGGCCATTTACCTAGCCATAACTAGTTCCCCATGGGCCGTGTCTCGTTGTTCTTGTGTAAGTGAACATGAAATCATTACGTGTTCCTCGCTATCTATGCCGCCTCCACATTTGCAATTTTCTGTATCTGTTTTTCTTATCTTTTTTAAAAAGGAGAGTTTGGGGGCATTGTTTTTTTTTTGAGGTACAGTCTACTAAATTATTTAAAAACACTCTTAAAGAACGCCGAAAATGGCAAAAATGTATCACCTGCCTAAGGAAGAACATGGATTTGAGTGGAAGAACTTTGGTCAACAGTGAACTCCGCCCATGACTCATGTGTCCTAAATTATTCGTTTTTTAAATGTATGTATATCATATAATTTTTTTTGTAATTTTGTAAACAGGAGAAGCAAAGATAATAGAGAATTGAATTGAAAAAAGAAAGAATCAACATTGACCTCAAGTCTTCATTGTATCACCCACTTCTCGTGTGAATCGAGAGCAGCTTTCTTTAGATATACTGTGGTGCTTCCTCTACTGCTCGTTACCGCAGTAAGATTGTCGCTTGTGTAGATATTGAACAATGTCGAGGACAGCGCAGAGCCCTGTGGTACTAATGCAGAAAATGAGTCACCTGATGGACTTCGAATTATATTAACAAGCAATAGTATCAATCTAGGGATTTATAAGCAATTATACAAGAAGTGGAGGCAATTTTTCTTCACAAAAAATAAACCACTGGAATCCAACATCATCAAGGAATTACGAAAGATACTAAAGGGCATATTTTCTGCCTGCATTTAGAATCCAACATCAAAAAGGAATAATTAAAGGAATCAAATGACATTATCTGATCGGAATATCTTTGTTCTACCTGCTGATAATTGAAAGGCATCAGTTATAACGAACAAACAGAAGAGTACAAAATTAAGCAAATTCTAAAAGGCAACTTGTAAAAAATCCAAACAGATCCGATAGCATACGAAAAACAAGGAATTAAATTAATTTACATAATTCCAACCTACTGGAAGATATTAAAAAGTCGATCAATATGATGTTTCAACAAAAATTTACAAAATTGGAAACCCAATAAGAAAAATTTTTGATGTGGCCATCACAGGCACTTACACAAACAAAAAATTTTTCTAGCAATTTTCGGAATCATCTTTGAGGTCCCGAAACCGATATTTTATAAATTTTTCAAAATTCACTAAAACAACTTTTTCTATATAGAGAAAGTAAATAAGAATTCGTTCGTCAAAACTCATACAATTTTATAGATTCCAAGTCCTCTATCCAAGTCAATTGGACCAACCATATGTAGAAGAACAAAATAAAACCCCTTATAAATAAACAAAAACTAAAGCAATCAAACCCAGTTTTAAACTACCTGAGCTTTAGAATATGAATGTAATCAATTTTATAAAAAAAGCTACATGCGTTGTAAAAATCATAAGGACAGAAATAATTCAAATAAATTTACAAAAATAGAGGTCTTTAATAAAAATAAATCCATAGCTTCAATTTGAATGCTACTAGCTTATATTTAAAAATAATGTATATTGGTGTTATGCAATACGCAAACATTAATCGAACATTATTTTTTAAAAACAAACAAAAAACTTTAATTACATTATACTGCGTAACTCTAAAAGGAATGAAACAAGTACAGTACTTTTGGGCATATATTATTCTTTGAAGTACTATTTTTGTGATTGTATTGATTTTTTAATAACGTACAAAATTACAAAGTGTACCTCCTATGTCAAAAAGGAACAACTTTCGAAAAAATATTAATTTTGTTTGTATTACTTATATGTACTTAATAATAAATATCACATAATGGACAACGTACGAACACGTATATTTTATTTACATTTATAAAGAATTGTTTACGAGCATACGAGCAATAGGTTGATAACTATGCGCGCAATCGTATTTACGCTTTGTTCTATCCTTGAGAAACTGACCGGGCTCGTATCGGCTCGAATTTAAATATTTATCTATGCTAATAAGCTGAAAAAATATATAAAAAGTAGAATACACGACTCCCATTTTTATGTAGGCGATTTTGTATGTAAAGTATGTATACAAACTCAAGATAACGGTCGGCAATCCACTTCTACGAACTTAGCACTACGTCACAATCTTGCAGCATCAATGAATCACGACTACTGATTCAGCCTGGCGTGCATTATTTATCTAAACCTGTAATTACTCACTGTTTGTTTTGATTTTACAAATAGCATGATTTATTTGAAACTTGTATGGGAACATTCATGTTTTGTAGCTACTGTTGAAAAGGTTAACATATTTAGTTACTTTTTTATACACTTTTGGAAATAATCTTTTTGATACTTAAATCTTTTACTTCGTTGTACAAAAAACAAAATAATTTTGTAGGATCTAAATAATACATTTACTATATTTTACGACGTAGTAATCATCATCATGATCAAAAGAATTTTGTTTAGTTTTAGTTTCTGCAAGTAATCTAGGCATATTCTTTTTAAATTATTTACAAGCAGCAGTCCAACCGATGCGACTTAATCAAAAATTTGGGAATCCTATCATAACTATTAAAATCGAGCATTCGACGATATATACAGGGTGGAATATAAAATTCGACAAAGATGGTATTAGACTAATAATTCTTATCTTACATTATTTTATATTATCTAATCTTAAGAAGATGGAATATCCTGAAGTAGGAGTAGGAGTAATATAAGTTATTAGTAAAAGATCACTAATTTGTTTCTGTTTAATGTGCCTTATGTGTTTGTTATAAGTTTCCTGATACTTTTTTAGACGATTTTTAACTCTGTCTTTTCAATTTGCGATAAAAATTTTGTTAATATATATCAAGTTGTAATTAATTATACGTTTACCGGATCTGCCTGATGAAGCCACAGTGTGGTGAAACATGCAGTAATCAACAAAAAAAATAGGTGCTCAAATTTTTTTTTAGTGCCAACATTTTTATACTGTCATTTAGACAATGTTTAGTTCAGTTTAGTTTATTATACTTTAGCTTCTTTCCAACAGAATACATAAGAATATACAAAAATATTATGTAAAACATACAAAAATAATCCTTTTTACTGGTAGATAGTGAGAGTTCCCCGTTCTTTCTATTTACCATTATTTTTTGCCTTAATTTAGTCCTATTTTCATCTTTTGGAGATGGGATTATGTAAAATACATATACATGCAAGTACACATGTTAGTTTAGTTTATGTCTAGTTAATGCCCGAAAAATTGTATGACAAGATCTCTTCAAGACTATAAAAACATTTACTTTTTAAGTACTGTTTGATTGAGTTTTTAAAAGCAATTTCGGGTAGATGTTTTACATTCTCAGGCATCAAGTCATACAATTTTTGACCGTAAAAAATGACACCATTTTGAGACCGCATGAAATCCGATCGTAAATAGTTTTCCGATCTTGTGTCATTGACCTGACTGTGAGTTTTATATAAGCACAAATTTTTACGTATATAGAGTAGAGTTCCGTTGCATACAAGCATGGTAGCGTTAAAATTCCTAATTGAACCGATGCGTCATGACAGTCATCGCGATATCCAATACTGGCAATTATTCTATTCTTATGATACGCCGTTGCAAAAAGCACTAGCAGTGATGCTAGAGTGTCTCCAGATTAATAAACCGTAGGTGAAATGGCTTTGGCACAAGGAAAAATGAACTGTTCTCAAAAAATTTCTAGAAAGACAATTCCGTAGTTGACGTAGTAAGTAGGTGGATTTGCATATTTTATTTAAAATTTCAGATTCGTGCCAAGATAATTTGGAATCCAAGTGAATACCGAGAAAATTTGCATGGTTTATGGGTGTATTCCTTTTGAGGGAAAATGTTAAAGTAATTGACTTTCCAGAACTCACTGATAGTTTATTTGCAGCGAACAAAGTGGAAACTTGATATATTGCAAATTTATTTTGATGATGTGGAATCTCTTTATCAAGACCAGTGGTTTTCACGGTTGTGCCATCAGCGAATAACATTGTTGAAGAATTAGTATACTGAGACAGTAGATCGTTAATGTAAATTAAAAACAAGTAAAGGACCCAAGATAGACCCTTGCGGGACACCGCGGATTACCTTTAACTCTTCAGATGTAGTGTTGTTAAAAGTTACCAACTGTTTCCTGCTACTCAGGTACGAATTTGTAATACGGCAGCTAGTAGGATGAAAATTATAGTAATAAAGTTTATGCAGAAGAACATCATGAGGAACGCAATCAAAGGCCTTACTTAGATCTAAAAAAAGAGGCTACTGAATATAAGCCACTTTCAAAGTCTTGATAGATTTCTTCTGTGAAAGTTAATATTGCGTCTCTCGTTGATTCCTTCGAAAAAGAAATTGATTACTGATATAATATTATTAACTTTCAGAAAGTCATAAGCTTGTATAAGATTTTCTCGAGTACTTTGGAGATTATTGGAACAATTGAAATAGGTCTATAATTGTTACGGTCCGAACAGTACTGGGACTAACATTTTTGAATTCAATATAATTATTTGAACTAGTTGAACTAGCATTTTACTTAATAAGACACATGCAGAGTGTCGAGAAGGCGATAGTGTTAATTATATCCTCCACTACCTGCGTAAAATATTCATTAAATGTATTTGAGTTAATGTTAGTATTTTAGTCATGATTCCGAACACTAGGTTTAATCAATGACCACAGGGCTTTTGGATGATATTCAGAGTTTTTTATGAACTTTTCATGGGCTGTTATTTTTGTATTTTTAGTTCTTTATTGTATTTTTGTTTCAGTAATTTATATTCAGACAAAAAGTCTGGAAATCTGTTATTGTAATCCTTCAGAAAATTTAACCATTCACGCATATAACGAAATTCCGAGTTATACCAGTTAACTGTAGAAATTTTTCTTTTGCAAATCACAAATTTTTCAGGAAAATTGACTCTAATGCCATATTGAAGAATGTCCATGAAATTGTTAAATTTTCCTTCCAGACAGCTTATCGTTTCATAAAATAAACCCAAATCGACATTTTCCAAGTAGCTAAAGAAATTATATTTACGGTCTTACACGATGCTTATCAGGGGATGTGATCTTTTCAATTTCTTTAAGTTCACATGAATACCCACATGATCTGAAAGTAAAACCTCAATTGGTTGTACTGAGAGATATTCAGAATGAATGTTTTGGTTTCTGATGAAAGGGTCTCTCAAACTGAATTTAATAAATGGGGGGTTGCCATTTGAAAAAAAAAGTTCAAACAAACAAATGACTTTTTATAAAACAAAATCGACCTGTTCGAGGATTTTATCCAAAAAGTTTTTGTTTCGTATTTACTGAATTTGTTTCCTACTTTAGGCGCGCACTGTATACAATACTGAATAATTGCACATCGGCGTATTTATTTACACAATGCTTTTTATACCTTATATTTATTTTGTTAACAGTGTCATAAACTAATACATAAATGTGAATTAGTCTCGGATTTATTTTCCTTGCGAATTTATTGTAGCCCAAGGCTATGTAAATAAAAACACACGAGTTTTACTTTCTGTATTTGATACGTAAATAACTATTATTAATTTTATGTCTATTATCTCGGTAAAAAAGGAGCCAAATTTATTTCTCGCGCGATATTATTAAACTGGAAAGTAATTGCCATTATAATTCAGTTCGTTTATTTAATAATATATGTCGTTTGTTAAATTTATTTATAATTTTAAAATACCAAAACATTTCGTGAATCTACAACAAAGACTACAAAACAAATTAATTTTGAAACAACTACTTCTTCTCTAGCTAATACCTCGACACACATTGAATGATGCAACACTAATTTGACTGAAATTATTTCTGTTGAATAAACTATAATAATAAATGATAAAATGTACTTTAGATTGTTTAAATGTGACTATGACATGAAAAATTATGTACAAAAATTGAATTTAAACTGATTTCATTAAATCAAATTAGCAAAAGCAATTAAAAAAATTAGCATCAAGTTTATAATCATCTGCAGACACGTGTTTCGATCTTTCGATCTCTTCAGTACAGCTTTATTATAAAATTGATTTTAAATACAAATAAAAACACTTACTAAAATAAATATAATGAAATATGATAATAAATATAATGAAATATAAATAACTTACTCAGATATGTACGGCAACTAATACAAGAATGAAATATAATCGACTAAATGTCTGAATTTACACCTGAGATGGATTAGTGAATTCTACAGAAATCATTACGTTCGGGATTAAGGAAAAATACCCACTTATAGCATAATTGAATAATAAAATGTATTAAAATATATATATATATAATAATAAATAATAAAATATAATAAATTTATTTAGGTCGTTGTAGAAAATGTAATAATAATTTTAAAATACGAAAACATTTCATGAATATACAATAATACAAGATTCACTATTGTAGATTCACGACCACAAAACAAATAATTTTGAAACAACTCCTTCTCTAGCAAAAACCTCGACATTTTATATAATTCAATGTCTGTCGTGGTTTTATTATTAAATTTATTAATTTCATTTTGGAAAAACTCCAAATATCTTTCACTTGTGAGAGTTCCTTCCACACATCTGACTCCAATACCTACAATTTTGACGGTTTACTGTGCCATTTAGACATAACGTAGCTTCATCGGAAATAGATTTAATTTTCTTCGATTTTGGCACATATGTAAACTTTTAAAATTTTCTTTCTTCCCGAAATTAACATTGTATTTCGCTTTAGAAAAACGTTTTCCTCTTTCCGTATTCAATGTTCAAAGCTTCGGCCTGTTTGTCTAACATATACTTTTGTGCAATCACCACACACTTACAAATAGACGCAAGAATTCATTTTTTGGACATATATCTTTCATATTATTGATCAATTTATGGACTGTATTATTTGCTGTGAATGAAGTGAAGATTTCAATTCTTTACTAATTGCTATTGAAGGAGAGCCAACATTTTTTAATGTGTAGGTGGTAAACAAACATACATGTGTTGATTGATTAAAACACTTCTTCATACATTTTGGAAATAACTCTTCTCGGAGGCGCGCGATGTTAAACGAATTGTGATTTTTTAATTTGAAAAATTTGATTAAGTTTCTTTCGTACATAATTGTAAGATCTGCTATAATGGTACTTACTACATAGTTGATTAGTTTCTCACTTAAACTACAGGTTTAAGTAGCCAAATTCTTTTTTTTTGTATCACGGGACCGGGTGAAAATGAAGATCTAGATTTATTGGCCAAAGCCGAGCTGCTCCTGATCATATCGCCGTCGGAATTACGTCTCGTAGCATCATGCAAAACCACCTAAGAAGTAAGGAATACTTTGAAAATTGCTTATAAAGCAAAGGAGCCACAAGCAAAGCAACCCTTTTGAAGAAATTACTTCACAAGAAAATGCGAAATGGCGGAAAGGCTAGAGACCACATTAATGAGTTCATTGACCTTGCCGAAAAACTAAAAGATATGGAGATAAATATCGACGAGGATCTACTAAGCATTATATTGTTTACAGCCCACCAGAAAACTACGAAAATTTTCTTGTAGCAATCGAATCATGAGATAAGCTGCCGGCCCTTAATGACTTAAAAATAGAAATTATAGAAGAGAGTGAGGCACGCAAAAACAAGAAAAATAATCTACAGGCAGAGGAATCGTACTGTGGAGGTAAACAAAAACAAAAGTATTATCGGGGGTAATACAATGAGAGGTTAGAATTTGGCCGGATAAATTTTATTTTGCACGAGTCATTGAATCGATACAAATTTCAAGAATGAATTGGAATGGAAAAACCACGAGCTCTTGCGCGAGTGGGGTTTGCCTAATCACAATTCATTCAAGAAGTTTGCGAAGAAATGAGGAGTGCACAAAATAAAATTTATCCTGCAGAAATTATAACCGTGAATGGTGGTATTTGTTAAGACAATTAAACGAATTTAACATTAACAATATCAATTTGTATTTATTAAATGTACAATTTGTGAAAGAACAATGTTCATGTACAATGGAATTGCATGCAGATTGTTGCACGTTTGTGTTCTCCTCTCTTAGGTTTGTTACCAATGATGCATGGTGATCTGAATCTAATTGCAAATATGGCTTTAAAGATTTTGCGTTTGATTGTCCAGTTATCTTTATTATTTGTTGGTCACTTACTCCACTTTTAGCTAATTCTGATACAATACTAGCACGATTTGAATGGTTAGTAATCTTTTTAGATTGAACATCAATCCCAATTTTCTCAGCAGATGATCTGGTCCATTTGGAAATCTCGTTAATTCCTACTGGTGTATTCTTGTATCAACCTTTTCCATTAGTATTGTTCCAGAATGGATTAGGTATCAAAAACATACGATCTGTTGTTATATTCTCATTGCGTTTATTCAACAGTTTCCTCAGCAATCTTACGGAACAAACATCAGGATCATTTGAATTTTCTGTAAGCCACTTACTATCGGTACAATTTTTTTACCACCTTGAGCTGTTTTTGAAAATATTGGATTATATTCTATCCTTTCAGTCAATCGTCCATCGTTATATATCTCATTTTTGAAATAGTATGTTTGACACCTTCTCCACCTCTCCACGCCAACTCAAATGATGCTACATGAAAAAATTTCTTTTGGAGACCATCCGGTGTCTCTTCATCCAATATTCTCATCATTCTCCAAATTTCTTCTTTTGTTAATGCTGATGAACTTTGTTTTCTCTTTTCACAGTGTTTTTGTAATTGCTTTCGTTTCTTTTAAATATTAAATCCGAAAAAGGATCAAATGAAATATTGAATTCTTTGAAGTAATATTCCTGTATCATTTTTACTGTTGTGTTCCACATTGTTTTTACTACATATTCTTTATAATCCTTACCATTTACTCTTTTCATATTGAATGCCCAGTTTTCTAAAATATCAGTAATTTTTTTTAATGGCGTCGACGCGTCTAGGTTATACGATTTTTCGCCACAAAAATGTTGAAACTGTTTTCAGATCGAACTTTTCGTTTTAATAGTGTTCTTAGGGATACTATTTATTACTGCACGTTTGATATCGATGGATGATTCACTCCCGAAACGAGTTTGATTCATGATTATTCGCACTATCACGATTCGACTGACGTTTACTTTCACGAAGTTGTAAATTTAAGGACCGTTGTCATGGTGAAGGTAAATAAAATTTTGTCCACTTGCAAACTTGTTTCCTTTCTGTTTTACCGCTTGCAAACCGCTAATTCGACTATTTAGATACATATTTTTATACGAGTTGAATTATTTTACAAAAAACAAAAATAAACAGTACCATAAACATAAAAATAATCTGAAATATGAAAATTGAAATACGCTGGGCCACAAACACAAAACATTAGATTGCTGGTCGAAAATGACTTTATATTGCAAAGAAAAACAAACATGCCTTTCTGCAGAAACTAATAAAACTGACAAGTGGTGTATATACAGCGGTTGTACTACACACATGTACAATGACAAAGTTTATTCCTATCTATGGAGTCAACTGACGAAATCCTAAAACTGGCCTCAGATAAAACAGAGAAAATTAGAGGAGAAGTCATTGACCTACAAAATACACTATACATACCAAAATTATCAGTAAACTTGTTATCTATGGCTCGAGCAACTGAAAAAGGTTATAACGTAATCTTGAAAAAGGAAATTGCAACAATAAAGAATTCACAAAAAATGGAAATTAATGCTATGAAAAATAATTGACTATACTATGTGAATGTAGACACAAACGAAAAAAAAACAGGTACCCAACGTTTTATCTATAGACACCGAAATAGACATTTGGCATAGAAACATGCGACATCTGAATGAGAAAGATTTAAAGCAAGCTCTCCAAAATGAAACAATTAAAAGATTATATTTTAAACCTGAATAAAAACTCTCTGACTGCGAAACATGTTCAAAAGAAGAAATAACAAACCTACCTTTTCCGAAAGAAAGACGAGTAGAAACACAAACACCTTTTATGATACACCTTCAAAAGACATTTTCAATGCTTTGGTAAAAAGGTTTATGAACTAAATAAAAGTAACAAGAAAAAGTTTTCACTAAGAGCATCAATAAGAATTTTTGTTGGATATTCAGAAAATACCAAATGCTACAGAATTTGGGTAGTCAAAATAAAATAGTCATTAGTAGAGATATGAAATTTTTGAAAAGAATGTTCTTTGACCAAAAAGAAAAAGAAGAAAATAAAGATACTCACCCATTCATTCCACTAATGTTCGAACCTTCTCATGAACAAATCTCTAATGAGAATGAAGAACTTCCTGAAAATGAAGAATTATCTAAAAGAGAATATATTTCTTTTAAATATTAAATCCGAAAAAGGATCAAATGAAATATTGAATTCTTTGAAGTAATATTCCTGTATCATTTTTACTGTTGTGTTCCACATTGTTTTTACTACATATTCTTTATAATCCTTACCATTTACTCTTTTCATATTGAATGCCCAGTTTTCTAAAATATCAGTAATTTTTTTTAATGGCGTCGACGCGTCTAGGTTATACGATTTTTCGCCACAAAAATGTTGAAACTGTTTTCAGATCGAACTTTTCGTTTTAATAGTGTTCTTAGGGATACTATTTATTACTGCACGTTTGATATCGATGGATGATTCACTCCCGAAACGAGTTTGATTCATGATTATTCGCACTATCACGATTCGACTGACGTTTACTTTCACGAAGTTGTAAATTTAAGGACCGTTGTCATGGTGAAGGTAAATAAAATTTTGTCCACTTGCAAACTTGTTTCCTTTCTGTTTTACCGCTTGCAAACCGCTAATTCGACTATTTAGATACATATTTTTATACGAGTTGAATTATTTTACAAAAAACAAAAATAAACAGTACCATAAACATAAAAATAATCTGAAATATGAAAATTGAAATACGCTGGGCCACAAACACAAAACATTAGATTGCTGGTCGAAAATGACTTTATATTGCAAAGAAAAACAAACATGCCTTTCTGCAGAAACTAATAAAACTGACAAGTGGTGTATATACAGCGGTTGTACTACACACATGTACAATGACAAAGTTTATTCCTATCTATGGAGTCAACTGACGAAATCCTAAAACTGGCCTCAGATAAAACAGAGAAAATTAGAGGAGAAGTCATTGACCTACAAAATACACTATACATACCAAAATTATCAGTAAACTTGTTATCTATGGCTCGAGCAACTGAAAAAGGTTATAACGTAATCTTGAAAAAGGAAATTGCAACAATAAAGAATTCACAAAAAATGGAAATTAATGCTATGAAAAATAATTGACTATACTATGTGAATGTAGACACAAACGAAAAAAAAACAGGTACCCAACGTTTTATCTATAGACACCGAAATAGACATTTGGCATAGAAACATGCGACATCTGAATGAGAAAGATTTAAAGCAAGCTCTCCAAAATGAAACAATTAAAAGATTATATTTTAAACCTGAATAAAAACTCTCTGACTGCGAAACATGTTCAAAAGAAGAAATAACAAACCTACCTTTTCCGAAAGAAAGACGAGTAGAAACACAAACACCTTTTATGATACACCTTCAAAAGACATTTTCAATGCTTTGGTAAAAAGGTTTATGAACTAAATAAAAGTAACAAGAAAAAGTTTTCACTAAGAGCATCAATAAGAATTTTTGTTGGATATTCAGAAAATACCAAATGCTACAGAATTTGGGTAGACAAAATAAAATAGTCATTAGTAGAGATATGAAATTTTTGAAAAGAATGTTCTTTGACCAAAAAGAAAAAGAAGAAAATAAAGATACTCACCCATTCATTCCACTAATGTTCGAACCTTCTCATGAACAAATCTCTAATGAGAATGAAGAACTTCCTGAAAATGAAGAATTATCTAAAAGAGAATATGAAGAACGAGAAAGTGACCATTATGAATAATGCGACCAATCTGACGACGAAAACACCCTAACACGACCTGAAAAAGAAGCAGGAAAGAAAAGAAAAGAGACCTGCAAGAGAAAAGAAAAAGTCAATATGGACAGAAGATTACTATTTATAAAATCACTTAGAAGAAAGTGTTGTATCCATAGATACAAATAATCCTGGTGAAGAAAATGAAAATATGAAATTTGTAATAAAAGCTGATATAAAGGTTAGGTTAGGTTAGGTTGGTGTGGCAGCACCTCTTCGTGCACCGCGAAGAGATGCACACTTAGGCCTAGATAGGCCCGTTGTGATACCAATGAGGGACATACACGAACATCCATGGATCCAGACGGAGAATTCTTCCTTAGAAAAATCCACCGCCCGGCTGATATAAAAGCACATATCAAAAATGAAACTTAAAAGAATTATAAAAAAGAATATGAATATTATAGACTACAAAATGGTATTAAAAATAAAATAGGATCAGACAACATTGAAACAAAAAAGGCAAGACTAGTGGCCGAGGTTTTAACCAAAAAGCTGAAGTTTATTATAATGAAACATTTGCACTAGTAGCAAAATTAAGTTCTTTCGGATCTCAAATATCAAAGTCCGTAGAGAAAGGATTGAAGCTGGTACAAATGGATGCGACAACAGCATATTTAAGCGGAGAGCTAGACGAAACAATCCTAATGAAGGTAGGTGCCAACTTGTTTGGATGAAAAATATGTAAAAATAATTATGGTAAAAGAAAGTGCCGAAGATGACCTAACCATCTTCAATAAAGCAAAAGCAATGTTGGAGGATCAAAATATTCTTTATTTCAAGGTGTCATAAATCATTACATACAAATTGAAATAATGTCAGGTTTCTATATTAATTCTATTTAAGCTATGCATATGTCTACACGTATTACATCAAAGTCTTAGTTTACAATCAGGATGACAATGGTATATATATATATATATATATACCGGGTGTCTCAGCGTGCGCGCCGAGTAGCTTTACGGCTAAACGGTTTATTTTTTTCAAAATCCGTTTTCGCAGGAGTATGTAGGTGTATTGGGACCACATTTTAAAATTAGTTTTAAATATACAGGGTGTCCCATAAAAGCATGGCGTATCATAGTTATGTTTTTTCTTATGGAACACCCCATATTTGATATTTTTTTCAGATTCTACATCAAAAATAAGGGTAACTTTCATTGTAAGATCATATGCCTAAACCTAATAATTTCTGAAATATTTAAACAATTTTGGAAAAATTGACGTTTCGAAAAAAAATCATATCTCCCAAATAGGTAAATGAAAACAAATGAAATTTTGTATCAGTACATTAGACTAATGGGGGAATATTTTAGACTATTTGTAGTAATTTAAAATTTTAAGATGTTTTGGTAATTTAATGTATCTCCAGAAACACATTCAAGGTCAAATTTCTTGCTTACTTTAAATGGCACACCCTATATCTAATAGGCCTATCTTGTAGCAAATTTTATTATCATTCAAAAAGTATAAAGGTATTCTACACCTAATACTAATAGTTTTCAAGATATATCCATTTTTGTTAATTTTTGACATAATAATTATTAGTATCAATTATTGCAATAGTCAGTTAACACAACCAATGATTTTCGAGATATTTCCAAATTAACACACTAATTGAATAATTTATTTACACATATGTACATGATTACGTAATATCGTCTTAGAATTTCAAAAAACATAACGAAAAACAACAAATGAAATTAACAAAATAATAACATTATTTTTTTATAACAAATTTTCAAAAATACCACCATCGCACTGAATGCATAATTCAATTCTTTTTTGAAACGATAGTTTAACATTTCTTAGCATATTGGGTGTTATTGATCTAAATGCATCCTTAATTCTGTCCTTCATGTCTTCAACAGTTGTGGGAGGAGTGGTGTATACTTGATTTTTAATATACCCCCATAAAAAGAAATCCATGGGGGTTAAATCGGGGGATCTAGGTGGCCAAGCTACGTGACCTCCTCTTCCAATCCATCGCCTATTAAATATTCTATTTAAATATTGACGAACCGCCAATGAAAAATGAGGTGGCGCACCATCGAGCTGTAACCACATGTTTTGGCGAATATTCAGTGGAATATTCTCTAATAATAATGGAAATTCTTCTTGGAGAAATTGTAAAAATATGGGACCATCCAAGTATCCATCGAAAAAATGAGGTCCAATGACGTAATTACCCAAAATGCCTCCGAATACATTAATACTCCAACGATGTTGTCGATCAGTAATTTGAAATTTGTGGCAATTTTCGGTGCTGTAATAATGGCAGTTACGTCGATTAAAAGATCCGTTATTATTAAAAGATGATTCATCCGTAAATAAAATATTATTCAAAAAATCTTCATCATCGCCACTTTTATTTAAAACACATAAACAAAAATCTAACCGCTTCTCGAAATCCGCATTATTCAGATGCTGGTGAATTTCATAGTGATATGGGTGGTATTCATGTTTTTTTAATATCCTTGATATGCTCGCCTTGCTTAACCCAGTCTCACGAGCTACTATACGTGTAC